>CM076089.1:28485001-28861770 GCA_038088585.1 Chrysina gloriosa
ATTAATTCCACACCGGAAAAGAAACTAATATCATTTTTTAAAAGTTTTGTAAAAACAAATCTCGCATCTCGTACAACTTAGTTTGGCAATTCATTGTCACCGTTAGTAGATTTATTGGAAAGTTTGGACATTACTTCAATTAATTCCTCCTAGTGTTGGGAGGTAGAGTAACAAAGTTTTTTAGGACACATAATTAACAAAATCATCGTCATCGACCCGCTCAAGTACTCCTCATACAGGTGTTCGAGAACAGATGAGCAAAAGCCTCCACCATTGTTTAAGGGTCATAAGTCATTTTATTGACAACGTATAAACTTTTTAAGAATTCTAGTAAGACACTGTTTATTTCCTATAAAGCTAAATAATTTACGAGGGTTCTCGGTGATTATTCCGTGAATACTTTTCACGTAAGTTTCATAAGCCACGCAATTTGTGGCTTACAGATTAAAATTAGTGATTAAAGAAGAATTACACCGCGAAAGATACGTAGATTTTCTGCTTAATCTAAGTAGGATGGATGTAGAGGACAAAAGCTCAAGCATACTGTAGGAATGTTGAAGTGCAAAATCTACTTTCGCAAATTGATTAATATTTAGTTACCGACCCTATTTTTTCGGTACTTAATTGCCGACGTTAGGTTACGGTGACACCACTTGTAGCGACGTGCTTTTAAGAGAATCTGTGCCAAAAATTTGTTTAAATTATACATAATCTGTATAATTACTTACAGAAAATTGGAATTAAATTTTTAAAAAACACACAAATAAAGTTTAAAAAATTTTGATTGTAAAATTGCAAAAATGGCACTTTTCAGGAACTAAATTTTAGGTATGGGAAAGAAAACAAAGTAATTCATAAAAAAGAAACAAAATCAAAAACTTTTCCTATACATTGAACAAAAAAGACTCTAATTCATAAGACATAAAAAATATTTTAAAGAACTAGTCTTCTAAGGCACAATTCTGGAAGACTTTTAATACCGACCTTACGTCACGGTGACACCAGAGGACTGATTGCGAGAACACCTGTGAACGTGCTGAAAGTTTACTATAGACTAACGAAAGATGAAGTCAAAACAAGCAGCTACTGAAAAAAGACAGCTATATATAGCTATTGGTTGTTGAAATATTAACTTTCCTATACTCACGTTAAAATGAAAAGACGTATACTATACTATATAAATCGGACTCACAGACCGTATGCGTGAGTATAGGAAGGTTAATGTTCTAATTCGCGCGGTGTCACGGTGACACCACATCAGCAATTAAAGGTTAAGGGATAACTAATCCACCGCTAGGATAGTACCATAAAGTTGATAAAAGTAAGGTTTTCCTAAGATTAAATCGTAGATTCTTACCTGGAGGAAATGCAGGAGATTGATGGTGGCCTTTAATGAATATGAATAAAAATAAATGGACATAGCAGAGTGATAGGTGCAGGAATTGTATTATAAGGTAACTCACGGTTTAAAATTATAATTAAAAAAATTAAATTAAATCCAACATACGATTATCACAGTTGCTTATACTATTGCATTGCTGCAAATCCAGGAAGTTGAAAAAACTGGGATCAGCTGTGTTATTATTATTATTCGGCAAGTTAACGTCTCCAAATAAAAGTTTAATACCTAACGGTAACAGAACGTAAGATAAATAAAATAAATTAAATAAAGGAATAGGTTTATTAAGAAACACAAGTTCAAGAGCTTGAAGAAATAAGTCAAAATCATGAACTACTGTATCAACAGGTGTCTAGAGATTATTACAAAAAAATTGATAAATGCTATTCTGCAATCACAGATAACCACATCTATTTCCGGAACAATATTACTGAAAAAGTGATCACGCAATAATGTGCAAGTTATCTGACTCTTTAGCGCAATAATTACACCCTCACCTTCTGATATTTTTCGCTTCTAAAAATGTTATAAGTGTCTGGAAATATTTCCGGGTCATTAAAAAAGCCCATGTTTAAGTAATTATAATGATATTGTAATAATATTAAAAAACCAACGTGTAAACGAATGAGTTCTGGTAATATATATAAATGGGCGCATTTTTGCTTTCCGACGAAACAACTTGGACTATTCCGTTTCTATATCCTATGCAAATGTTAGCTTCACCATTCCTCAAACATCTGTTAAGTTCAAATTTCGCAATTTTTTAGATCGGGGTACTACCACGATTTATAAAAATTGAAAAAAAAAATGATAACAATGTTCAGACAAGCACAAGCAAACTGTATTGTACGTCACAAAAACGAGAACAAGTTGCGCTATACAAGAATGTATAATAGGCAATTAAACACATTAACTAAACTGTGAATTTAACCTCTCATTTCTCTTCGTTTTTCGAATAATATGACCCTGAAATCGGTTCCCAAACTCTGGTAGGACTTTTCACACTAGTTCCCCTTTTGTAGTTGAGAAAAGTGGGTCTCATCAACATCAAACTGTACGTCACAATATGGTGCGTCAGCGAAGTGGTTCTAAAAAACGATATTTTCAAGAGGATATTTGCAGTAGATATGGTAGACATCATTATTCGTCATACGAATAAGAAAACCTTGTCAATTTACGCTGAATTGCAGCGCATCCCAATTCATACGGACAATGGAAGCCAAGAAATGTACTCGTTCATGGCTATTTTGATTACGACGTAACTCAGTTTGCCTTCAATGAGATGATCACGATGTGCTCATACGTTCCAAAGAAAAACAAAGCTGTCATTATGTTGTCGACTATGCATTCCGACATAGCTGTAAATGAATACATTAAACAAAAATCTCACATCATAACACACTACAATAAATATAAAGCTGGCGTTGATACCATGGATCAAACGATCAGTCGATACACTAAGCAACATCGTACTCTAAGATAGACGGTAGCTCTCACTCGCGCCCTATTTGATTTATTACAAAAACAACAAGATGCTTCCGAAAAGAACAAACCAACGACGACTTTTTATACGCCAATTAAGTGAAGAACGCGCAAAACCAGTAATTGAGAACCGGTCGCCAAACGTCAAATAATGCAAACTTAAAACACAAAAATAACCATTGAAAGTATGATCGGGCGGTCACTAAACACCGTAGAGATCGTTCCTGTTCCTGCTAATGAACGAGATATGTCAGGAAGGATCAAAATCACGGGCTCCTGTCAAATTTGCTACAAAGCAACAATAAAGAGGAAGGGAAAAGCACGAAAGGCGTGCTGCGATTGCAACAAGCCTGGGATGAACATGCTATAACCTTCCCAAGGTGTCACGAATGCAGTGTTCGCACCCGGATACCCCGGGTGCGTACACAAGGGTTAAAGAGAGATAAAGCAAAAGCACATACACAATACTTACAAGTGCACATACTTGTGCACTTGTATCTCACTACAGTAAAACATCTATTTTCGGTCACCTTTTAAAACCAGTCATCTCTAAAGACGCCCATAATTGAAATTCACGGAAAAATATGTCGAAATTTCCATGTTACTAATCCTCGTAATAACGGTAGCTCTATAAATCGGCCACATAAATCAAAATATTTTAGGAGAACTCAATGTAATTTGACTTTTTGTTACCAATCATAAATTTCTTTGCCAGCTTTCGAGCTTTGCAAATTTCATTATGACTGTAGTGCCTGTTAATCTTATCTTATTGTTAGGATTATGGAACGGTAAACAGGTAATTACATATTAATTGGGTTTGATCTTTTAGGATTTGAAAGTAGCCGCTTATTTTTCTGGACGCACTTTAACTCTGGTCCACATAATTCTTTATTACAATCCTACACCTTAACTTCAGTCCAAGAAAATTTTACTTGCAGCAGGACGATAAGACGCATCTTAACGTCGGTCCAAATAATCCTTCAATTGGTAGATTCGCGTGTATCGTTTCGAGGAGTGCGGTTGGTTAACTTTGTAGTGCGATATTTCCGAAGTGTTTTGAGGTGAAAATGATGTTTTTCTCAGGCGGACCGCGAGCCGCCGGACAAAACTAAAGTAGGGGAGACGGGGAATAAAATTAGAATTGCTTTAGAAATTTTGCGTAGTCCAATATTATTAGAGGAAAGTTCAATGGATATCGAATTCACAAGCAATAACACGAAGAAACCAGCAGTGAAAAAAGGAGATGAAAAAAGCTTAAACAAGAAACAATCGGTGAAAAAGAGTGCTAGTGAAAGAAATTCAGACACAAATACATTAAAACAAGTTTGTTCAACAGATACGCCAAAAACAACACCAGAAAATTAAATTCCGAATAACACCGATAATCAAACAAACACAATTCATAATAAATACGAGATTACAGATACAGGTCCGTACAATGTGTATTTAGAAGGTAAAGATAATTTAGGTAATTTACACCTAATGTCAATAGGGAAAATACTATCTGTAAATCATAAAGAAATTAGTAATAACATCACATCAATTTCTAAATCAGGTAGAAATAGAATTAAGGTAACTCTAAATTCTCCTATGTCAGCAAATCGTTTATTAGACTCACACATTTTACGTGAAAAAGAAATAACAGCATTTATTCCACAATTTATGGTCCGTAGGATAGGGGTAATTAAAGACGTTGATAGGAGTTTGTCAGGGATTGAATTGACGGAACTAATATCTCCCATGTTCGGTGATTCTTGGCAAATTTTATCGGTAAAGCGATTCACAAAAAGAGTTAAAATTAATGACGAAGTTCGGTTCGAACCCACTAGTAGCATTATGGTTTCATTTAAGGGACAAAAATTGCCTTCTCATGTATCTATTTGTAAAGTAATTTGCTCCGTAGAACCATATCTTCAAAGGGTTATTCAATGTTTTAATTGCCTCCGGTATGGCCATGTAAGCAAACAGTGCAAATCGAAAGTAAGATGTAATAAATGCGGTGAGAATCATCAGTCTGATACTTGTCAGGTTTTCAAACCAATAGAATGTATTTTCCTGTAAAGGCCCACATCTTGCTACAGAACACAAACTATGTCCGGAATTCAAAAAACAAAAAGAAATTAAAGATATTATGGCTAGAGAAAACATCTCATATAGGGATGCTCGAAATAAACAGGAAATGTCATTTTCCAATGCGATCATCTCATCTACAGTCTCTTATGACCCTAGAGATTTCCCATCTTTGCAAGAAATAGGTCGAAAACGAAAAAGACAAGGAAATAAGGCAGATAGTAATTTTAATTTTAGGGAATATCAAAACATAACATCACCTTCAGTAGATAGCAGTGGGAACGGGGTTTGCCTAAATAATTCAAACAGTCCTATGTATTTTGATAAAGAGAAAAATGTTCTACTTTCAACAAAAATAGTGTCAGATGTATTACAAATCTTAAAGTCAAATATTAACAAAAATGTTAGTTTGGAATTAGTTCTGAAAAAGCAAATTGAATCAATTCTTAAAGATATTTCATGGACAGAGTCAGTATAATGCAATGGAACGCACGATCTATAATCTCCAATAAAGGAAGCTTAGAACGATATATATTTGAACAAAGAACCAGAATTTGTTTGATTAGTGAAACCTGGTTAAAAGCTTCAAATAATATTGCTTTCTCTGGATACAATATCATCCGCCAAGATCGGGAAGATGGTTATGGGGGAGTGTGCATTTTAGTGCATAAGTCTATTCCATATAAAGAAATTTATGATTTTTACAATTGAAAATGTTATGTGCGTATCAGTATGTTTATTTTTAAAACCAAATAAATCCTTATACATCTATTCATTGTACGTTAAACCAAAGGTTAACGTATCTCATCAAAACTGGTGTAATTTTTTCAAAGTATTAAAAAACCTTGTTTATTGGGGAGATTTTAATATGCACCACATAGCTTGGGGTAATACATATTCAGACGCAGCTGGAGAGAGATTATTGAGCGCTATCGAGGACAACGATCTAGTTTTTCTTAATGACGGCTCACCTACGCTGGTACCTCGTCCCGGCCAAGTAAAATCAGCCATAGATCTCACTTTCTGTAGCCCAAATTTAGCTTCAGTAACCGAATGGAATGTAGAGAGTGACTGCTTGTGATCGAACTATTTGGACATCCACATGAATTTAGAAGTCAACACTACTAGCAAAAAATTTTCCATCACTAATAAATTAAATCTTAAAAGAGCAAATTGGTACAAATTTGAGGAAGTCATGAATAATCTTTCATTTGTATCTAATTACCAAAATAATCTCTCTTATACAAGCTTCATAGAAAATTTGAATCGAGCAATCAAAGATACAATTCCTTCTTTTAGCAACCAAAATAAAAACCCAATCTTTAAAAAACCTTGGTGGAATAATGAGTGTCAACTCGCTATATCAAGTCGAAAAGCAGCACTGGCCGAATACTTTAAAAACCCTACATTGGAAAAATACACCGTATATAAAGAAAAGGCTGCTACTGCTAAAAAAGTAATACTAAGGAGTAAACGTTCATCATGGGCCTCCTTTTGTACTCAACTAAATAGAGAAAAACCTCTTAAAGATATTTGGTCCGAATTTAAATTGATAAAAAACGGTTCAAATGGAAATAAGCGACCAGTTATAGACGGCGAGTGGTGTAACGCTTTTTAAACAAGTTAGCGCCACCAATGGTCTATGATCTGCAAACTTTCCCTTATTATACTTCAAACTCTGATTTGTTTTTTAACTGCCCTTTCGATCCTAACGAATTAACGACGGTACTACAAATAGTCAATATAAACTCTTCTCCAGGTTTGGATGAAATCCACTATTTAATGTTACATCACCTACCAATGGCTGCACAGCAACACCTTCTAAACATTTATAATGACATACTTCTAAACGAAAATATTCCCAAACAATGGAAAGACTACAAGGTCATCCCAATTTTAAAACCTACTAAAAGCCCACAAAAAGACACTTCCTATAGACCTATTGCCCTCTCGTCTTGCTTGCTAAAAGTCTTCGAAAAACTCTTAAAAAATAGATTAGAATATTGGCTCGAATCTAACAACAAAATTCCCAAATCACAATTTGGCTTCAGAAAAAATTATTCTACCGTAGATGCAGTTGTCCACCTAGTGGCAGACATCCAGACCTCATTTACAAACAATGAGTCTTTGGCTGCTGTATTTGTGGATATCAAAGGTGCTTATGATAATGTTCATTTAAACATATTAAAGAAGTGTCTAGAAAATGTGGGCTTACCCCAAAAGATGGTTTCCATAATCATCAAATTGTATACTGATCGAAGAATATTTCTTCATGTTAATAATGTTATATATGGCCCTCAAATAACAAGCTTGGGAATTCCCCAAGGAGGAATTTTGAGTCCACTTCTATATAGCCTCTACGTCTATGATCTGGATAGTAGCCGGGACCAAAACATTAATATAACACAGTATGCAGACGATATATGCATATATGTTAGGTGTTATTCTCTGGATCATATATACAATTACTTAAATAATGGTCTTCAAAAAATAATATCCTATATGACCACAAAAGGTATGGAAGTTTCGCCTGGAAAATCCAAATGTACTACCTTCACTAGAAGACTATGTGTCCTTCCTGACCAACTCAGATTAGCAAATATGATTATATCACACACACGAGAACATAAATTCTTGGGAGTTTTCCTAGATAAAAAGCTTACATGGCAGAGTCACATTAACAACCTATCTAGAAGATATGCAAAATCGTTAAACTTACTCAGAATGGTATCCAATACAAAATGGGGAGCTGACCCTTCAATATCTTTACTCTTTTATAAAGCAACCATCAGATCCGTATTCGATTATTGTTCTGTGGTATACTCGAATGCAAGCAACACCCTCTTGAAAAAATTGATGTTCTCCAACATAAAGCTCTGCGTACGTGTGTAGGGTATTTACAAAGTACACCAATCAATGTACTACTAACAGAAACATGTGAGATACCCCTGGATATACGGCGAAAGATGTTGGGGGCAAAGTATATTGTAAAATGTTTATTCCGAAAAGACAATATTCTGAATAAAATTCAAAACCTCTTCATCGTGGACTTAACTTCTAAATTCTGGATAAGCAAAAAATCACCTGTTCTAGTGGCGAGTTATTATCTAATAGAATCATTAAAAATAATTCCACACACTGTAAAATGTGACATTTTTGATATCCCATATAAATTTTTTATTTCTCCTGTGAGATGCTGGCAATACGATGATCTGATAAAATCGTCAAATTCTTCGTCGGTAAACCACGATTTTAATAATTTGTTGGAAGAGAGATGGCATGACGCCTACATTATTTACACGGATGGGTCAAGCAAGAACGGTTGTTTTGGATGTGCATTCTATGATCCACAAAATCATTCTAGTCATTCATACAAATTGAAAAGTATAATATCAGTCTATAGTTCTGAACTAGTCGCGATCTATGAAGCTCTTAAATATACAAACAATTTACACCTCAGAGAAAGGGTCCTTATTGTAACCGATAGTAACAGTGCCACAGAGAAACTAAAAAATATAAATATAACATGCAAAATCAATCCCTTAGTAGACCAAATTTATCAACAGTTCAATTTCTTAGAGTTTCCAGTGGAAATTCTATGGGTGAGAGGGCACATTGGTGTTATTGGAAATGAAAAAGCGGATGAAGCTGCTAAATTAGGATGTGAAACAGCTGAAGAATTGAACCATACATTGTCCCCTAATGATATTATTAGAACCATAGCAAAGACGATCAGTCAAGAAGTTCAAACAAATTATTTAAATAGCTCATCAGGAAAATTCTACAAACAACTCCAACCTAATATACCAAAAAAACCCTGGTTCGATAAAGTAATTTGTAGTAATTTGTGTAACAGTTATCTTCATATGATCAAAATAAAAGATAATAACTCATGTGAATGTGGTGAACACGATACACTAGAACATATTTTTATGACGTGTGGAAAATATACCAATCAGAGAATAATTTTTTTGAAGCAGTGTCGAAAAAGGTTTTAAATCCCTTCAACTACATCTCAATCATGAGCTCCTTAAATATTCAAGTTTATGAAGAGATGTATCGTTTTTTAGTTAATTGCAAAGTCAGCGTTTAACGAATGTTTGCTAAGTGTGAATGTAATAACCTTTGTATTTTTCCCTTTGTGGGTACACCTTTTTACCGAGGTTTAGTTATGTTACGTTTATCAATGGCCTGATGAACCCCTGGGCGAGAAGTGAGTGTTATCCATGTGTCATTTCCTTAAGCATGTATAAGCATGTAAGTATATGAAAAGTTTCGCTGTTGGACCTGGCAGAAAGCTACACCCATAAAATGAAATGAAGAAGAAGAATCCTTTAATTGAAGGTAACCCTTGAGATTGATATGTAAAACAAAATATTTATTTTTAAAGGGGCGACTTATGAGGTGGGGATTGGATTTTTCGAGGGGAAGAAGTGATAGTTCTGGTAGTTATCAACATATGTCTCACCTGGTACGTGATCTACCCATAAATATAAGAGATATAGCACGCCTTAGCTATCTTTGCAATGCATAGAAAATTTTGTAATCTAATTGAAACAAAATACAATCACATCTCACTCTTTGAGACTGCTCAAATACGCACAGGAGTAAAAGTACATTAAAATTTTAGCGGCATTCGGGAATGTTATTTTCCTATAATTTGAATTTGAACGTAACCCCAATTTATATATTTTGATGACATTTTACATCGGTCTTTTTATCAACTGGCCAATTTTGGATTTCCATTTTTTAGATTGAAAACTTAAAATTGTTTCTAGGTGTTATAAATATGAGCAGAAAAACGTAGACAGTTTGCTTTCTAAATGTAATAAAGGTATATAAAAATATTTAACAATTAAGGGACTATTTTCTCCCTAAGCGGAATACACTCTATAACAAGATAATAAAAATATAAAGTCTAATCCTAGAAATAATATATTAAATGTACATGTAAACTTAATCTCAAAATGTTTCACAATACGAGTAAACCAAACTAAGGAATTAAAATAAAACTTACACTACTGATCTGTTGAACCAAGAGTTACCAGACAAGACAATATTTAACATAAACTATTACATATACACTTATTGATAATTAAATAAAATTAATTTAATATATTCATGCCAAATGTTTGTATCTTTTTGTGATCTTAATCGACCCTCATGATGAAGTCGCACGGTCAAATAATACTTTAGTATTAATGTAACCATTTCCACATTGTGATTATCCACACATTCTACAATATGATACGCTTTTGCAAAGTTTCTGTATTCAAGGTGGGAGCCAATCTTTTAATAATGTTATTCATTAAGACGTTTACCACGCTAGAAGTGACAACCATGCTGGAATATTTTCCCTTAACACACTGTCTGCAACTGTGAAAATTTCCTCTCTGCGCATTTAGAAATACTGAGTGACATAGAAATTGCAACACCAGGAAGGGGTTCGAATTTCTGAATGAAATTTGGTTGAAATATTCACCTACGTTATAGTAATAAATGATCAAAGTTTGGGAGGAAAATCTTTATTAGTTAAACAAAATTTAATAATTATTGTTAATAATGTGTAGAGCGGCCTCTCTGATTTATCATTCTCTCATTTATACGTCGTGGGATTGTTTGACTAAGGTGGTTTATTTCGTCTTGGGGTATTGCGTCCCATGCAAGTTGCATCTCATGTCTCAAAGCCTCCAAAGTCAAAGGAGGGCGCTGCAAATTTTGCAACCCTCTACCCATTATGTCTCAAACATGTTCAAGGGGTAAAAGATCTGGAGATCTTGGAGGCCAGGAAAAGATTAATCTGGGCCTGTTCAAAGAAGTTCAAGGCAATCCTTGCTACACGAGGACGTGCATTATCCTGCTGGAATAATGGATCTTCAAGCTCTTGTAAGTATGGCAGCATATGTGCTTCAACTACCTCCGCAATATATCGTTCTGCTGTCATATTCCACTGTAAATTGAAGATTCCGTCGTTCACCCCGTCTTCTTCTGACTCTCTTACGACCGTCTTGCATGCCTAAACAAAATCTAGATTCGTCACTAAATACAACATCACGCCATTCAATACTCCAATGAGATCTTTCATTGCACCATTGTAACTGTTGCTAACAATGTTCCGCAGTCAAAAGATGCACAAGTTGCGGACGATATGATTTTAACCTAAAACTTCAGATTCGGCGAGATACTGTTCTAAGGGTTACATGTCGTCCTTCTTCACCAAACCATTGGTCACTATTTGCCCGAGTGACGCTCATTCGTTTTCCTTGAAGCACCGGGTCTCCTTTTACGACGTTACTGACCATCTTCAAACCAGGCACGACACACTCGCATTACAGTAGACCGGTTTCGATTTACACGGTTAGCAATCTCCCCAAATGAAAAACCAGCTTCGCGCAAACCAATAATTCGACCTCTATCGAATTCGCCTAATTGATGCTAATTTACTCGTTGCCGTACTCCAGGCATGATCAAACAAACAAAACACGTAAACAACTGAATAACAATCGAAATAATGTTAATAATAATAATGAAAAAACAAATTGAATGATATATGCAGATGGAAAAAGTTAGCAAAAAATTAATAATAACTGTCAAATGTGACGTTATTACATTACCACTTGATCTCAAAAGTGAATCAATTATTATTTAATGGTAGCCCAAGAAATCTACCAAGTTTCAACAAAAATATCCTACACCTTCTCGGTGTTGCAATTTCTATGTCACTTAGTATACAAAAATCTGTTGTTTCTATCATCTTTTCTTTACAGCAAAAACGAAAACTCTCTTGGAAAAACTGCAGTCTGCTTTTGCACTATGTGATTGTTTACTGTTGCATCTTTTGGTAAACGCGAGACCCTAACCTATAATTGCCTTGAATACTTTTATAACGCAAGCGCACTTGTCTGTACTCTCAACAAGCGAAACAGAGATATGTTTTCTGTTTCATAATGTTGGAACAAAGAATGTCATAAGGCGCATTATATTTCTTTATATTAATATGAGGAAAATGGTCTTGCATCAAAAGTTGAAGTTTTCTCGTTGGTGTTTATTTTTAGAATAATATATTTGTCATCTATCGGACAATGTCCATACTTTTACCAGGATTTTGAGGACTCTTAAATCAACTGCCTGTCATACGTTCACTTTGCGGATACAAATTATTCTCTGTTCTATACATATCGAATTGTTCATATTTTTACAAATTTCACATGTACAATATACTGGCAAGTGTTTGTAATGTATTTTGTTTGATTTTACCAATTTTTTTCTTAATTTGCAATCTTTGGAACATGTTTCCCCAGAGTATATGTCATATTTCAGATTGATAATATAACCATACCCTAGTTCATTCCTTTCACTTTCAGTTTGATAATGATTTTATTAAAAGGAATACCTAATTTTCCAGCTTTTTATTCTACAAATTAGTGCCGTTTCTTGATAGTGTTGCCATCTGTTGACTATGGACTCTCAAGCCGCGCCCTTAAGGCAAATTGATTTACATATCTACTTAATCGCAATACGGACTGGTACAAATTATTTGAACAGCATTTTTTGCATATTTATATGATATACGTACTTATGCTGCTATTTTGTAACTGTAAAATTTTGTTATTAATAAAATTATAAGTATATAAAATTTCCTTTCTCATCAATCTTCTTTCATTACAAGGTTAGGCCAAAGTATGACCGGTTTCCAATATTAGACTAGGGATTCTTATATTCCCCGGTGAGTCCCATATGGTGAATTTTTCTCCACCTAAATAAAAAACATTGATAAAGCAAGTACACGTTTATAAGTTAAATAATCTTTTTTTATTACCATGTCTGTACAAAATGAAATCGGCATCCAATAACGTTCGTCTCTGGAAACGTCTTCTCTATAACAGCATGGATAGATTTCTCGAAATCATTGATCATCTTTTGGTCTTCTACATTCATCCCAATTCTATACACTTGTTCACAATGTGTTTAAATATAGTCTTGTATGTAGTTTTTAATTTACGGAATAATAAATAATAATAAATAAAGTGAAACATATGTACCGTTGTACAGTGACAAGTTGCCACAAATGTTTGGGACAATAATCAAAAGCCCCATCAACATGAAATGTTTCCTGTTTAGACAGAGAGTGCAAATTGGATCGACATAGAATAAATTATAATTTTATTTAAGTTGTCGTTAACTCATACGAAATTTTCGTTTGTTGAAACAAAGTTCACCGACTTCTGTAAAATTGTTAGTACCTTGAAAATAAAGAAATATAAAAAATATAATAAATTGCTATAGTTCTTGCGCTCATTGTAAAGTGATATGTGCCCTTAGCCCAAATAATTGAATTCAACTAGATAACTAATAAAAAATAATAAATTAGAATTAGAATAAATAAAAATATTTATTCTAAGTTTATAACGATTTAGACAGTAAAATTGTCTAAAACTGCGGCGAAAAAAGCATTGGTTAAGAAATAATTGAAATAGAGTAATCAGTAAGGTTCGACAAACGGGCGTCTTATTCGCTGAAAGTATGTTGACAGTATTACGTATTAAAGATTAGAGATAACTAATTCACTTTAGGAAGTACATATTCACATAAGTTTTACAATATTTGAAAATCAACATAACAAATATATATTTTCTTTAAAACACTTTCCGTTTGCGTTTTTTCCCACTTCAAACAACAACGTTTACCAGTCGTTGCCATATTTGATTTCGATACTTTTAGTGTGAATGGTATTACATTTAAGCTACGTCTTGCGTATCACAAATGCCATTAGTTTTGAAACCGAGTATACATAGCTTTGTTAATCGCGGACTGATACATATGCACGAACCCCAGTTGTAAGTCCTTTCATAGATAGAGTGTTATTAAGATCTTTTTATTTTTCATTCATTGAGTCACAGCATCTTGCACTGACATCGAAAATGTGATTTTTCGATTATTCATTTGGAGATGCGATTAAAAAAATCAAAACTATAAAAATGGTTTGTTAAATCAATAAAAATCTTGGAACTAATTAAAGAAGGAAATACGGAGTATAGGTATAAACCACAAAGCCGAGATATCAGGGAACGAATTTGTGAATAAAACTGAAAAATGCTTCAGCACTTTTAAAATGATAGCTATATGTACTATATGTATACCTTTATAATGCAAAGAAATTTTGAAAAATGGAATGATTTAATCTTCAATTTACTTTGGCGGAAGTACTAAAAGAAGGGATTTGTCATTTCACGGAGAAAATGGATAATTATTTATAAATATCTAAATTCTTGCTACTGAAAATACCGACTATCATCTCCGCCGATTTCTACTTTCACTGGCAGAACAGCCAAACTTCTAGTCGAACACCTGATCGGATTATGTTCCCGCCGGCTTTCTCTTTCGTTTTCTTGGGATGAAACAAGTCTGATAGGTAACTTAAACTTCGAAATAGTAATTGAGATTAGTTCGTTATTCCTTAATTTTCTCCTGAAAGAAGTAAAAATTAGTATTAAATTACTTTTAAGTTGAAATCGATGTTTTGTTTTACCCAATTCGCTAAGAAAATATTTGTCTAGTTCGTACAGCTCCTATTTTAGGGTTTAAATAAATAATCAAGTTAGAATAAACTTGTTGGACCACAGAAGTAAAACGCGTAGCGAACATTTTGGTTCATACCATTAAATTTTAAATAACGTTGACGGTAGAAGAGTGCGGAGCGTTCCATTGAAACAAATTTTCGGTGGCTTTTATCACTAAAAACATAATTTGGAATGAATTAGGTTTAACACTTGATTCTGAGTAACTTTTATACTAAAAATGAAGGATTGTTTTGTTGAATTTCGTATAATGGCAATCCCTTTTTTGCAGTTTTTTCAACTCTATCTGTCTCTCTTGATACTATAACAAAATTCTTATATTTTAATCAGGGACCAAATATAATTGATATTTTTAATTTCAGATAAAAAGGTTACAAGAAAATTCATTTTATTTAATATTGGGAATTTTTAACCATTATCACTGCAAATATATTATTTTGGTTATCGTAACCAATTAAAGTTAGAAATATATTTTTTTGGTTATCAGTAACAATTATTTCACCCAAAATAATTTTTTGGTTTCAGATAACCATTATATCAACCAAAAAGACTTTTTGGTAAGAAATAACCATTACAAAAAAATCTTTTTTGGTTATCAAGGACGAAAAAAACAAAAAAAATTTAAGTGAATGAACATAAAAAAGCTATGAAAAAACAAAATATACCAAACAACATCAAAAATCCTCACAAAATAAAATTTTAAACAACAAAATTTTAACAAACAGAACAACAAATGAGCTATAAATTTAATGCAACAACAACACATGAACAAGATAACACAACAAATCTGTGGCGGTAGTAGCAAAACTAAGCATAGCTGAAGGCGGTGTACCTATGTTTTTTTATATTTTAAAATCATCACATAAAACGTAATAAAGGTTAAATACAGTCAATTGCAATTTTAATAACGATTTTAATGGATTTAGAAATCCCTATTCAACATTTTAAATGAGAGAAATATTACCACTAAAACTTTATGAATTAATTTTTTATTATCAATTTCATCCCTGATAACAAAAAAAGAAATTTTTTTTTGTAATGGTTATTTCTAACCAAAAATCTTTTGGTTGATATAATGGTTATCTGAAACCAAAAAATTATTTTGGGTGAAATAATTGTTACTGATAACCAAAAAAATATATTTCTAACTTTAATTGGTTACGATAACCAAAATAATATATTTGCAGTGATAATGGTTAAAAATTCCCAATATTAAATAAAATGAATTTTCTTGTAACCTTTTTATCTGAAATTTTTGGTTGATATAATTGTTACTTATAACAAAAAAAAAAAATTCACACTTTAATTGGTTACGATAACCAAAATAATATATATCTTATAAAAATGGTTAATTATAACGATTTTATAAATTCATCAATATAAAAGGTTAAAAATGACTTTTCTGTCGTTTATCTTATAATTGTTACGTCCCTGATTTTAATAGAACAAGGACCCATTATTTCTATTACAACGACGACCTTCTTTACGCATATTGCCATAACAAGGGAACGGTTGGTCAATTAATAATGCTTTACTGTTTACAGAGTAGTCCTCCACAAATATTGGATACCTACGCTTATACATTTGTATTTTGTCCAAATCAAGTAAAGGTGACTGCAAAGACTGTGGTGTAATTTACTGACACAAATATCACATCGGTAAATTCCTCATCACACAATTGTTTATAATAAAATCGGGGACACGTGTTTCGCTAGCTCGAGGCAAGCATCTTCAACAACCGAAATCTTTAACGTTCAAACTTCACGTTGTAGCAGGTACTTACCTTTGGCCGTGCACTGGACTTAATATAGGAATTTGCGGGGGTGGAAGGAGCCGTCAGCGAGAGGGAAAATATTTGTGCATGCACACAGTCACAGTAAAAGTGGGGTAAAAATGCATGTTGTAGAATTTTTAATGTTAGAAATTTGTCACTTCGGTTTATACGGTTGTTGAAGATGCTTGCCTCGAGCTAGCGAAACACGTGTCACCGATTTTATTATAAACAATTGTGTGGTGAGGAGTGATATTTGTGTCTCCAAATCAAGTGTTAAAACAATTGCTGCAACCTTTAGTTGGTATAGTCAAAATTTCGATTTTGAAGGCATGGATTGCTTCTTTTGGCTCGAACTCGAACTGTTAACGAAGCAGTTTATTCTTGATTCGATGGGAATATAAAAAAGTCTGTGGTACTGTCAGGACTGATATTAAGTTTTTCGCCAAATGATAGATAGCGTTGGCGCAATGAAACTAGGTTGAGAGCAAGTATCACTATAGTTTTCTTAATTGCTAAGATTGGTAATGTAATTCGCTTTATTGATTCTTATTGATTTTGTGACGAGTTTATGATTTAACCTGCATTTAACAATTTACGGTTTCTTGGTTTGTGCGTTTTGTAATTAATTGTGTTTGTAGCGATTGTAACCAGACAGCAGGTACTAATAATAATGTATATGAAAATTGAAACATGAATATATATATATGTATATATATATATACATACATAATATTGACATATCTGCCGACTTTTTAAACTCATTTATTGATCATAGTGCATACTAAAAGAAGTTATTAATGGCTACCAACTGATTTTAAACATTGTTTTTATTATATTATATTATTTCATGGATTAAATTATTTTATCATTGGTTAGTGATTTTGTAATAACCTTGCCTAAATTACACCAACATCAGTCAAGTATGATATGGAATCTGGTTGAAACAAGTTTTCAATTATTTTTTGCAGCTTGTCTATATTTTGTTTGTCTTTATTTTACAATTAACTCATTATTTATGTACTACCGTCAAATAGAATAAATTAAAAAAGAATGTTACAACACTGTGTTTGAATATAGGTGAATATAGGTGTTTTAAGTTGCATTATTTTAAATTAAAATGAAATTTTGAAATAAAAGAAGCACCTGCAGTCTTTAGGACCCAATTGAATAACGCGCACTATATCAGATTAATTTCTTGCGAAATGATAGATGGCGCAAATTTTAGTATTATGAAAGTAGTTAAGTAGTTAAAAGTTTCCATTCTCATAGATTATGTTCTCTGGTGGATCCACTCACTTGTTAGTCGTATGAGAGAGGGAAAATACAGGATCTCCAATTTGCAGGACCCACTGTCTCGCGGGAGCTAGCACCTTCTTATTATTGTTCTCCCTACTACGATGTTATAAAGCATAATTGATATTAATAGTAAGATCTATTGTCTTCCACCATGTGTGCTAACTACAAGCTACTAACTACTAGCTCAAGCATGTATGTAATTCTACCCGATCATATATTAATAAGCTTATTTCTATTACTGGCTTCTAAAACTGTTGGTAAAAAGAAAATAATAAAAGAAAAAGTCGGAAACGTGACCGATACGGAAGTTAATCGTTACCATTTGAATAACCGACTTAGTTGGTGATAAAATTGGAGATCCAGGCCGTACTAGCTCAATAGAAACAGCATAGGTTCAAAATGGAGAATAGATTAATAACAAGGCGCCACTCTCCAATTATGAACGGGATCGCATCTAAGTTCTTGAAGTCAGAGAAACCCTCCAGCTTTCTTACATTACCGATTCTTTTATTCGGTCGTGCAGCAAAATTACTTGGAAACTCTATTTAAAAATGACATACAAGAAATAAAAAATAAATTGAAGCGAAAGAATAACGTTTAACCACATTTTATTTGTCACTTAAGGTGTATCGATTAATTTGAATTCAATTAAGCTAGCTTCTTAAACCGTTGGAATTCCGGCGCCCTTAGAGCCACCTTACAACTTTAGCAGAACGTAATTAAAACAAGCATATACGCAAGTGACAAGTAACTGTAGTCCTGTCCTTAAATACTAAAAAAATTGATTGTTTCACAAATCCTCGATTTACTAACTTCAAATTAATTAAAAGATTTAAGAGAATTTTTTCAAAACTCAAAGAGTCAACAATAAAATAAAATAAAGGCGCGACTTTCGTACGGTGTGATAATCGTTATTGGGACGGAAGCTGTCAAAGATGGCGGGTTTTCTCGCCCTCGGTGCAAAAATGTCGGGAAATCCGTGGAACACAGCAAACTGTACTCGTCTCAGTTAACGTCTATGTTAATTGTTAAATGTTCCCAAATAATCTTAGCTCAACTCGCAGTGTACTACCTCTATACTAGTACCCTACAACAATGTTAAAGAGAAAATTGCGGCATCGACACTAACAACTCCAATAGAGGGAAAAGCAATCGCACAATCGTAAATGATTAGTTCGAACAGCAAAATGGGGGAAGCGTAACTCCCAAATTGATGTGAATCACGCGTGCATCCGAAAAGGTGAATTACTTACGAAAACGGGGGCATTTACACCTCAGCGAGAGGCCAAAAGTAGTAATACAGAACGTTGTAACAATTGGCCGTAACATTTTCATCAATCAAATGCCGCCAATAATACGAGAGCAGAGCGTCTAATTAATATTTCTCTTGGTTAAGAAGACCTTAACAACTTCCATAGAATTTCCGAGTTACAACTAGTAAACTGGTTCTAGGATACAACAACGAGGAATTATTCAGCACCCTCAAATTTTATCGTTTATTTTATTATCCACGACAATAATCTACCTTCATCGAATAAGCTTGAATAAATACTTATTTATTGGAAACAAATTCGAACCAGAAAATTCGACGTTCTATTGCTGTTGCTATTTCGATATACATATTTTTATATTCTGCTTAGAAGTAATCGTGAGGTTCAATAAAATAATTTAATTGACGTGATCGTAAACTCACGCAAAATAAAACAGACCTGTGGTCGTGCGTGTTATTTTCGGAGCATGCGATATCCATTGGGTAAGGAAGGAAGGAAACACTTTGTATAAACTCGACAAGTTTTATAGAACGATAGGATACCCTTGCCTTTATCAAGATATAAGTAGAGCTTATAATTTATATTAATTGTGCTTGCTTATTTCCCATATATTATCCTGTTTACATCTTGATTTCTTTTTCTCATTAGAAAGTTTTTCCTTCCCTATTTTGCTCCATTAACATTTGGATAATTTTGTAGTTTTCTAAAAGGCGTTCCAATTTTTTTCTTAAATTTGACAAGTGTTTAACTATTGAAAAGCCATAAATGATAATAGTCTGGAAACGTTCAATCAAGTAGTTGTAGTCTAACAATAAGTGATATTCAACCTAACTTCTAACTTGTAAGCGGCATTCCACCGCTTACGATAAACTCTTTTCCGATTTTATCGTCTGTTAGATTAATTTAGCATGCTTTTGCTTTGTTATAATATCTAGAGTAAGACGCCGTGCAAGATATAGACAAGTGAGCGATTTTGAAACAGATCGAATTATTGGTTTTCGCAAATACGGTTTCTCATTTAGAGAAATCACAAGCTGATTAAACAAAAATCATACTTCAATAATCAGTTTGTTGAGGCTGGCTAGAAGAAAGTCAAGAAGGTCGCCGAAGAGGTAGTGGAGGTCAACGCATAATAGTCGATTGCAAGGATCGCCGCGCAAGATTGCTGGCGGTTAGATATCGTTTTTCGACAACCAGGTCTATTGCTAACTAATGGTTAGTATGTCTTCGTTCTGTTTATCACTAAATTCGATCTTTTGGTTTGCGTTTTTACCAACTACATTAAGTGCTTTCCCTTACGTCCTTACACCGACAGCAACGTCTAGACTCGCGCAGAAGGAGAGAGTTCAATGGAATAGTGAGTGGTACCTTGACGTCTGTAGTGGTACATCAATATTATACTATGGCTGCCGTATAAAGATTAGACGAGGTTTTGGGGAAAAGTGCAACAAAATTTTCAGTCGAAAGACATGTGCATCGAACGATAGCAGTAATACTGTGGGCTTCTATCTAAGGCAATAGGACTCCATTGGCTTTTATTCGAAGCAATATACGCACTCAACCATGCATTGACTAAGTAGTACAGCCTCATATGTTCTTTTAATTCTTCAAACGCTAAAGAACCATTTGTTTCAACAAGGTAATATTCGTCTTCACATTACAAGGTCTATACTGATCTGCTGTGAAAAGAACCGTATCAACCTAACTTTTAGCGTTGCCCACCAAGACCTTTCCCCATAGGACGTACGGGGAACACTATGAGTAGAAGCCTAGGAAATTATCCTAACACACCATTGCCTTTGGAAGCTCTGCGAAACACGGATTGCTTGGGATGCAATAGATAAAGTGTATTACTTATGCTAACTTATAAATGAAGCTATTTAAATGCTCTTTAGTAATAAGGCCTTTATTTTAGATGCCTGACATACAATACTATAATCATTACATGCCACGTTGTTTACTATCTTTTTAACTATGCCGTTACCTACGCAACGGCAATCTATGATTATATTATACATAAAGCTGACATCGATTAACATTTTTGGTGAAAAAATATGTACCTAGGCAAAAACATACAAGAAATAACAGTAAATACATATTACAACCGAAAACGTTTCATTAGCGTCATAATTCACGTACTACTCTTAGGCTATTTGGTGTAATATTAAAGGGCTAAATGTCTATTACCTTTGTAAAGGCATTAGAACCAAAGAAGTTGGCGTTAAGAAAAAGGATTGACAGCAGCTGTCATATACTGTAAAAAGATTTACATGTAATTTAAGAAATGTACAAATTATAGTTGTTCATTGCTAACTAAATTTATTAACCAGAGTGTTTCATTATTCATTCATATTGAACCTTCAAAGTGGTGACCTCGACGTGATTGATTGATTGATTTTTTCCAATGAACAGCGCAAGTGAAAAAAACGAACAAGTCAAGCAAGTTGGTGTCCGAATCCCACCGTTTATCAGTAACGATCCTGAAATGTGGTTCGGAATAATCGAACGCAGTCTATCCGCGGCCAGTATAACAATAGGCCGGGTATGCGGTCAGTGGTCTTAACGGTTTATCCGTAATCGAAGTGCGCGACATTATCTTGAATCCACCTGTAACCGGACAATTGGCGACGCTAAAAACGACCTCATTAAGGACCTGACCACATCGGGTCGGAAGTTGGGGATCATAGACCTTCAGAATTTCTCCGCCACTTCCAGAACTTGCAGGATCGTCCATGCCAGACTCAGTCCTGAAGCCTCTGCCGACTACTAGCTTACCAGAGCAAGTGCAGGCCATCCTTGCCAGCCAGAAAAACTCCTCGTTGGTGGAACTGACTGAAATGGCGGACAACCACCGCAGGTGTCAGAAATGTCCAGTATGGCCACGTTTAAAGCCTTCATCAGCACCAAAATGGCGCAAGTGGCGCTCTCAGTAGAGGCCCTTGAGCAACACGTTTCATCTATGCACGAGATGCTGCAGATGTGATAGCCAGACTCGCGACAGACCTCGGGCGCGGTCCCGCTCTAGGAGCCGCCAGCCAGGCAGCTGCGGACAATGCTCGTATCATTCAAGACACAAGACTCGGGTCAGGTTCCTTGAAGAATACAGGCGCTGATTTATGCATATATCCAGGTACATGTCCAGCTACAAAGGACAAGCTACGTATTGTCTGTCGCAAACGGGACCGACATCACAACGTATGGCAACAGGTAGTATCAACTTTTACGTAAGGTTGCAAGCATTACGAAACTTTATAGAGTGCCAAGACATATAACGCATCCATTAAACACCACTTCCGTACGATCCCTGGCCCTTCAGTAAGCAGTAGACCACGTCTCTTAGCTCCCGATCGCTTCAAGATTGCAAAAGGTGAGTTCCATTCGATCTTCTTACAGTTGTTGGTCTTTACCACTACATCTTGTTCCTAAAAAAGATAACTCTGGGCGCCCTTGCGGTGATTATCCAGGACTCAACGCTCGCACTATTCCAGACCGCTACTCCGTTCGCCATATCCAAGATTTTTCTCATTATCTCTGTCGCCAGAAAATCTTTCACTGGGTTCGTGGATGTAATCAAATCCCAGTAACTGACGAAGATATGCCGGAAACTGCAATCACGACCCCGTTTAGTTTATTGGAATTTCCCTTTATGATATTTGGTTTGCGCAATGCCGCGCAAACTTTCCAATGCTGCAATGACGAAGTATTCAGAGGTTTGGGCTTTTGCTTTGTATATATGGATGATATCTTAGTTGCATTAGAATCTGAAGCGGAACACTTAAAATATCTCGAAATACTCTTCACGCGTATCAAACAATACGGGATGGTCATCAATAACACATAGAGTATATTCGGGGAGCCAATTGTCAAGTTTT
The DNA here is from genome assembly GCA_038088585.1 of Chrysina gloriosa. Lineage (NCBI taxonomy): Eukaryota > Metazoa > Arthropoda > Insecta > Coleoptera > Scarabaeidae > Chrysina > Chrysina gloriosa. The sequence continues at coordinate 28,507,744 of CM076089.1, forward strand.
TGGGCCATTTAGGCATCCAACCCCTGCCAGATAATCCCAAGCCACGCCTCACCCAAGAGCTAAGCTTCACATTCGAAATAAAGAACATAGCACTTCTTTACAAGGGAAGTAAATCGACGTTCTTGCGATTTCAGAATAACTCCTTCACAAACAAAAAGAGTCAGGGCTATTTCCACAAGCACAAGGCATGTTTTTTCCTGAATTATGAACACAACGCAAGACTTCATGAACAAAGATAAATAACAATAACCACATCCTACGCCGTCAGAATTTACAGTAGTCACAATGTTGCGCTGCAAGTAGCTACAATCACCAATAGGAAGCTACGTGATCGGGCATGACCATAGTCAGTACACAACATGTTTAAAAATTCTATGTACATATTCCGATTCTGTTCTCAACCATTACATCTCCGAATACCTAAATCAGCTATTGCAGAAGAAACAATATTCGGCGTTTTTAAGGAATTTTGGGAAAATAGATTAACGTTTCATAACAAAATTAAGCTCGGTGGGAAAGAAACTGTCTTTAGTTTTGAAATTAACATCATCGATTTAGTTTAAGACACTTATCACATGATCGTTAGTCATGGTTTTAGTTTTCTCTTTATTAATATTCATATTGAATTTATTCAGAGCTCTTGAATATTTGTAAGTTTCTGTTAATTGTTTTTTCGTCCTGTGCAATTACTACGCTATTATTTGCGTAACTTCAACAACAACATTCCATCGTTCCATTATAAGTCTTGTCCGATTTTGTTTCTTATGTGTTCTTAGTAAACAGTTTTTTTCTTTTGTTTCATGTTTTTGATCATTCTAAAAAATAGCTTTTGATATTTTTGTAAGCTCCTGCTATTCTATCTCCGCAGTCCTCCCATGTTATTTTATTTTTCTCGTTTAATTTTTTGTCTTCGGTCTGGGAGTTTTTATTCTTTTTAGGTGTGTGGCGTTTTATCTACGAAGTTTTTTTCTTATTATTTGTAGCTTCCTTTACTTCATTGATTACATCATTGTAAAGCTATCGCTTTATGATCTACTTTGTTACTTTGTTTGTTTTCTTTTGTACTGTCGCTGTTCGACATGATACTATGAGGCTCCAAAGCTCGGTGAATTGTAGAGATACATACAAGGTGTGTAAATAAAGTAATCTGGGTCTGCGGCGCAGGAACAGAAAGTCTGTCAAGGTGATAGTGACCCACTAACAGGAAACTGCAGGTTCAACAAGCACATGAATAAAATGGGCTTGACAGAAGAAACCATATGTAGATTCTGTCAGATTAAGGAAGAAATCGCGATCCACGTACTGTGCCAACGCGAGGAATTGGCAAGGACGCCATTGTCACACATGGGAGACGAATATCCCGAGGCGAGGTAATACGCGGAAGAACCGCTCTCCAAGCGGTTTAGTCTAATTAAAGGAACAACCCTGGGGAACGTACTCTAAGGAGGTATGAGGACAATAGACCTGGAAAGGTCGCAGTGGAACAAGCACCATTGCCACTTTTTGTGATTTAATCTAATCTAATGACAGTTTAGGGACTCAAAAAGCCTAATTAGTTAGATAATTAGATAAGTTTGAGATACCGCGGTAAAGTCCGTCGTAACCACCTCCTCACTATTACCAAAATTTAATGGTTTGGGATCTTTTTCTTTGTTTGAGGAGCGGGGCCTTTACTAAAAATATCACAGTGTTTCCATTTTATCGGAGTGGTTCTCTATTTACTCACGTTGCCTCTTTTCTTCCTTCCTCTTGTCTCCGATTGGCCACTAGGTATTCTAAACCACGAATCTATACCAACACTTGAGAACAGTGATTTTAAGCTTAAATTTACTGGAATACTACCTTTAACAGAAATATAGACCTAAATTTAAATTGGCCTCCAAAATCGCACCAATATTTTCAAAATAAACACAAGTCATCTTGAAGACGTACATACATAGAGCACGACGCAATTAGAGTTTGTGTTCCTGTTGTATTACAATTACAATTATTGCTTTAAGAAAGTTAGCATTTTCTGTTTAGAAACCTGATAATTTACAGTATTGCCACATTTGGAATCCAATGCAGATTAACATATTATTATAATACAATACGGTAAATACTAGTTTATAGCATAGTTCATATTTATACCTTTTTCAGGACACATATAGGCGTTTGTATCAAGGGATTAATAGAACGCATAAATATTTATTCTTTGAAGATATGCTCCCAGGATTAATTTTTTTTTACATTAGACGACCGTGTACCGAATGGTACCAAAGAAACTGAATCGTATGTTTTGATCATAATGCTCTCTAAAGCATTATATTGTCATCCGTGGTTCATCGTCCGACGGAGCTTTTTATGCGTATTGGTTGTATTGTGGACGAAGCCGCAAATTCCAGTTACTGTCAATATAGATCATACCTTATCGGCTAGATTAATTACATTCGCCTTCCTGTATGAAAAATGATTTTCTAATTTAAGTTGGACAGGTTTGCGAATTGGGTTTTCGCAAACACGGAAGGAAACCAGAAGTAGAAGTGACATGCATACTCATTAATATATATATTTGTGAACCCGAATAACTTTTAATACTTTCAAAGCTATAATGTTAGTTGAATTCAGAGAAAAGCGGTTCTGTAGTACATGAACGCTCTGGCTACGTAATTAGGACTGGCGATAAAGTAGCCTACGAACTCAATTATAAAGATATCAAAACGCGAACGATTAGCGATTTATTAAGAACTTTCCCAGAGAGCCCCAACTGACAACTGGTGCGAATAGGATATAATTAAGGAGCGGACCTAACAAATTTTGCTAACTGTTAATCAGAGTTGATGACCTCAGTGAAAAGTTTCTGAAAGACTAAAAGCACTTTATTGCCGACTAAGTAAATTAATAAATAATCTTTTTTCACCGTAAACGCAAGTATTCCTGTCACATTAAATAAATTCCATGCACATATTTTTCTATTTTTATACATTTGAGTGATGAAAACGAAAAGCCACATCAAAGGGTGTGTCGGTTTTATTTAAATTTTGTTTAAACGCCCGCTGACTCCTTTGAAGATTAACGTACGAAAGTGCGAAAATATTAGACGATAACTCCAAATTGTTTACAGCGGTCGCGAGGCTGGTGTGCAAATGGTAAAGGTACATCGTGCGGTAACCGTGCTTAGGACTAAATATAGTAACGAAAAGTAATTCGTAATTAGGTATTATTTGTTGTTCATGAAAATGTGTACGTGTTGTGTTTCATTTGAAAATTAAATTTGTGTTTGATTTCGGAGGTAATCAGTACTTTGTATTTTATTTCAATGTATATAGTAATGTATATCTATACATACAGTGCGCGCCTAATGTATCGAATGGATTCAGTAAAAACAAAATAAAATTTTGGTGTAAGAAATCTTTGAACAGATCGATTTTATTTGATTCAAATAAAATAAAAATCGGTTGTTTTTTGAGTAATAACATCATATATTTTTTTTAATTAGCAACTCCATTATTTTGATTTTGTGAGATCGTGTCATTACCGAATTGAGAGTATGAAAATGTTGTCATCTGACATGGGAAATTCTTCGATTGAATGACAATTGAATGTTAGAAAACGTAAATTTTATTGTTAACACAAAATAAAAAAAAAAGAAACCATGGCTAAGCAAATACAATTTTAAAGAGTGCTTGACCTGCCATCCATCGACTTCCAGCCAATACACAAGCGTATGTAAAGATTCTTCTAGTACATTTTGAATCGTTTCTGGGCTAATTCTGCACATTTTGTCTCTAATGTGATGTTCAGCTAAATTTTGCGGTCTGGTGATGGAGACCTTGGACTTTAAATAACCTGATAAAAAGTAATCAAGGGGTGTAAGGTCTGGGGATCTCGCGCGCCATTCTATCAGTCCTCCCCTGCCAATCCATCTTATCGGAAAAGTAATTGTCTAGAAAATCTCAGGCTCCGCATAGTGCGGGGGTGAGCTGTTATGTTGAAACCAGATGGTATTATCTGGGAAGTCGGGATCATTGTTGTTTGGAAAAATTGCTGCAAGCGCTGGAACAAGGTCATTTTGCAAAAACTGGAAATATCTTGCTCCTGTGAGTGTTCCTTCAAACAAGAAGAGTCCTACTGTGCTGTTATCGAGCACAGGTAGTCCTCGGTTTACGCCGGAGTAAAAACCGACGTAAACCAAATCGGCGTAAATTGAACCCAATTATAATGGGATGTATGGAGATAGGTTCCTCCTCGTCATAAAATAGACATATGCTGGTAGGGGCAAGTCGGGTACTGGCGGTCGTCGGGAAATTACGATCACATTAATACTGAACAATGGAGTACAGAAACCTTTATTTTGTGTCTTGGTATAGCTTTAGGTTTACTAAACGACCACATCTACAGACTCCAGTGACAGTAATGCTGTTTTAGAAGAAGCAACAGATGGCGAAGACTTTACTGATAGAACTGTGGTGTGTAAGGTTCCTATTTGAGTAATAAGTCCTGCACCAGAAAGAAGAAAAAGCGAAGGTAAGAAAACAATGACCTCAAAAACTCTATTATTTTCACTGCTACACCAAACAAGATTCAATTAGAAGATCTTCAGAGAAAGAGAGAGAATAAAGAAACACATCAGAAACTTAAACAAGTGAGCAGCGTCTTTTACAAGGAAAAAACAATAAAATCAAAAAATTGACTGTAACCAGAATATACAAGAACAAGTTTATGTGGAATATGTTGACGAAGAGAATATATGTACTTTCTGTAATGAATTCGGCATAAACGGAGAGTTGTGGTATTGTTGCACGATCTGCGGAAATTGGGCATACGCAGATTGTACAGATACCGACTCCCCTATGGGCATAGATAATAATATGGGTTAGTGTGATATTTGTCGTTAAAATATGGATCGGTATTACCCTTTCTCCCTTTCTTGTGATCGGCATTCACCGACATTGCCGGGTAATGCCGATTTTGTGAAGAATTGTTATTATGCTTTTTTAAACATTTCGAAAAAGAATTCTATTTTCCTTATTTTTTTCAGTTACAAACATGTATTATCTTAAGTTTAAGCAGATATTTGTTTTTCTTTGATGTTTTATTTTCATATAAAAAAATAATTACTTTAGGTGGCCGTATTTACCCGACCTGGCTCTATATATAATATTATCATATTTGAAATTTATAAAATAATATACGTATAATTAAACTAATAAATGGAATTATAAAAATAAAACAAAATTCTCAATAACAAAAACGAAAAATATTTTATCAAAAAATTTGAAATTTCATTGAGGTGTTATTATTTCTATGTTGAAGTTCCCGGTTTCGGATATCTTATACCTTTCTTCAAATAATTATCGAGTATATATATATATATTTCGTGACCTTTTATACTTATCTTATATGATAGAGATCTACCACTAATAGGTCAATAATTAATGTCTTCCTGTATTGGTAGACTTTATATGCCAATTAGTTTTCAAATGCCGTTATTATGCATGACTGTCACGTTCAGGAAATTCAATGAGTTATTAGATTCTCTCTCATATGTAAATTTTAATCTATTATGATAACTATTAAATGAATCTAATATCTCATCAATATTATCCTTTCTTACGGAACAAAAACAGTCATCCACATAAAATAAATAATTTTGAAAACACAATTATATTAAAAACAGAGAATAATTATAAAAAAAGACTAATATATGAAATGATAAATATACAGAAAGACACTAAAACTATTAATTTCAGGACCGATATTCAAAATTTAAGTAATGTATATAGCAATTTGTTAAAATGACATTTGCATTTCTTAAGAAGGAAACCTTTGGCTAGGTTTTTGAATTTGGTTTTCCCTAGTCCTTGAACAGAATTGTTAAGGTTTCGACAAAGATTTTTTGATATAAGGTTTTACTTAATTTGCATGTATGTCTACACATTAATTTAGTTTTTATAATTTATATATATATAAAAGTTGGTTATACATCCTCTATATCAAGAAATCCTAGTCACTAGTTATTTTGTTGATAGTCCCAAATAAAAAACAAAAGTTTGTTTATATATTTATCTAGTTATATTTTCACTGACGAAGGTGTTCCGAAAACGTTTGTAAACGTTCTGAAAATATAACTATCGCTCAAACCAGCCTTGTTTTATTGACCTATTAGTGGTAGATCTCTATCATATAAGATAATTATCGAGTGCTAACTGTTCAGGTTTTCTTCTTATTTCTTTAAGAAATTTAGAATATGGTCGAACTGATGCGATAACACTGCTTTCTACATACGAACTTTGTTCCCAATCGTGGTCTATCTCACAGAGTTTATCAGTCACGGTTGCTATGGTTGAAAGAATACGTCATATCAGTCGTTTTTACAACTTTTAGAGGTTCTTCGTTTTCTTTTTCCTCGTTTGAACGTTGACGACTTAATTTCTTGAATAATTCTTCTAATTCTTTGTTAGATAGCGGCTGATCGTGGCTCACTAAAACTTCTGTCACATCTCCTGCTGTCACACTATCTAATCCTACCTCTCGCGCAAGTCTGTTAACGCCTTCAACAAAATTCTCCACATGTTTTTCGAATTCGGACATAAATTTCGGCAGAAGTTTACGCCACACTCCATTGAAATACTTTCCTGACACTTTGGTCCAAGCTACCTTGATGTTGTAAATGCCTTTCAAAATATCATAGGACCGCCAGTAGTCTTTAATTGTTTTTCTGTATAGTCTAAGACTCTCAGCATTTCCACAAACGTGGTGCGGAGGTACTAGGATTTTGGAGTTGCAATAACTCTATGATCCATTGGTTGTAAAAGTGATGTATTTGGGGGCATGTAAACAACCTTAGCCTTGGTGTTATTTCCTTTAGCAAGGTTTTGGGGATGTCCAGGGGCATTGTGCAAGAGAAGAATTCCCTTGGGTGGTAAATCATTTTCTTTACAAAAGCTAAGCACGGTTGGACAAAGATAATCTGTGTACCAATCTTTAGAAATGTTTTGTACGATTTCTTGTTCCTTTTCCAATAGACTGGCAACATCTGTTTGTTTAAACCAGGCATGGGCAACCTTTTCTTGTAGAAGTTTTATGCTGTGAGTAATCTTGAAAAATATACATTTTTGTAGTATCCTTATGATTCATTATGAATTAAGTTTAGACGGACCGTGCTAATATGCAACGAAAGAATTCAGTAGCGGGCCGGACAAACCTTACTCGAGGGCCGCATGTGGCCCGCGGGCTGGAGGTTGCCCGTACCTGGTTTAAACCCTTGAAAGCATGTGGTGTTTGTGAACGGTACACCAAAGCTTCAAAGTTCCGGGAGCAGTAGCTCCCAACGAAAGAATTACTCTATCTTTCGCAGTTTTAAAACCTGAAGCGAAACGCTCTTCCTGGGAAATTAAGGTTCGTGATAATAAACCACAGTCTCATCAACATTAAAAATCAGGTTAGGAGGATAATTGCCTTGTTCTACACAGTCTTGAAACGCTTTTGGAAAAGCAGCCACTGCCGCAAGAAATACACTTGTCGCCTCACCACATAATTTTACACTACGATATTTATTTCAAGATTTAAATCTCATAAACGAACCCTTGCTTCCCAAAAATGTTTTTTTGCCTTTTTCTATCTTTTTAAGATCTTTAAAAATTGGCTTCGTTTTCTCAGTTATCAGAGCCTGAGTTAGAGAAATGTTTTTCAGATCATTTTTAAATCATCTATCCATAACGATAATAGTTTTCAATTGTTTTCAAAGATTTTACTTTTTTTTAACTAACTTGTGTTGTATTTATTGCCGTAGATTGCTGCACAGATTATTGTATTCTATGTGCATTTTTCACACGGTAAGAATCGTCACTGGAAAAAAGTTCATACTTTTACAGACATTAGGACGTATTTGTCCGTCTCCCATTCTTCGAACTACTTCCATCTTTTTTCAAGTGTTACAGATTTGATGGTATTTGTACATTACCAATAATTTACATAAAAATATTAAATAGAAAAAATTAATGAATTCAATTGTAATACTGCATTTAATAAATGTGCGTACATTGTAGCAGTTTGGTAAATACGTTATCACCGGAACATCAACCAGTCCAGTTGTTTTCGTACTTTCTCAGTCAAGCCGGGAAGTCCAGTACATACGTACTCACAGTCATTGGTCGAATCGGGAATTTCAAGACGCAGGCATGTGAAGTTATTGTGAATCGGCGTAAATGGAACCGTCGCAAACCTATTCCAGCCCATTTCAAGCATCAAATGAGGATTTACCGACTCCAATACCGCCAGTGTTGACGATTCACTGTGCAATCGAGACAAAACATTGCCTTATCCGAAAAAGTAATTGCGGGTGCAAATGTTGATTTGCTTGGTACACTATCGTCGCCGGTCTTTGTCGAGTTCATATAGCAATTGAATTTTATAGGGATTATATTTTTCCTTCCTTATAATACTTAACACTCCTGTCTGACTAACTTCATTGTCTAATGCAACCAATCGAGACGTATTGTGAGGATTCTCTTCCATATCTACCAAAATGTTTAGTTTCATCAGATCACCAACTTTTCGACTTGCAGGTTTTTTTTTATATCCTTAACACTATCAGCTTCTCGGAATTTAGACTCAATCTTCCTGACCGTAGATTGACTAATGGGGCCTTCTGGATATTTTGCATTAACCAAATCGCAACTTCTTTCTTGTTTTATCCCCGGCGCGGCGCCAATGAGAATTAAAATCTCAATCCTGTGTGGAACAGTTAAATGTGCCATAAAACTTACTTACTTACTTACCGCTACACTTTGTAATGATTTGTACCTAGGTGGCCTGTAAAAAACATCTGGCACTTCGAAAACATCTCGGATAACATTTTCGATAGCAAGAGAGTTTTTAGGGAGCTTTATTTTCCTTTTTTACGTTTTCTAACATTCAATTGTCATTTACTCGAGGAATTTCGTATGTAAGATGGCAATATTTTTATGCTGTCAGTTTATCAATGAGATCTTTCAACATCGAGAAAAATAATTGGAGGTTGCGATTTAAAAAATATATATGACGTCACTACTCAAACACAACTGATGGTTGAAAATCGACTATCATGCAAAAATGTGTATTTTCATCAAACTAAAAGACCTGTTTAACCTTCCTATACTCACGTCAAAATGAAAGACGTATGCTATACTATATAAATCGGTCTCACAGACCGTATGCGTGAGTATAGGAAGGTTAAGGATTATTTGTAACAAAATGTTATTTCGCTTTTACTGAATTGATTTCATCCTTTAGGCGCGCACTGTGTATATATCGCGACCTACGTATTTATACTTATAAATATTCTCTACCGCTTTTAGGTCAAACAACAAATTGGAAATCAACAGCTATATTCACAGAACGTTAATGAATAACGTTTTCGTATAACCGCCGTCGGTGAAAATATAGCTTTATGTGTAAACAAACAGTTGTTTTTATTTGGGCATAATCAACAAAATAACTAACGCCTAGAATTTCTTGACATATAGGATCTGTAATAATCAGAGACCGGATCACATGTTTTTGCATATCGGCAACTATCAACGGTACAATTGAACCCTTTAAAATCTACATGAATTAGGATAAATAAAAACGTTTAGCGTATTAACCAAAGATTTATTTTCCGATAATATCCTACTTTATAAGTTACAAAATAAGTGCTCTAAGGAAAAAGTATGTTACAAATGTATATAAGGGCATAAGTAATGAAATCAAGCAAACTGTAAATAACGCTTTTATATATTTTTTATAGTAAATGAAATCACATATACTTCTGGACGCTATATGACAAATTTATTAATATATTGTTTAAATAACAGCACTCCTGGTAAATCCTATTTGATTTCGTGTAAACAATTTGAAACAAATGACCATCTAACAATGGTTAGGTTTATTACTGAAGCTTTCATGAATATTTTCCTTCCCGACATTGTTCCAACTAATAAAATTGTGCTCACGCTTTCCGATGCTGCGTCATACATGGTCAAAGCTCGTCAATAACTTAAAGTTTTGTGTTCCAATTTTCCAATCCAAGGAAAAATCCTGTGCTGGAAGTTCCTGGGAAAATAGGACAATTAATAAATTTAAAATGTAATGATATTATACTATATTAATATTTACATGGTTAATTGCCATTAATTAATATATCATTAATTACAATTCAATATATCAAAATTTACAGTAAATCTTGGGGTTTTGGATGTTCATGTTTAAACGACATTTGGTTTAGTATTGGGTACTATTTATACTTTTTCGATACTATGCACGCCACCTTTTAAGGATGTTGTTACCCTGCGGGTGTTAGCTTCTATTTTTAAGTCTAGCCAGAGACGGTTAATGGGAGAAAAAAATGTAACTGGAAAAAAATTATCAATTATTATAAAAAGCGTCGATTAAAAGATAGAAATCAATGTAACCATTTAAATACACACATCCAACACTTTCACATCACAAGATAGAAAAGTCATCGAAGTACGTTTTTACTGCGTCGAAGGTGAATTGAAATAGAAGTTTCAACTATATTTCGACCAAAAGGGTTTTGAAGGAAGAATATTAAATAAAAAAGCTTCACCACACCGAAGAAGAAAGAATTTAAGGTGAAGAATCCATAGAAAAGAGAGCTGCACCAAAGAAAAAAATTAAGAGGGGATCCAATTACATATTGACACACATACACAACACAATAGGTAATTATTTTCAATTTATGTCAAATATTTCTAAAATCATGTAAATATAATTTGTCATAATTCATGCCTTTTATGATAGCGTTAACTAAGAGCTACGCCGGTGCAATCTTGTTAATATAATTATCTAAATTCTCAGTACAATATTTTAAAAAGAAATGGCGATTGAAATTTGTTGCAACAAGCAAACCAAATTCTCTATGGCAATTTTGATGTTGAAAGCGATTTAAAGCCGGAAGTTGTTAATGTTTTAAAATATGCACCAATCACATCAGTTGACGTCGAACGAAGTTTTTCAACCTATAAATGGCTACTAACGGATAGGAGACATAGTTTATCTACTGAAAATATTTGAACATTTGATTGTGAATTGTTTTTACAGTAAGAAATGTAATATTTAATATAGAAGTGTAAGTGATAGGTATCTTTTTAATGAAACCTGTTTAAATTTTCTTAGTGTTTGTTTCCTTTCCTTGTTACTTCAAAATATATTATTATACATTCTGAAAATATTTTTGAAACACATTTTATATATTCTAGACATTTTAGGAATATTTTCAACATATTTTGCTCATATTTAAGACATATGTCTGTATGTATGTATATATTTTAGTCAAATTTCGAACATATAACCAGGTCTCTGGTAATAATTTATATAGAACTTTTATTATTTTGATAAAAATTTTTTCTATACCTTTTTTCCTGGGGCTCTCCGTATGTCCTCTATCTTTACTTTAGCGAACTCTTTTTCTGAGTCAATGAAGCACATACATATGCATTTCCTTATTGGTATTGATGTATTTTTCAGGTGTTGGTTTTATCATGAATATTAAGTCTTGGGTACATCTTCCTCCTCTAATCTGTAATTTTCTCTTGTATCGGGTTTTATATCTTATTTCTAATTCTTTTCTTTTACTACTCTAGTAAGTATTTTTGCAGCCGCAGCTGTTGTATTATTCCTTTATAGTTTTCACACATTTTTTATTTTTATTATTATTTTTTATCTCTTTCCTTGTATATGGGTAGTATTAATCCTGTGCTCTATTCCCTTGGCACTCTTGCAGTCTTCACAATTTCATTTAGTGATTCCGTTAGTTGGGCTATTCCTTCTTCTCCCATGTATTTTATCATTTCCGCTGGTATATTGTCAATTTCTGGTACTTTTCCCTAGTTGAAGCTTTTGTATGGCCTCTATACTCTCCTCCTCATGTATTTGTTCTATTTCTTTAGTTGTGTTAGTCTGATTCGGTCAATTCTTTGAAATATTGTTTCTATCTTTCCATTGTTTGTTTTTCCCCTGTAATTGTATTTCCATCCTTTCCTTCATCCATCATAATATCTTTTTTTTCTTAGTTGTTAGAGGGTCCCGTAAAATAGTTTTTGACTGTCCCTAAAGTTCTCTGTCATCTTTTGCCCGAACTTTATCCATAATTTCTCTTTTATATTCTTCGTCTTTTCTTTCACTTCTTTTGTCCTTTTCTCCTATTTTCTTTTCCTATATATATATACATATATATATATATATATATATATATATATATATATTTCCACGCCTGTTTTCTCTGTTTAATTCCGTGTTTAATATCTTCGTTCCACCATTCCGGGTTCTTTTATATATTTTTTGGTGTTATTCTCGCTTTTCTACAGCGCTCATAGCGGCACCAAGTATTATAATTATATTGTATTTTTGAAGCTACACGATTTTTCCTCAATTCCATATGTAGGTTCAAGTTCCTTCATCTTTGTGTATTATTGCTTGGAATTTTGTCTGATATTCTGGGTCTTTCAGTTTGTGACTTCTAATGTTTTCTTGTATCCTCTCTCTTCTCTTATCCAGCTGGTCTCTTTCATATCTATCTTTAGTAGATGGCGATCACTTTCTCTTTCTGCCTCCCGTGTTACTTTCTTGAATCATTTCCCGCTTGTACTTTACCAGAAAATAATCTATAATTGATTTTTTCCTTTTATTTATAATAATAATAATAATTTATAATATATAATTTTCTTTCATTCTCATAAATTTGTGATTGTCTCTGTGCACATTTGTGGTATTTGTAATCACTCAATTATTTTTTATGCTCAATTTTATTATTCTTTTTCCGTTATTATTCTTGGGTTGCTTTTCCTCTCTTCCCAAATATTCTTTCGCACCCTGATTCCAGTTTTCCACTGTACCTTATATTTTCTCCCTCATTGTCTATTGCTCTCTGTAGTTTCTCATAGAATACATCTTTTTCCTCTTTGAATGCGTCTTCATTCAATCCATATGCTATTATTATGGTCTATATCTCTCCCAATAACTTTATTTCTATTTTAAGCAGTCTTTCATTAATGTATTCTTCTCTTATCATATTTTTCAATCTATTATAAATTCTATCCTACGCCATACTATCCCCATCCCCTTCAGTGGATCCAAAACAGCCAATATCCTTTATGTATTCTCTTTATACCGGTTCCCTTATTTTTTGTTTCGGTGATTCCTAGCACTTCCACCCGCTATTTGACTATTTCCCCGACCAGGTCCCCCTCGTTCCCCTTCACACTTCTCACATTCCATATGCCCACTCTCAGCTTGCTATGTTGTTTTTCTTTTCTTTGAACTATTCCCTTTCCGCTCTCTCCCTCAAAACCATTCCCGTTCTCACCACCATTCGCTCCATACCATTTCTCTCACGTTTCTCTAATTTGTGTTCCGTTGTTTTTGTGCCCTGGTTTAATCTACTAAATCCATGTTTATTATCTGCTTAAACGAAAAATCAAGAAAATTTGAAACAAAGATAAGCATTAAACAGGGACGTATCCTGGGCTAGAAGCAAAGGGAGACGTGAAGACACTAAAACTGGGACATTGGAACAAATAAGAAATCAGTTTGCGGATGGTATATGGATGGATTGATAATTATATACGGTAGTGATACATGGAGTTTGACAGAGAAATATAAACCACACTTAATTGCGGTGGGGATGAGGGTTTTGGGACGTACAGAAAATAAAACCGTAATTGAGAAGATAAGGAATGATATATTCAGAGAGGAATTACAAACAGTACCTACAAACGAAAAATTCAGGGGGTACAGTTGAGGTGGTTTGGTCATGTATGCCGTATGCTGAATGATCGACTAGTGAAAAAGGTGTGCGAAACACCAGTATCGAGGAAAAATAAAAGGAAAAGAAAAAGAAGAAAAGGAGAAGAAGAAAAAGATCTCATTGGAATATTGAATGGCGTGGTGTTGTCTTTAGTGACAAATCTAGATTCTGTTTAGGCATGCACGACGGTCGTAAGAGAGTCAGAAGAAGACGGGGTGAACGACGGAATCTTCAATTTACACTTGAGAGACACGTACACCGCGCCGTAAGTGTTATGGTTTGGGGTGCGATTACTTATGGTAGCAGTCTCCCTTGGTGTTCATTCGAGGCAATATGACTGCACAACGATATATTGCGGAGGTGGCTGAAACACATCTTCTGCCATACTTACAAGAGCTTGAAGATCCATTATTCCAGCAGGATAATGCACGTCCTTATATAGCAAGGATTTCCTTCAACTTCTTTGAACAGGCCCAGATTAATCTTATGCCCTGGCCTCCAAGATCTCCAGATCTTTCACCCATTGAACATGTTTGGCACATAATGGGTAGAGGGTTGCAAAATTTGCAGCGCCCTCCTTTGCCTTTGGAGCCTTTGAGACATGAGGTAGCAATACCCGAAGATGAAATAAACCACCTTATTCAATCAATGCCACGAGGTGTAAATGAATGTATAAATCAGAGAAGCCGCTCCACACATTATTTTTTATATATTATTAACAATAATTATTAAATTTTGTTTAACTAATAAAGATTTTCCTCCCAAACTTTGATCATTTATTACTGTAACATAGGTGAATATTCCAATCAAATTTCATTTAGAAATTTCAACCCGTTCTTGGTGTTGCAATTTCTATGCCACTCAGTATATTAGATGTACAAATTTTTACAGATCCTATATATCGAGCAATCCTGGCCGTTAGTTAATTTCTTGCTAATGCCCAAATAAAAACAATTATTTGTTTACACATAAAGTTATATTTTTACCGAGGAAGGTTATTCGAAAACCTTATTCGTTAACGTTCTGAAAATATAGGTGTTGATTTGCAATTTGTTGTTTGATTGATCCAAAAGACAATTTAAAGGATTGTATTTCATAAAATCCTAGAGATGAAAAGAACTGAAACAGTTTCAAAAATAAACAAATATTTTTAATGTTAATATGTATGACATGAAGTAGTCTTATGTAAATAACTACTATATCGGAGCAAAACTTAATGGAGTATTCTCAGCACATGTTTGGCAGCATTGATGGGAATCAATCATGCATCGCTTTTTCGCTATTCATACTGACTCATGAAATTTTAAATATAAGTGAGTAGGCATCATTTAAATTCAACTACTCTGATTTACTCATACTCACGATAACGTTGATTTATAAGTATAGGCTGCAATAATTATGAATGCGACGGCGACATCATACACATACTATACTCACACTCATAAATCACCTGTTTGATTTCTAATGTCAGGAAAATACTTACAATACTTACATTCACTCAGCTCACTCAACTCATCCATATATATTTAAAAGTTTAGTCATTAAACAGTTTGCAAGTAATATAAAGTGTATAAAAATATACGCATAAAATTGTAAGTTTATACAGAAACATTTCGGGAAAATTAATTTTTTTATTATCATTTTTATGAGCAGGTAATGAAAAATGGATAGCAATAGTGAAATTGAGGAAAAAATAAATAGCGGAGTTTTTCAATTAGTGCAAAAACGTAAGGGTGAAAGCGCAATATAATATGAAATAAGCAACACAAATCTACACATATTTCTTTGTTTAACTTTAATTAAAAAAACAGTAAAAAAGGCAACAGAACAAACACAGAACCTCATAACGAGTATATTAATGTTCGCATTGCGAACCATACTTATTTTGCATCGTCTATACACATTGAGTTAAGGAGAGTCGAAATCAACAACGTCATAATTGTTGTTAAGTATGAGTTCGATGAGCACTTCAAACTTTCGAGTGGATATGAAGTTGGACAACATTGCAATAAGTATGAGTGCGTATAAGTACAAGAAATTATGCCATGATTCAACTCTACTCTTATCTCCTTTTACTGCAGGTTCTAGCGCTGCTGCGAAGTTTCTGCTTCCTCACAGCAACGGACGGAGTAAGCAGCAACCAAACCAAGAAAGTCGGTCCGCTTTCTTGGTTTGGTTCCTGCTTACTCGCTACAATTACCGTGTTGTGTCTTCTGAAGATACCGCTATGAACATGCAAGAATATCTTAGTATTGGCACTGTCCTCTAGAGTTCAAGGTACTACTTTTTCAGCAGGTTCCTTATTTTAGCACTTGTAGTTTATGAACGAATTTTATTCAGACATTACAAGTTTCCTCTTTACCTTCCCCTCCCATGCTCCCCCAATCGCTCTCCCCTCGACCTAGCCAAGAGGTTATATTCGGCTTTTCATCATATGTCCTGGTAGTAGCCATCCACTATATACGCATTCTATGGTGCTTTAGCAAGGACATCGGTGAGATCCCTATATCCCTGGATAGTCCTTGGCACAGTTGGCCTATTCTAGATTCCTTTTAGAACTGCTTGACTGTTGATGATGATATAGACGTGTATGTTTAGGCCGCATCTCTGACTTGTTGATTTCAAACTTGATGATATCAAACTGCTACCCTCATATTGAAATTAATTATACTCCAATGAAAGAAGTAAAAAAAACAATCAAACAGATTCGATATGTTTTGACAAAAGGGACTTTATTTGAAAATGCTTTATATTTGATCGACGTGATTTTAAATACAATATTTCGTCTAAAGCGACTTTTAGCAATCACTGGCTAATAGCGTCAAAGGTTCTTTAGCGTATTGGACGGTATCGGAAACAAAAAAATTACGAATTATTTGAAAGGTGGTGTGTGTCGCTTCCATTCTCGTTACTGAATTTAGTATTGCAAAATTGTTACCATTGTTATTTAGATGTATAACGGGTGATAACTCAATCTCGTTAATTGATTTTCTTTTTCGATAAAATTAGAATGTGTTATTATGAGTGTGGTGGGTGTAGATATTTGTATTTTCTGTACCTACACTAATAAACTTATTTTAAATTTTCACCAGATTTGGTTTCAACAACACGAAGCCGTAGCACATTTTGATTTAAATGTTCGGCATTCTTTAAATGGGACAGTTTCTCGACTATGGATCGGTCGACGAAGAAGTATTAAATGGCTTTCATGTTTACCGAATCTTAATCCTAAATATAAAATTTTTTTGGGGACACCTCATCAATGAATCTCAATTAATTTCAAGAGAAAGCTGGAGAAATCTAGTACTATTGATGAGGTTATTGTTAAATTACTACGAACATTTCATTAATTAAACATCATTTGTAGTTACTATTTATTTTTGTTATAATAAAAATAATTTCCTGTAATTTAAATTGAGATTAAAAGATGAAACAATATAGACATTGTTGCTTAAAAAAGCGAAATAACCAATATTATCAAAACAAATACGGTTAAGTTGGCAACAATGCAAAAACAAAATCGAAATCGACATGATCTTATAACTCCACATCAAAAATTTTGCATCCCTTTTAAGAAAATCTTTTTGGAAATAACGAAGATAATCGGCCGTCGATTCTATACTTGCCCTGTAAATTGAGAAAAATAGATCCAATTATTAAATTAATAGGTGTGGAACGTTTTTCCATGAAATCATGTTGGAAAGCAGAGATTGAATTCTTCATTAATTGACGTCAGCCACAGGATTCCTTTTTATAACAGAAAATACCTTAGTAAACTATTCTTGAAAGCCAAAACTGTAAACACAGTTGCGGTCTTCGATTGACAAAGCTTAATTTCCCTCACGGATTATTGGCATATGCAAATTGTCCTTACTCGCAATAGTAAGTAATATTCAGAAAAGTCTCTTTTGGGATAAACCTAAGTGAAATAGTGTTTCTATTTGAATAGTCCTAAATAAGTATCTCTGTAACTATGTTGCCATCCACAGTGGCAAAGAGCTAAAAAGTAAGCTTTACAGTGATAGCACGACCGTTGTAACAGTCGAAGTATGTATTTAGCGCTATCCAAATTAGTGCGGTACATAAAATTGCAAAACCTTCTCCCATATCTTTAAACGTTGCATATACTAATTGTCAGTATCATTTCAATTCAGGACACGTGCTTTTGTGGAACGCAAGCAGAATCTTTAACCGGTCAAAAGCCAAGCATCCCATTTGTGATTACTAATCGGCTATCTTTATATATCTAATTATCCTTTCTTTGTTCTTCACCGAAATTAAACCGATATTTTCAGTTGAAACCATAGCATGAACAGGAGAATATACGCATTAACGTTTCGAAGCTCATTATTTCCTCGATAAACGCGATGTTCAGATTTTATTGGCTCATTAAAGCAAAGCGATCGATGCATTCCGGAATATGGAACTTAATTCGATGCTCGTGGAAATTCGATTTCGCAACTTTTTGGTTTCACTTCGGCGGTAATGTCATGATTGATCAACATTAATAGCTTCCTTAAGCCGACCTCTTGCTAAATCGCGTGCAATAAAATAATCCCACGGATCAGTTTCCCGAGTATCGCTTTTTGGAGGAGGAGACGCGAAGGATAAATTTGGGAATACGATATTTTACCGTCAGGAAAGAACGTAAACTTACTTAATGTGGGATACCAATGTGGATAAACAATTTATTTCTATTAGGTTACGTTGTTAGTATTTTTTTCCTGGAGCGATTTATAAATTTATTATTGCTGATGTATTTTATTAGTTATGATACTAAATGTATGGCTGCCTGATATTACTACATATACAAACACTTACAAAATATGTTGTTACCGGTGTTCTCTCTCGACCGTTAAGTGTGGAAATATACTTGTTTATAGCAGATAATGCAAAGCCGATATGGGGTTCTGAAAGGACTGAATTGACCGATATAAAGCTCTTGCTTTCCTGGCCTTCACTGTGATTTTGTGTCTGTCAATGAAGGCTTGATAAGTTCTAGGTTGATTTGATTAATTGATACCCGAGAGTTGGTGATATAGCTATTCCCAATGGTGAATGGCGACTAGAAAGAGTACAGTTGCTCAGCTCGATTTTTCTCAATGACTTTATTATGCAATCTTATGGTTTATTTGCATGTCCATGAAGGGAAGAAAATCACTATCGGATTCCACTAATAAAAACCTGTATTGTCTTGTAATTATTTTTGTAATCACATCATTACTAGAAAACAAATCAAAGTTGGAAGGTGAATCGCACATATTAATGTGTATTTTTAAATACTAAAATCGATTATTGTAGCATTTTTAAAGAAACCAGTTAAGTATCCTTTTTTAATATTCCATACTTTAATCTCACACTGTATGTGTGGGAACATAGGAGTTTAATTAGCAAGCTTATAATTAGTGATTTACGGTCTCATGTCAAAATGACGTCGTATTTGTGGTCACAGACCTATTGTTTTATGAAAGATAGATAGATGTTGACGTCAATCTTTGTTAGTAAATAACGATAGGAATACAAAGAGATTATGGTCTGGAAGATCGCGGTCTTGTTATGCTCGTTATTAACAAACAGATAGGATTGCGTACCTAAATTTATCAAGAGCGATCCTGTTGGAGACATTTAGGCGGAATAATTTGTAGTTGAGTGAAAATTAATTCGGAAATTTCGATAAATCTACCAATCTCGGCCGACTATCCTCTCTACTGCGAGATATTCTTGTTCTTGCGTGCACACATTGCGTTGTAAACATCTAACTGTTACGTTAGAGAATACTTTGATTAAACTGTTTGTTTACATATTAAGTCTGGTACCTATAATTTATGCTGCACCTACCAGGATATTCGCAAATAAGTATTTCGATAATAAAGTTTTGCGCTTTTACCAATAGTCAGTGCTTCTCCTTATGTTTGACATCGGAAACAACGTCTGCTTTTGTGCAGAGAGAAATATACTTAAGTGGAATTCATCGCTGACTGTAGAAGCTTTATGAAATAAACTACATATTGCTTGCGATGTAATAGACTAAGCTGATATCCGTAAATTTGACTGAACCCATTATGGGCGAAGAATAGAAAAAATAGTTAAAGGTTTCTGCTAAATTTAGTTAAAAAATTCCAACGCCTGCAATGTGTGCAATTTCTATGTGAAGTAGTAAGTATGTAGGAAATACAGTAAATTTTGCCCTAGAGGAATTTTGACATACATAACTTAGTTTCTAATTATATTGATATATTATACATATATATGAAGGCTGAAATTCATTAGCAGATTCTTACTGTAGTTCCGGAATTTTAAAAGCTTTATCATCTTCTTAACGTTTCATAGTGATTCTATTCACAATTATTGGAACATTGTATATGTTGCTGTATGCGAGTAGTTCTGTGTATATCTGGACTGTCGTAACTTATTTCGTAATTATACGCGTGTGTTTGCTTTAAAAATATCGCAGTTAGGTACGTCGCGAAAACGATCAATGGCAGACACAGTTAAAAACTTAGTTTATGATGGCGCTAAATATCAATGTGTAGTTTGTAATATCCGTTCAACGTGTTGGTCTAGAAGCCATTGTCAACGTCCCATCGAAAGCAAACAGCATTCTTTTGCAAAAAGTGGCGTACGAGACCAAGAAAACAAAATTAAATTTGATTTATGTGTTATTCTTATTTTATGTATAATAATCTATCGTTTCGCTTACCAGACAAAGAGACATTTGTCTCCTTCTGGAAAAATTTGCGGACTGTAAATTACCTAGTCGGGTATCGATATGAAATTTAGTGCCATTTGCTGGTGAACATATTGAGAAAAGAATAAAATTGGAATTGAAAGATTAAAAACTGTGGTTTTGTGTGGATGAAACAACAGATCATAAAAATATTCTGTGGTTAATGTAATACTATACACACAGAAACCACATCAACCGTCATCCTCCATATTACTTGCTTCTAAAAGAGTTGTGAATTGTACTGCCGATGAGATTTTAAAGGTGGTGTTGAACTCATTGAACAAATTCGGAGTTTCAACAAAGCAATTTTTAATGTTTATGACTAATAGTGCTGCAAACATGCTTTCTGTGGGCCGATTTCTCAAAGAACACAATGGTAACATCTTGGATGTAACGTATAAAATCCATGCTCTCAATCGTGGCACAAACGATTCCTACACGTTATCCACTAATAAATGCATTAATTGCTAGTATAAAGACAGTGTTTCTAAAGACCCTGAAACGTACCCGACTATTTCACAAACTGTATTTCGATATACTTGAACCACCACACCCGATTGTTAGACGTTGGGGAACATGGTTACAGGCTGCATTTTACTACAACAAATATTTTAATAAAGTAAAGATGGGAGCTTTAAAATTCTATTCAACGGAAGCGGCAGCTATCAAGAAAATGAAATTTCAAGATAGTCAGGTTAAAAGATATTTACAAAATTGTTCACAACAATTATTTCGGACTAGCGGAGGGAATAGAACACTTACAAAAGGTTTCGATGTCGTTAGTGGATTTTGTTCAAATTGTGAATGATGTTCACGCACAGTTATGCGTTACTTTCTAAGTTTCTAAGCTTTATGCGCTTGCCACGCCACAGGTTGTTACCGTATATTCCCCCAGTTTAGTATTTTTAAAAAGTAAACATGTGCTTGAAATTCTTTTTAGACCAATCAGGGTGGCATCCCAAAACATTAAAACGAGATTTCAAAATTTCTGATCAATTGTACCTACAGCGAAGTTAAGCCGGGAACACACTATATATATATATATATATATATATATATATATAAATATAGATTTCATAAATGAAATACCAAACAAAAACTTTATATTCCAATTTACTGATAACATAAGTGTAGGAACAAGATTGAAAATATTTTAGGGTAAGACTAAGAAATCGCGGGAATAAGCTTTGAAAGAAAGAATATATGGGATGGATGAACAAGAAGATTTGGAGAAGCTTAACCCAGCTTGACAATTTTTATAAAGACATAAAAGGAACTAGGAATAGGAAACTAGTGAGTACGAGAAGGAAAGAAAAGTCGAACATGCAGAGAAAGATTAGAAGGGAATTAGAGATAAACTCTGGAAACATAAAAGCTTAGCGCGTCCTGGACCTTTATAGTTTGTGGAGCAGATATACTACTAAACTATGTAATCTAAATTATATTGGCTGTGTATAGTGTACTGACGAGCCCTAATATAGATGAAACTATGCAATTTGCACAAGTTGCTCAATAACGTGATTGATTGAGCATAATTTTCTCCCCGCACAATAAGTGGCTTATAAAGAGAAGAGAAGAAATTGTACTTACTTAATTGGGCAGGGGACGATTGCGCCGATAGTACCTGCTATATTCCAAATTGCCTGGTAATCCATGGGTACTATTGCGCCGGTAAATGTAATGTCCTTAACGGGACAGACAATTAGATAGGTACCTCTTTGAAAATTAAAATAAAGGGGTAAAAATCAGCTAAAATTATTGATCAAGAATTAATTGAGTCGTTTATGGTGTTGAACTCGATTAACACCAAAGACATTTTTGAGACGCAAAGAACACTAGACACACACAGTTCACAGTCCAGTTACATGTACCATAAGCAAGAAAATTTTTGGAAAATTGCTGTGAAAGTAATATTGTCATATTTTCGTGTGTTAGCAACTTGAAATTTTTGAATCCATATTCGACACTGTACATGAATGGCACGTTTGATTATGCTTTTAAACACTTTGTGCAAATTTTCACCACACATGACATAAAAGACGGTCATTATGTACCTTTAGTGTTTTGTTTGTTGCCAAATAAAGGTAAAGAGTCGTATTCGAAAACATTTAAGGTCTTCTTCTTCTTCTTAATCATATTCCTATCTACCTTTCGGTGTAAGGCTTGGATGGGGTCAAGTTTCCTATTTTCCATATAGTTCTCTCCACCGTTTTCTGTCTCCGGTCTGATCCTTTATTCCCTCCCACTCAATTCCCCTCTCTGCCGCTGCTCCCTGATATCGTCATTCCATCTTATTCTTGGCCTTCCTCTTTTGTTTTTTCCTATCACTCGTGTCTCATACACTCTCTTTGTCAGTCTATCATCACTCATACGACACACATGGCCGAACCATCTCAGCTGACTCTCCTCCACTATTCTCCATATGGGTTTTATTCCTAGGTTTTGCCAGTAATTTTCGTTTCTTATCTTGTCTTTCTTGGTCTTGTTTTCTATTCGTCTTAGGAATCTCATATCCATGGCGTTCACCCGCGATTTTACCCTTTCTGACCTTGTCCAGGACTCACGACTATATGTTATTGTTGATCTTATCACTTTTTCACAATTTCCGTTTTAATCCGTTTTGGCACTTCCTTTTTCCCCAGAAACGTTGTTCTCATCATATAAAACATTCTTGCCGCTTTTTTCATTCTTTCATTAATTTCTTGTTCCATTTTTCCGTCCCATTGAATTATTGTTCCTAAATATTTGTAGTTATTCACCTGTTCTATTGTCCTCCCTTCGATTTTGATGTTATGTCTTTTCCTTTCTCCTGCTATTATCATTGATTTGGTCTTTTCGATGTTTATTTTCATGTTTATATTCTTTATTTCCTTATTTAGGATTTCAAGGTTCCTTTGTAGCGCTTCTTCTGATTCAGCCAGAATTGCCATATCATCCGCAAACATCAGTTCACACAAGTTAGTCTCCTTCATTTTCCAGTGAGCCATTTTTAGTGGTTTCATTTGTTTTTTAGCACTTTTTATGGCCTCATCTAGTACCATAGAAAACAGCAGTGGACTAAGTACACAACCCTGCTTTACCCCAATCTTTGTTGTAAACTGTTTTGATTCTTCGTTGTTGGTTCTTACTATATTTGTGTTATTCCTATACATCGTTTTTATTAACTCTATTGTTCGTTTGTCTATATTTCTCTTTTCTAGGACATTCCATATGTCTTCCCTTCTTATCCGGTCGAAAGCTTTTTCTAAGTCTATAAAACATATATGTATTTCTTTTTTCTTGTTAATTATCTTTTCACTTGCTTGTCTTATCACAAATATTAAATCTTGTGTACTTCTTTCTTTTCTAAATCCACATTGCGTGTCTTCTATGCTCTCCTCAGTTATTTTTCTTATTCTTTTTCTATAATACTCGCTAATATTCTACCTGGGACGCTTGTTAGTGTAATTCCCCTGTAGTTATTGCAATCCCTCTTGTCCCCCTTCTTACAAATGGGCAATATTATTCCTGAGTTCCACTCCTTCGGTATTTTACCTTCTTGTATAATCGTATTCATTAGCTTGGTTATTTGTCTTATCCCTTTTTCTCCCATATATTTGATCATTTCTGGTGTTATGTTGTCTCTTCCTGGAGCCTTTCCTATTTTCAGCTTCCTTACGAACTCCATTATTTCTTCTTCTTGAATTGGCTCTATATTTTGTATTTCCTCTGTCTCCTCTTCTTTTTCCCTTGTCACGACATTAGTTTCTGTCAGCTCTTGGAAGTGTTGCCGCCATCTTTCCATTATTTGGTCTTCTTCTGTAATTATACGACCATACTTATCTTTTATGTTTACCATGTTATATTCTCTTTTCTGTCTTAATTGTTTGAGCGGTCCATAGAATAATTTTTGATTTTCTCTATAACTATTAGTCATTTTCTCTCCAAATTTTATCCAAGACCTCTCTTTCGCTTTCTTAATTTCATTTTTGACCTTTCTGCGTTTCTCCTTATATTCTTCCAAATCGTCCAGGTTTCTTGTTTCAAGATATCTTTTCCAACTGGCTTTCTTCTCTTTTACAATATGTTTTATTTCAGTGGTCCACCACTCTGTTCTTTTTCCGGTTTTGTTTGATATTTTTTAACTCCACAGCTCTCCTGTGCTGCTTCCAATAAGCTGTTTTTGAAATGATTCCACTTTCCTTCAATTCCGCTTCCTTCCGGGTCATCAAATCTTTTAGCTAATATTTGTTGGTATTTTTCATAATATTTTCTTTCTTTCAATTTGTAACTCTTAATTTTTCTTGTATCCTCGTTTATCCACAATTTAAGGTAATTAGCGAAAAATGTACAATGCTTCATCCGAATTTTGAACCACATGAGGTAGTTGTTGATTTTGAGGAATCAATTCACACAGCTGTAAAGAAAACGTGGCCAGATGTATACCTAGTTGGTTGCAGATTCCATTTATCTCAATCCGGGATTAGAAAAATTAAAAAAATGGGGCTCATTTCTGAATATATCGAAACTGTTAATAATAGATGACTGACAGCATTCATAGATTAACTAAAAGAAGATTATGTACAGGTGTTAACTATGCGGGGGCTTGAGTGTTGATAATGAGGGTGGGTGGGGTTGATTGCAGGGTGTGTGGTTGATTTCTTGAGAAAAAATGATTGAGTGAGTAATTGACCGGCTAGGTAGACACCTCCCTTACGTAATAACATCAATAAGATTTTGGTAAAGGTGAATGTGGAGAAGCGCAATAGGGTTAAAATAAGCTGAAATAAGAACGTATTCATTTGCCTGGAAAGTCAAACGAACACTGTCCTTTGAGAACGTATATTAATTATATTAATTAAATCGTTAAATAATTAAAGTAAAAGGAAACAATAATCAAATACGATTTAAATTTAGAAAATGCGTGGTCGTACATTTGTGTGTGAATGTGTGAATGCGTGGTGTGGAGTAATAATACGAAATAAATATAAATTAGGTAAATTAGAACGATGGGGGCTAACTTCCTGCGTGGTACCTGAGCTTGAAGGTAGGGCTTCGAAGCTTGTTTGTGATGTTTGCTGTAGATTTTGCTGGTGCAGCAGAGTTGCGGAGACGGGGCTCCGATGGTAGTCGTGTGTGTAAGTGTAGTGTGTGAGTTTGTGAGTACTTACTTAGAGGCACTAAGTGAAGTGTTGAATGTGTGGATGTCCGAAAGTGACTAAAGTACAATTCGCCCGATTTGTATTTAAATGTCGCTGAAGGGTGTGAGGGGTTACTAATGGGCCAATGAAATTGGAAAGTTGGGGTGGTCAGTTTACGAAAAATACGCAGGCCCTTTTTACCTACTAGGGGATCGAACGGTCGGAAAAAGATCACAAACGTACACTCGAAAACACAAGATTGCCAAAATTAATTTTAAATAACTTCCCTTCAACTGAATGTAACAAACAGATGTTGGCTAAAATATAAAGAAAAAAATAATTTAATCGCATATTTAAAATGATGAGGGAATTATTTTAGTTCACGAAGTATAACAAGAATAATGCTCGTTCTTCACCCAAGTTTGGTTAGCGCCGCAGTTACGGCAGAAAGAACTTCGAACTGCTGCAAATCCTTCCATTCGCAATTTAATATAAGCTTTTATTGTCCGAATTCAAATATTTTTCAATTTATTTATATTTAAACCAAAACCAGACAAATGTTTATGTTAAACTAAATAACGTAAATTTCCCAAGAATGATAACAAAGTAAAAAATACAAGCACTGTTTAATTCTCTTGCAGAATTTATTAATAAAGTGCCAAGACCAGAATATTAGCCGATTCCATTTTGTAAAAGCGGCTTTGGTTCACTATAACACATTGTCGTAGATAAAGTCTAATAACGCACGTATAGGATATACTCGAATGTATGAATTGTGTATATGTACATATTGGGGGTGCCTATTTTTATGTAATTAAATAAATCATTTGTTGTAAATCGTTTTAATTATTATTCATTATTATTTTACAAATATTCTAAGATATTTCATAAATATTACAGAACAATTATTTACTGATTTAGAGGTGCAACGCATTCGTCTTCAGGGATTAACAATCACTTGGGTCGGGTCGGAGGAATCGTACCATCGGCTTAAAACAACACAGGTAATAGCGGCGCAATCGTCCTATACCGACTGATTACCTGGTGTATAAGTGTTTTCGATAGCTGCTTAATTACAAATCTAATTGAATAGGTCGCTAAAGAGACTTATGTAGGTACATATGTATGTATTTTCACTAAATTACTGTCTACTAAGAATAAAATTAACAGTACATTTTATAGGTTTCCTTTGGGACGATATTTACTCTTACATAATTCCACCTTCTGCGTAATGGATTTTCTACCCTATTACTTGGAAACGATGTGACCTATCTATTACTGCCTTAACATCTTAGCAAATTCCACACGTTAAAGTATTTTAATTTCTCTGGTCAACAACCAGAAAGTTCGCACATCTGAGACATACATGTAAGACATACTTGACAACAAGTTCTCGTAGGACTTCATTCTCAACTAAATCTGGCATCTATCTACATTTTGTGAATATTTCTGATACCGCATACCTGCGAAATTCTTCGATAGGTATGTGGCTGTAGGGGCAGTATTTTTTCACGTTACATGAGCAACGCATTTGTATAGATACTTTTTAAATTTATTGGAACTCTATATAAGAACGTATCTGTGCATTCAGTTTTGTATCAGTCTAACTTTGGGCTGGATACAAGAGCGTATGTTAGTAAGATACAACAGGAAGCGATAATATTGCGAAATATTACTTCGATTTTCAGCAAGGATGAAAATCTAGAAAAAAGTAACATAATCTATATGACCATTTCGGATAGCAATTTAATAAGCGACACTTAAAATAGACTTAATTGCTAGAGCTTTTAATAAGGGATTGTATGAACTGAAGAAAAGTTAAACATACATAAATAAATGAATGGAAACCATGCTTCTTCTTTTCTTAAAGGTGTAGCATTTCTTTCTTTTAATGCTATAGTTCAGTGGAACAATAATTTTCAACTAGTTAGATTTGGAGTTTGTGATTACGACCCTAAGGCGACAATGAATTTAGCGCTTGCGGGTGTACAATCGCACAATAAATTCGGGTCTCGGTCGTTCATGTGCTGTCTGGTACGTCACTTTAATAATAATAATAATAATATATTTATTGCCGAAGATTCATAAAAAAAAATGTCGAATTAATCAAAATAACAAAAAGTACAATAAAAACATTAATTGCAAAATCATAAAACACAGAACTTTATACGAAGAATACATGCAGTGTATAACAATTTTTTTCCAACAGATTCTGTGCCAGTCGTCTCTTGAAAACACTTATGTTGGGGGGTAACTTAGTGGGATCATCTAATGCATTGAAAAATTTGTCAGTTATATATATATATATAGGTATACAATATATATGTATATACTGTTAAATGTGTAACATTTCCCAGAATTTAGTTCACTACGAATATTTTAAAGTGTTCTGAAAGACATATGTATGTACGTATCTGATTGAAAGTTATTAACCCGAAGCGTCGCACTATATCATTTACAGCGCATAAAAAAATGATGAACGCTAGTAAGACACTGAAAACACGTTTCTTCTTCATACAACATGTTTCCTGCATGCACTACATTTTGTAGCCGAAACTGTTAGATCGCGTTACTATGTAATTGTTGCATTAATCAATACAAAAAGTTTTTCTCAAATATCTTAAACGAATTTGGGAATTCTACTAGCTGTGTTCAGGAATTCTGATACCACCACAGTATGTTATAAAGAGATGGGAACGTGGCTTGATCCAGTTATATATTATAACTATATATATATTATATATATTTTAACAAAACGCAGTTTTAACTTTAAAGTGACAATATGTGAACGCGATTAGAGAAAGTTCAAACTTCCTCGTACGTTTTTGAATGAATTTTCCACATTAACATTGAAAATCTTATGCTGTTTGATGCTGAACATTCTTTTTCCACATTTTCCTAGTTTTTGGTGATTATTATATTATTCTTTTTACTGTTTGAAACTTACCAAAATCGACCATTGAAAGCAAACTGATGCTTCGATTTTACAACCGACCTAGAGATTCCCTGCCCACACTACTTCCATAACGACTTTTCATTTCCTGCTTGTAACTATTAGGTAATAATAATAATAATAATAATAATAATAATAATAGTAATAGTGTTTATTGTCCAACGGTTGGACCAATAACAGGACAAATTAACAATAGGTACACACGTACATATAGATATGCTATACAACAAATAAATAAAACTGATTGAATTGACTGATTGAACAAAAGAAAAAGGAGGAAAAAAACAATTAAATAATGTTATTATATAGCGCATCGGCAGATGGCACATACATAGATGCAAACGGAGAGCCATGCAGTAGCAAGTTGGTCCTAGAAAAGGGTAAAGTAAAAGTAGGAGAGGAGCAAGCGGATATCCGGGGAACAAGGAAATTAATAGAGGAAAGAAAATCCGAGGAATCAATGACACCATGTACAATCTTCCACAAGAATCGAGCTCCCTGGGCTTCACGACGACTGGATAAGGACTCCACATCATGTCTTCTCAGCAGTACACCATAGTTAATAAGAAAGTAGCGAGACCAAACTGGTGAAGCATATTCCAATTTGCTGACGATAAAGCTAAAGAACAAGAACAGCTAAGCAACGACGTACTACTGAAAAGTTTACAGGTCCGTAGCACAAAACCCAATGTCTTAGATGCAGAAACACAAATACGGTTAATGTGAGGTGTAAAACTAAGGCGGGAGTCAAACAAAACACCTAGGTCCATTACACTATAAACTTTAGGAAGGACAGAATGTAGGACGGAATAGGTTGACTCCATGGAGTTAACCTTTTTAGTGTAGGAAACAGAACAGCATCTTTTATATTTAAATTCAGTTTATTTACTGAACACCAACAAACAATAATATTTAAATTTTGGTGTAAAAGGATCATATCGTCCCATGTCTTAATAGAATGATCTTGATATCGTCCGCATAGGCTAGAACGGGAACAGTTAAAGACATCAACAAGTCATTAATGAAAAGGACAAATAATAGAGGCTCCAAATGAGACCCCTGTAGAACACCAGAAGACGGATGAAATTCAAAAGACTTGTAGCCATTGTAAAAGACATAGTGGGACCTGTTGTTTAAATAGGATTTCAGAAGACGCAGCAAGGAGGACTCATTCCAAAAGCAGATAACTTGTTAAGTAAAATTCGATGGTCAAGTATATTAAAAGCACCGCTGACATCCGTGTATATAGCATCCACCTGTCCACGAGTATCATGCTGTTCACTAAGAAACTGACAAATTGTTACGAGATTGGTAACGGTGGACCTCCCACGAACAAGGCCATGCTGGTAGGGTGAGATGTAGTATATTGGTATACAAACAAGTATAAATAATGCTTTCAAAAACTTTAGCAAAATCTGACAAGATTGCTATTGGTCTATAATCGTCCACACATGAAGCATCATCACGTTTAAAGACAGGACTTAATCTAGCTCTCTTCCACACTGTGGGTAAAGTACCTGCACGAATAGGCATATTGATAATCAAGGCTAGAGGTCTTCCCAAAGCAAATCTCGCATCGTGCACCAAAAAAATTGGGAATAGAATCGTCACCAACAGTATTTTTTTGTGGAAATTTTGCCAGTACACGTATAACTTCTTCCTCCAGAACAGACAATAAAGTGAAAGGTAAATGGTTTGAATATTCATCATTTAAAGTAAAATTAGTCGTAGAACAGTATGTAGAAGAAAATTTATTAGCAAAAGCATTAACTATACACTTATGAGAATAAAGATAAGACTCATTATAAAATAAAGTTTTGAGAATACAGGTCGAAGACTGTTTGGAATGGATATATCTAAAAATATGGCTCGGATTATCTCTCACAGTATCTTCCACTTGCTACCCCTACACCGAAAAGGTAGAAAGGGTAAAAAGATTAAGAAGAAGAAGAAGATATTATAGAGCTAGTAAACCAGCCCCGGTATCTTGAAGAAGCTGATGCTGAACAACACTTAGGAACAAATTTGTCAAGAATACCATACAGGAAAGTGTAAAACTTATCAATAGCGATATTAACATCACTGTAGGACTCCAAGAAAGACCAATCGGCAGTCAACAGTTCACTATAAAGTTGAAAAAGGTTTGCCTTCTTGAAGTTATATCGAACATTTCTGTTCGAAGGAAATGTAGACAGACTGGAAGAAGATGTAGATAAATCAAAGGAAACAGATAATGGAGGGTCATATAAATCTACTGGAACAAGAGGAAGATTGTCTGATGATACAGTCATATTGGAAACAAAATTAGAAAGAACAAGGTCAAGAAATCGACCATCACAGTTAGTAATGGTATTAAATTGTCTGAGCTTTAGTAGACTATACAATTAATTAAATGAACAACATATAGAGTAAGATAGCGAATCAATTGCTAGCTGAGGTAAATTAAAATCGACAATAAAAAGAATAGGTTTATCAAACACCATAGTTTCCAAGGCTTCGCAAAATAAATCAAAGTTATGCTGAGAAATATGAGGCGGAATGTAGACAGCAGAAAGATAAAAATAGAAAGACTTGAAATTACACTTATAGATAACCATATCTACTAAAGGAACAAGCGAAGAGATGAAACTAGTATCAACAATATCAAACGATATTACATCAGACAAAGCAATCAAAACACCACCACCCGTAGCACGATTAATAAGGGAAATAATTCAGAGGTAGAAACAGAATTATCAAGCCAGTTTTCAGAAATAATGATAATATCATAAGACGATTTACAAGCTGCTGTAAAAAGGCATGAGTGTTTGTCTTGATACCACGGGCATTTTGATAATAGACATCAAGAGAAATAGAAGACACAGAAGAACCGCCGGACACATTTAGTTTAAGGACTTAATGATAGTCGGTATTCCATTCCTAAATTAAATTTTTTAATCAGATTCACCCTTTTCCAAGCGATTACTCAGTTCCTCCTTGGCATCTTTGTATATCTGCAACTGCATGGGAGTGCGATCTCTATGTATTGATAGTTTAGAGAATTTAGGAATCGATTTTATTATAAAAATGTTCCGTAGCACCATATGGAATAATAATTATCGTTCCTGTGAAAATACATAAATAACCTATATATTTATGCTAGTAAAAGTTCAATTCAATATTAGTAATACAAGGGCACATGTAACACTCATGTATTCGTTCCATGTCAGCCAACTCTATTTATGGGGTCCTTTAATAAGCACCACTTGAGTAAGGATGTATTTAAGTTTGCGCTGAGTTTAAGTTCGGATGCGTTTAGTTATGGACTAATTTCAGTTGAGATGCATTTAGTTGCGGAGGTATTTTGATACGGTCCAATCTAACATGGGCTGTTTTAAGTACGGATCGACTATTGTCGCAGTTGATTTAATAATATACTTAAATTATGGATCTACTATTTATGGCTTTACGTATTAACAAATTGTTAATTGTTGAATATAGGTCTTATATCAAATTTACGTTTTTTATGAAGAATCTACATTTTCAAGATTTACAATTTCTGAAATAAATTATATTGAATTGCTTGTGACTTTTAATTACGTGCCTTTGGACTTACACTATTCCGCCAACCGAATGCTGGAGCACGGGATTTGTTTCAATATGGCTTTCTTAAAATAATGTAATGTAATGTAAATTATTACTTATTATTACCTATTACTTATTACTTTTATTTAATTTACTATATTAGTATAAGCAGATGTCTTTTCTGGTATGGAAATTCAATTAATTTTTATTAATTGTATTGTAACACTTAATTTTTGTGCTCTGTCTGTTCTATCACCTAGAAGTGCTGCAGTGAAGGTTTTCTGGTTTAACCTATAATTTAAAAAGTCAGATGGCGTCTATACTATCGGTAAGTTATTAGCTCACATATATCTCTGCACCAAACACCCCCTCTCAGATGCTCAGTGACAAACAGCGGCCGTAGCCAGTGATATTTTAATGTCGCTCCTAGTAAATTTGGATTATAAAGGCTATCAAGGTTTACGTAGCACATTATCGTTGTGGTAGAATGTAAGCATACCGTGTTGCAGTCTTTATCACTTTCTTCCTTCAGTAAGTTCATCACTTTTGTCATTTCAATTTGATAAGGAATTCCATGTGTAGACTAGGGTTCCCTCTCTTATGAGAAGATTCCCCTCTTTCTTTCCTTGTATGTCACGGTGTCCCGGTACTCACTATCGATTCACTCTATGGTCTGTCAAGAACACCAGTGCATTTTCGAAATTTTGGACAGTTCTTGATTGTATTGCAAGTTTTGGACTGCTTCAAGAGCTTCTTGGCTGTCCATAATATTTTTGCTCTGGTCCCATCTATGCATCACGATTTGCGCACATGTATTTATAGCAGTAATTTCGACTTGGAACACAATCGTATAGGTTACGGGCGAAGAAATTATTAAAAAGAATATAATTTGACGAGGAAATAAATTTTCTCATAGAACGGAGTAAGGCAAATAGGAAATAACTTCATACCTTTTGGAAATCAGTATGTGGTGCTTAATGGTATCAGGCGAAGGTATAAAATCATACGTATCACATCCAATCGTTATAAAAATATCGCACGTGTGTACACATTTGGACATTTCGGTTTTATTTCTAATCTCATACCTAAGCTTTGATTCTATCGCTAAGAGCCACAAAATCCAATTTTTATCTTTCTAATTATGTAAACCCAAAACGTATTTGGCAGTACCCACACGACGCATTTTTTAATCTACATGTAAAAATTTTATCTGCTGACTTTAGGTATTGTATTAACTATAATCCCTAACTAGATAAGTATATCGATTAGATTAATTTGGTTAAATATGTCGCCATCAAAGGGTACAAAACAAACTCGGAACCGTCAACGGGGATATCAGGTACCTAAACGTGCGGCATTCGGAGTTTGATTTTGGTGATAAATCGACGCCGTTCATTCACACTTTCGCAATCAGAGCTTTTGTTTATCTAATGTTTGTTAACCATTTTGCGCGTATTTTGCTGATGCACGGTGAAAAATCGAGGCGTTTTGATCAAAGTTTATCGCAAGTTTTATACGCGAACAAATGTATGATGCAGTTGGAAAATAGGGGGAAATAAATGTTAAAAATAGCGGAATGTTGTGTTGTTAATGTATTTTATTTTACATAAGTGGAATTAACTTGTATATTTTTGTTTTTCTGTTGGATAAATAAAAATATAGAG
The DNA here is from genome assembly GCA_038088585.1 of Chrysina gloriosa. Taxonomy (NCBI): domain Eukaryota; kingdom Metazoa; phylum Arthropoda; class Insecta; order Coleoptera; family Scarabaeidae; genus Chrysina; species Chrysina gloriosa. The sequence goes on from CM076089.1 coordinate 28,541,540, forward strand.
GGTCACACTTGTTTATTGAACTTTATTTAGACAAAAATGAGCATTCTTGAATCAACTGTGAATAATATTTATTTATTTTGATGTTATGTACTTGGAGTCAACTTCCCCAATTCATTTATATTGTGGAATTGTGCTTTCTCAGAACGAGAACAAAAAATAAACACGTGTTGCCGACAACAAAGTTACGTACATATGTATACTTGTAGGTACCATATATGTACTTGCTTTTATTTTTAAACGTACGTAGGCCACTTCTCTATACATCACATTCCACGATTTTCTACGAATGTGCTTCCTATGTAGAATCAAACATCTATAGGTTGCAGTGATATTGGAAAATAGTTAAAAAAGAATTAAAATAATTATTAAAAATTCTCTTATTTATATGTTAATAGAAAGTAGCATCCCTAATCAGCAGGATAATAGTCTAAAATTAAACATTTCAAGAAAATTTGAGTTTTTCGAGAAAAAATTCCACATTGGATATTTTACGTAATAACTTGTACCATTTTAAATTTATCTTGTATCACATTAGTATTACATGATGTCTTATTTAGAATATCATAATGGTAATTTTAATATTTGTAAAGGATACCTATATGAAATGGGAGTAGTTGTAGGCCAGTTCATTTAAAGATATTAACGGGAACTTTCTGGTATACTTTTCAAAGGTGTTTCCTCCGAGGAAGTCAGTTCTAAGGTTTCAAATGTGTTGAATTCAAATTTCCCATCGAAATGTTCATTCAAAATGATTCTATGGCATCAAAAACGGGCTCCGTCTATTTTTCCGAATATGGTGCTGGTATACCTATGTATATGATTTCACCGAGTTTACTGCGTTTTAGCCAATAACATTGCAGCACTCCACAAAATAATCATCAGTTACTTTCCAAGTTTCCTATAAGCTAGACCTGTTTCGGTTACTCTTCTGGAAATTTAAAAAATCGTATTAAAATTCGAGTAGATTCTTCAGTGTTGTTCTTTATTCTCAATTTTAATTATTTGTATTTTCCATTGTAGAAACCATATTTTTGGCGATCACCAGACTCCATTGAATTTCCTTGGATTACCTTCCTTATGAAATTCCATAAAACTCACTGATATCCACGACCCACGAGGATAATTAAAACAAATTTTGTTAATTAATTCTTACGTTATAATTGTGTAATTCATTGTTGTTTTTTTAATAAGTTTGATTAAGCCAATTTCGTTTGAATTTGTGAAAGTAATTAATATTTGGTGTTCAGAAACTTAAAAGTATCGCCTTTATGCGTCGGGTATATTTAGATCAAAAATGGTTACGGTATTCTTTTATTCGTGTTATTGTGTTGCTATTAGCTCCGAATTAAAATAAATTGTAATATAGTAGTATTGTATTGTTTCGTCATACTTTGATATATTTATTCAGTTGTGTACAATAAGTGGTAAAATTAAGAAATTATGGTATATACACTTTATCTATTTTTTACGTACGTCATCGTTTTGTCGTAGCAGTAAATACAATCTATTAATTTGACTATCCCTCAAGTGCTGCTGGTGAAAAAGGAGCGCGACTTGCGTTCGTTTCAGATCTAGGGGTAAAGATTGAAAGGTAAAAGCAAAGTGTGTAAACAAAAGAATACGCTCGTGAAATTTAAATGAAGATTAAAATTCACCATTTGAGTTCTCAACTTTACAAACAAGAATTCAAGCCCTGAGATATTATTTAGTTGAGGGTGAAGTTCAATTTAAAACGAAATATAGAAAATGAATCATATACAAAGTAAACATAATGTTCAGTGAAATCACTGCAATATGTGTATTTTCTACACCTAGGTCTTGAAGGTTATGATTCCCCCTTGTTTCTTCTACTTGCATTTTCTTGCCAATTGTGTATTCCTTTCCCTGGTAGATTCTTTCCTACATTTTTCAACCATCTATTATTTGAAATGGAACGGTTTAGCGCCACCGGTTCATCGTCGCCGTTTCTTCACCGAAGCCATTTTATCGCCACGCCAGAATATAGTGGCTATAAATGTACGGTGCTAATTAAATGGAAAATTACAGCTTACGGATAAGCAATACGCCCGTTTTACGTTATAGAAATTTTAAAATTTCTATCGTCCCAGGGATTGTACGTGTACTAATAGAAAATAGTATTCATATTAATTTATTAAGTATTTTGTAGGTCATCATAGGTTTTTCGTTCAAAACCTATTTTCTTTTTAGTAACTTAAAAACGACATCTGTGTTCACGAAATTTCTAAACCTAGTAGTAAAAGCCAGTAGCCTTTTTAAAATTTTTTTATGAAGCGTAATTACGCATGAAAATCCTTCACGAGTTACAAATCGTCTTTTATCAATCGTACGATTGGCCGTATGGAGGATGTAAAATTTTGGCGTTATAAGTAGATGGGACGTTGTAAAGATAGACGACACACCAAAAACGGAGATGTTATAAAAGGAATTAATATAGATTCCGATGATTATTCAGTAGCAAACGTGGAAGGGGCTACTATTTTTACTGCTATGAAACGTCGCCCAGAAACTACAGTCAAAACACTGTCCAAGTAATAAATAATTTATCATAAGCTGGTCAAGCTGCAATTCCAAGCAAGTGGGTGCTGTGCGTACAGATCCTGAATAAGATTTTATAGTGCCAGAATGTTACAAATTGTACCAAACCCAACAAGGAATACAAGAAAGCTTTTTACTGCATGACAGTGGACAAAACGATAATGAAAGAATTTAAATTTTTTGTCGGAAAACGTGGCTTCAACATCTGCAAACATCACAAACATGATATGTTGATGTAACTTTTACAATTTCGCCAGGATTGTCTTCTCAGGTTTATGTGGTCATGGCAAAGAAACACCGTGGAGTATGTCCTATATTTTATATTCTGTTGCTGACTAAAATGAGAAGGATATATGTAGAAATTTTTGAAGATATTAGAAGACCAATGACAAATTTAGCCCTGGAAATCATCATTTGCGATTGTGAGCTTGCAGCCATTTTTGCCATGATGAATGCTTTCCCGGTGTTAGAATTTAGCTGTGATGGGATTTACGGCACGTTACCATGATGATCTAGATTTTTCATTAAGAGCCAAAATGGCGCTTGCTTTGGATTCTGTTTGCATTGACAATATAGAGCATTATTTAGATACTTTAGTAGACGAACTACCGGTGGAATGGCTACCATTATTAAACTGGTTTGAAGATCACTATATTGGACTCTAGAATAGATCTGGAAGTGGAAGAGGATCTGTTTTATTTGCACCAGAAATCTGAAATCTGTATAATAGAGTTTTAAACGAAGAAAATCTAACGAACAATCACGCGGAAGCTGCACATCAATGATTCCAGACTGAATTAGGAGTCAATCATCTGATTATTTGGAACCTTATTAATGGATTATGAAAAGCACGAAAAGGATGTGATACCTGATGAACAGCTTGTTGCCGGAAACAATCCTCCTTTAGAACCTCGGGGATGTCTTCAAGCTGACGAAAGAATAAGAATTATGTCTGAATATCACAATAGGGATGCAATAGAAAGGAAGGGTCAACCTGACCGTTAATCGCTTACATGAATTGCAGCCTGAAAATTTTTTACATCTCTTTTTTCACTGAGCCCTTGCACGAATTGCGATCAGAATTTATTAAGTAGGTCAGTAGTAGTTAGTAAAGTCAAGTGAAAATTGATAACAATTAATAAAAATAATAGTAACAACTATTGTAGTAATAATTAAAATATTAGTTAATAACTAGATATCTAAATAATCTTCTAGAGAGTAGGAATTAAGAGAGAGAAGTAAATTTTTAATATTAGATTTAAATTTATTGAAAACGTTTTCATTTCTGATTTCTAACGGTAATTTATTAAAGAGTTTACAACCCATGAAATAAAGGCTTTTTTTAAATAAAGCAGTTTTATGAGGAGGCGCAAGAAGGCAATTAGCGTTCCTTGTATAATGGGTAGAACTGGATTCAATATGAAACTCAGGCCTATATTTAAAAACAAAACAAAGTACTTCCAGTATATACACGTCGTAAAAAGTTAAAAATTTAAAATTTTTAAACGCTTCCTTACAACTACCGTGCCGATTCATATCTAGCATGATTCCAAGTGCTCTTTTCTGCAATAAAAATACACGTTGCACCGAGATACATCTACCCCATTGAATAATGCCATATCTTAAAATTGAATAAAAATTTGAATAATAATAAGTTTTTACAGTATTCAAATTACAACTACGTTTTAAATGGTATAAAGCAAAACAGCTGCTTGAAAGCTGTTTACATAGGCTATCAAGTGAAAGGACCATTTTAAATCCTCATCAATTATTAGACCTAACAATTTGCAAGAGCTATTAAAATTTACAAAAGTATTATTTAAGAGAATCTCTGAAATATTATAATTACGATCATTCCTAAAAAGTACACAATTAGTCTTATCAAAGTTGATTAATAAACGATTTGTATTCACCCATCTGCCAATAATGCTAAAAACATAATTGGTTTTGACAATTAAATTATGTAATGTAGGACTCTCAATAACTATATTTATATCATCAGCGTATAAAGATCGATGCACATACTAATGCACAGAGTTTGACTATCAGTATTTTTGTAAATATTTCTTAAAAATTTAAATAGGGCCGGTATCCGTGGAACGCTTGGAGCGAAACCCATGTTGATGATCCGACAAGATATGAAAATGGTATAAGTAATTTATTAATTTTTTATTGATAATTGATTCAAATATCTTAGAGAAAACCGGAAGCAAATTAATCGGACGATGGTGTTTTATATCATTCGCGTCCCCTTTTTTAAGAAGGGGTTAGACAATAGCACGCTTTAATATGGAAGGAAATATGCCTGTGTCTATAGAGAAATTAAAAAGATATAGTAGAGGTTCCAGAATTAGTTGATAACATTGTTTGACAATAAAGGAACACACATTATCATTATCATATGAAAAAGAAGTATTAAGCTTAGACACAGATTCAATAACATCGCTATCTAGTATAGATGAAACAAAAAAGAATTTTTGACTGATTTTACATAATTATTAATATCCTTGAAATTAATATTGGTGGATGCAAAAAAAGACTCTAATAGATTACTAGCTAAGGATTAAAAGTAATTATTAAAAACATTAGTAATATCGTCGTTGAATAACGTCTGGTAACGCACTCTCTCTAAAATAGTTACTTCTGTTGTGTTTGATAACAGACCAAACAGCTTTAGATTTATTTCCGGAATACAATATAAAGTTGTCATTAGCTTCCAGTTTCTTAGAATGAATATATTTCTTGTAGTAGGATTGATAATTTAGATAATCTGTTTTGAAAATTGAATATCTTATACTACGATCTTTTAAAAGAAGTAGTTTATTTTTAGCATCAATAACTTCTGGAGGAATCCAATTAATATTGTTAGATTTTACATAGCTTTTGACATAAGGAAAACAAATATCCAAATAGTATAAAAAAGCCCAATAAATTGAGAAAATGCGCTATCAGCGCAACTGCATTCGTAAACAGACAGCCATGTCTCCGATTTCAAGTAATTATTGAATAAGTTTAAAGAATTGATACAGAAATTTCGTTTATAAATTATAGGTTTTCGGACTTCGTAATCAAACAACGTGAACTTCAAAATTTGGGTCAAATGATCCGAAAGATCACGATCTATGCACGAGGCAATATAGAATTCATTAATTAAGTTAACTAAGAAATTATCTAAGCAAGTAGATGAATTAGCTGTAACCCTTGCGGGAACGTCAATAGTTGTGTGTAAATTAAAAGAATTTAATAAGTCTAAGAAATTCAATAAAGTCGTTGAAGTTGTTAATAAATCGATATTGAAATCACCACCTATGACATCTTATCTTCTATCATTATATCTTCTTTCTGAAGAAATGTTAACAGAGAAGTAAAATATGTAAGAAATTCTTTAGCATCTGAGCCAGACGGTCTATATACAGCTGTGAATAAAAAAATATAATTGGAATTTAATTTACATTCGATGCCACAACATTCAACTATATTTAAGATAGAAAATTTAATAACATCATTTCTAATTTTGGTATTCAGAAAACTTTTAACAAATATTGCTACCCCACCATGATAATTATAGGGGCGACATACATAAGATTTCAAAGTAAATGATTGTAATGAAATCTCTCTTAATTGCTCCTCTGATTGCCAATGTTCAGATAACAACAAAACCGGTGTAAAAACGGGTCCTGAAGCCATTAATACAAATATACTCGTGCCAAATTTCGGGATTCTTAAAATTTTCAACGTAGTTTAAAGGAACGGATACTTTAAATGAGCTGTACCTGTCCGGATACTTCGAAGTCATGCGTTCACAAATTACCTCCGGAATCTTCGCGATATCAGTTAAATATATCTTAAGTTGCTCAGCAGTAATATGACGATCACAATTAAATACGTGGTAATCGATATATTTTATAACACCCTTGAATATACAACTGTTTTTCATTTTTCCATAGATCAGGTTACTACGGTTCATCTGTCTCTTCTGCTGTCTTTGAAATTCCCATTTTCCTTCTCTATCTTCCTTTTCTGTCTGCATCACACCAACGGCAACGAGATCTGTGTCTAACTTAGTTCCACAGTTTGGCCGATTCGGTTTTTCGTTTACCTTGGGTGCCATTTTTACGTATCATTTTTCTGTAGGCAATGTTTGCATGACACCTACCGAGATTCCATCTGTTTTCTTGGGTTTATTAATATTTACATTAATAGGTAGATCTTTTGAGTAGCTTTACACCAGGATGGATTACTTGTTAGGTGTAAAAGTTGAATATTACTTTCACGCAGAATAACTATTTCATTTTTTAAAGAGACTATTTCTTCTTTTAATTTGTTGGTTTCAGTTTCAACTACACTTTTAACAATATTTTTAAACTCTTCACTTTTTAGAAACGAAACTATATCACTGCTACTTGATCTTGTATCAGGCGGCATTATAACAAACCAAAAATAAATTACTAGCACGATTGCACTTGCACAAATTAAACACGTCCGAACGGTATCACGATCGGAATATATATATGTTATTATATTATATATTAATTCAAAACAACAAAACTAAATTTAAATGAAATACATTTGACAAAATCAATTTTATTTATATTGCTTTTGTTTAATTGTTTAATTTTCTCTCATATAAAGTCAAGTTTTCAAATCTGTGTTGTCAACATAACACGTTGTTCATTCTGTTTGACCGAATTCATTTTTATATAGGTATCTACTTGCATATTTTTCACTACCTTCAGGAATATATAAAGCGAACCACAAATATGCATGAAACTTTGAACGGAACGCTTCACAAGCGTTTGCGGTTCTGAAGAAACAGCTTGTATTTGTAGCCCATATCGAAAGTGGAAAAGTGGAACTTTCAGCGATGTAGATTTTAACTAAACAATCGGAGAATTTTGTTACCTGAAGATGTTCTGGTTGTTCATTCGCAAAGTCGACTGCAAAATAATCATCCATTTCTTTAACCCTTAAGAAACTTAATCCTAACAAATGCCGTATCTAATTTCCAATAGATGAATCTGGATTTTTATATTCTGTGGTGAGCAGCGGCGGCTCGTGACGTTTTGCGCAGGGGCGGTTACTGTAACCTAATTCTCCTCGGTTTCTATATTCTTGTAAAGTTTGAATAGGGACTAACTAACGATTACGCGCAAAATTGATGTGAGTTAATTTATTCTGCAGTATTGAAAATGTAACCTCGGTATGTTAAAAATCAATTTAAAAGTACAAAATTCTCTGTTGGTTAAGTAATTTCTTAACCCTACCGCCTCTCTTATGGTCTTGGTATCATTTCTGAAATCATCAATGTCGATTATACAGTAAATGATATCAATTAATTTGGTTTTATGTCATTGTACCGTAAATACTGCAGGCGATGTAAAATTTCATCTTGGATTAGAGCTAGTTGGTAAGCTACTGTGGCATATTGTATCTAAAATCAGATGCAGATCCGTTGAAATTAGAAAAAATCTGGATTCTTTGTTTATATTGCAAGCTTTAGTCAAAACTAAATTTAAAGCATAGATGTGACAATGTACAGAAAGAATTTAAGGGGCAATTGTTTCTATTTTACTTTGTAAACCATTTAAATGCCCTGCCATAACAGATGCACCATAATATGTTTAAGCGACTATTTTTTTAAATCGCATTTTTCGCAATTATTTAATAAAAGGTTAAATAAATCTTCAACCCTCTAGTGGCTGAGTGGTGAAATTCACGCTTCACAATGAGAAGGTCCGGCGTTCGAAACCCGGCCGCGGCTGCTGTTGAAAGGAAATGCCACTAGGCGGGCCAGGAGCGGTACGGTATACGTATGTATACGGCTCAGTGGCTCCGGACAAGCCCTGGGCCTTTAAGGCCTGTAGTGCATATATATATATATATATATATGTATACATACATATATATATAAATCTTCAGCTGTTCGACCGGATGATATGTCAAACAAAAGAAAACTAATAATCTTTCAATTCAACTTTTTGTACCTACTTCCTGTTTTAATACAAAAGAAATCATCATCATCAAGCCTTTCAACCCTTTGGGCTATGGCTAACGTCTTATGACGTTTTTGAAGTTCTATTTGATGAGGTGAACTACTCCTCTTGCTCCCTGTGTTTTAAAGCTTGCTATGAGTCCTGGCGGCCTGTGTTATTTTCCTCCATTCTTTCCTGTCCCTTGCTTTTGATCTCCAATCGGTTATCTTCATCACTTTTACGTGTTCCTCCACGGCATCTCTCCATCTCTTCCTTGGTCGTCCCTTACCTCTGGGCCATATCGAAATCCACTGGGTTATCCTTCTTATCATATCCGTTGGTTTCCTTCTCATGATGTGGCCTGCCCATTAGAGCCGTTGAGCTTTAGTGTATCTTATAATATTTTCTCTCCCAAGTCGATCCTCTATTTCTTTGTTAGTTTTCGGTCTTATTACTCACTGTTCTGTGACGTGCGGCCCTAATAGTGCTCTTAAAACTTTTTTTCTGCTATCTTTAGGTCTTCTTGTTCACAAAAGAAATACAATCTATTAAATAATTTTGAATATATTTAGACCTACCGCAAAAATAGCACTGCTAACAAATCTTTTAAAACTAGGTTCATATTTGCTAAAGAGTCCGATTAATTCTTTATAATTTCGATGATTAAAAGAATCTAAAGTCTCATTGTGTCCCCGAGAAGCTAAATCCTGTGATGCTAAAAATATCGTTACGTCGATAACCTCTCTTAAATTGTTGTAATTTGCTCTAACTTAATTATTATACATAGTAATTGTATCTTTACACGCGCTGTCTATGGCAGTAGCAATATTTTTTTCGTTCTTCTTCTACTCGTTAATCCTTATGCCTTTCAGCGTCGGATTATTTTTGGATCTTACGACGATTTAATCCATTCTTTCCATCGTGTCCGGTCTGTACTCATTCTTCTCATTTCTGCTATGGTCTTCCCTCGCTTTCGTCCTAATTCGTTGATTCTGTCAATCCATTTTTTCCTTGGTCTTCCCTTTTTCTTCTCCCGTTATTTTTGGCTTCTATTATTTTTTTGTCAAACTTTTTTGCTCCATTCTAATTATGTGGCCGTACCAATTCAGTTGACATTTTTCAATTCTTTTTAGTATATCTTCTTGATTTATCATATTCCTTATCTGTTCGTTTTCTATTCTGTCCATTTTTGTTTTCCCCACGATCTTTCTCAAAAATTTCATTTCCATAGCTGTTATTTTGCTTTCGTGTTTTTGCTGTATTGTCCAGGACTCACTTGCGTACATTATTGTGGGGGCTACCACTGCATTGTATACTGTCTGTTTGATCTTGGGTTCTATTTCTTTTTTCCAAAGATGGTTTGCTTCAGAGCGTAGTATATGTTTGTGGCTTTCCGTCCTCTTTTTGCTATGTCTAGATCAATTTTTCCATCCTTCGATAGATTACTGGCTGGCTCTTTATTGTTTATCACCATTAGTTTGCTTTTTTCTACATTTATTTCCATCTTCATCTTTTCTATTTCTTCTGTCCATATTTTTGTCAATTTTTCCGTTTTCACATAACTGTCAGCTATTAGTGCCAGATCATCGGCGTACAAGTAATGCATCCACAGCTACAGGTTCCAGTCTGTGATATCCTAATAGTGTCTTCACAGTTTCGGTGCGTTTCCTCGTATTTTGCAGGATTCTGTCCATTACTATAATAAATATTAATGGACTTAAGCTGTCTCCTTGTTTTATTCCCACTTGCATTTCAAAATCTGCTGATCTTTTTCCATTCACTTGTACTATTCCCCTAACCTGACAATATAGACTATTGATTATTTGGCGCATTTTTCTTGGAACCTCTAGTTTCTCTAGACAGATATCTATACTCCCTCTATCTACTGTATCGAAGGCTGCTCGCAAATCTATGAAATTCAAGTAGATTTCCTCCCCTGTCTCAATTTTACGTTCAATGATGTTTTTAATTATGTGGATATTATCGTTCGTTTGTTTCCCTTTTCTATAGGCTGCTTGTTCTTCTCCCAGTTTGTCTCCTACTAAATGTGTAAGTCGTTCCGCTATTATTTTGGTATAGACCTTAAAACATACTGTCGATAGGCATATTGCCCTATAGTTTTCGCACTGACTTTGATCGCCTTTCTTATATATGGGAGGGATGAGGTTATTTTCCCAATCCGCAGGAATTGTGTTCGTTCGCCATGCCTTACAAAATATGTCAAGGATGCACTCCTTTCCCACCTGTCCAAGCCATTTTACCATTTCCGGTTCTATATTATCCGCACCGCAGGCTTTTCCTGTTTTTATTCTTTTTAGGGCTTTCTCTACCTCTTCCATATCTATCTCTTCAAGTTCTTCATTATATTCATTTCGTGTTCCTGATTCTGGCAATAAATCTGTATGATCTCCTGCATCTGTGAATTTTTTCGTGAAGAATTCTTTCCATATTTCAAGTATATCTTCTGTTCTTGTTTTTAGTTCATTCGCGGTATTCCTAATTGGTTTTATTTCTTTCTTTTTCTTTCCATTCATTGATCTTATTAGGTTCCAAAATTTCCTGTTATTTGGTTTATATTCCTCCTTAATAACATTTCCAAAATCTTCCCAGCTTCTCTTTTTCGCTTCTTTGATTCTCTTCCTAACTTCATGTCTTATTTTAACATATTGTTCTTTGTATTGCTGTTCCTTTGTTAAAACATATTTTCTCCACGCATCTTTTTTCTTTTTGACTTCCTTTTGTATTTCCTTAGTCCACCATTTTGTTCTTTTCTGTTTTTTCCTGTATCTCATTTGACCACATACTTCTAGTGCAGAATTATAAATAATTTCCTTGAAAATTCTCCACGTCTCTTCTAGTTTCGTTTCTTCCTGGTCATGTCTCTTTAGTAAATCATTCGTTTTCTGTTGGTGTTCTGCTCTTTTCTTCTCGTTTCTTAATTTGCTGATTGCTATTTTATGATACTCAGCTATTTGTTGTTCTGTGTTAATTTGTTCTTGGAGTTCTGCCGTTAGCAATCTGTGTTGAGTTCCCATTTCAGCCTCTTTTTGTGTCTTAATGTTGCATATATTAGTTTTCATACTTTGGGTATAGTCTATTATACTCTTCGCGTTTCCCTCTTCCGCGACAAAGGTGTATCTCTATTCCAGTGGTTGCTCCCAGAAACCGTTCCCTATTAGGAGATCATTACGTATACAAAAATCAATCATTTTCCAACCATTTCCGTTTAACGTTTCTTCTCCATATGCCCCCAAGCAGCCCAGTCCCTTATTTGTATCATTACCCACTCTACCATTCCAGTCCCCCAATAATATTACTTTTGAGTTTGTCTCTCTTATTTCATCCAGCAGTTCCTGCAGTTTTTCAAAGAACTCCTCCGTTGTACTTCCATCTGTTCCTTCTACTGATGCATACATCTGTATGATGTCAACCGATTCCTTCTCCAATTCTATTCTCAAGCGCATCAACCTTGATGAGAGTAACTGATGTATAGTTACTCTTCTATCCAGTTCCTTTGTTAACAATATCCCTACTCCCTGTTTTTGCCTTTGATCCGGCCTCACTCCTGAATAGTACAGAAAATATTGACTTCCTACCCCTATTCTTCCTGCTCCGGCTTTTTTTGTTTCACTTATTCCCAGTATTTGAATTTGGTACTTGTTCATTTCGTCTGCTAGTTCGCATTCTTTTCCCGTTAGGGAAGTTATGTTCCACGTTCCAACGCGTATCTTTCCATTTTCCGTGTTCATAGCTGTGGTCGTCATCGTGTTAGCATTCCTCTCTGTCTCTACCTTGTTGTTCCTATTTCCCATCCTCACATCCATGTATTCTCGTGTCCGAGTTTGTTCTGTATCCGCTCTCATTGCCAGGTACGTCCTCTCTATTCCCTGCTCGTTCACGCCTTCTAGCTTTTTGATCTCTGTATCTGTATCAACTTATCCTGCTCTCTATTCCTCATTCTCGATATACAACTTCCTGAATCCACTTTTTGTTTGTTTTCCGTTTTCCCTCTCAGTTTTAGCTCTAAATCTAATTTGTTCTTGTATCTTCCTGTCCCGCTTAGATGGATCACCGTTAATAAAAATCCTTCCTCCTATTTTTGTTCTTAATTTCTTTTTGTTTTTCATTATCTCCACCTTATCCTCTGTCCTGTCTAATTGCACTAGACAGGTTTCTTCACCTAATTTTATGACCTGTTTTATATGTACTCTTATCTGTAACTCTTTATCTATGAAATTTTCCATTGCGTTTTTTAGTTGTTCCCTATCTTCTGTATCTATTTTTCGACCCTGAATCACTACATTATTCCGTCTTTTCTCATTCTCTATTCGTTCCAATCTGTCTTCCATATCCATCACTACCCCCTTAATGAATTTATTTTGCTTTTTGAGTTCCGCATTCTCTTTTCTTAACTCTGACATTTCTTTTCTATATTCTCTCTGTTCCTCCCGCATCTCTTTTATTTCTATTGATAAATTGTTCATCTTCGCTCCCATTTCCTCAATCATCTTCATCATTACACCAATGTTTTCTTCCAGCTTTTCCTGGGACTTCATAGGCGATCTTATTATTTTTTTACTTTTCTTGAAAATATTTTCTCTGTTCTCTTCATCCTCTCCTGTTTTTCCTTTTCTCTTCCTATCTTCTGAGCTGTATTCATCCGTATCCATGATATATACAATTTCCTATTCTGCCCCTGTTCTCTACGGATATGTGTTTGTAATGTACCGACCTACTTACTTACCGATACATATTTTCTGTTTTCTTTTCTTATCACCGCGCAAAAAGCCGAGCCCCGGTCGACCCGTCGGAAGTCTGGCTTTTATCAATGCTATTGGAATAAATTGTTTAATTTTACTTGTTATTTTGTTTTCTAGATAATCACTTTCACTTTGTTTTTATATTTATTACTGTGTTACCAATTAAAAGATCATAAACCTCCAAGAACCTTGGGTATAAACACGGAGCAGACCGACAACACTCACACCGTCAAACACTCCAGGACCGGACTCATAGTAATGATTTTTTTCAAATAATTTAAATTTGCACAACGATAAAATATGTTCTTTAGGCTTAAAATGCCGTTCAATAAATGATGGTATTTTTAAAAACCTGTATAACCTAATTTTGACCATGTTTCGATTTGGATACAAAAAAGAAGACATGACCAACAAAATAATTTTTCCAGATTAATTGAGCCCATTAACCAATCAGATTTAGCGTACCACAATGAACTGAAACCACGATTTTGCCGATTGCGGTCGTTAGATACTACAGATAAGATATTTCAATTTTCTGTACGATGTGTAATTTCATCTCCATGTTTAAACCACCAAAAGAATGTCTTACCAACGAGCCGATAACTTCGCAGCCCCCTATTTCATTAATTTTATCCATTTCTATGTATGACCTAGCAAAACATCATAAAATAACATAAACGGAATAATTGTTAGGTGGATCCTGAAAACATCGTTAAAGCGGTACGTTAATAGTGAATCGCACATGTGTGAACTGTGAACGTTTTACCAGCGATAACGTACAACTTACCGATTTCATACGATCTTACTGGAGCCAAGCCTACGCTCATTGCTCATACGTTTTCGCCTTATAAAGTACAGCTCTCGCAATATAAGTTGGCGAGTGGTGGAGATGCGCCGTAAACGTATTTAGGACACGTACCTCCCACCTGTCTGATTCAGATAGTGCATAGGAATTACCATTGTGGTATCAATATGAGTTCCATAGGGAAAGGACGAATGATAGGCAATCTATCCCTCCTCTATCTGCGCGAACTCACTCCCATCCTTCGCCAACTTATAGTGCGAGAGCTGTACACATGCATTTACGAGGACGCATCGGTTGTAGCAGTGGTATTAATATCGACGCGGAGCCAACTTTGTGGGTAGTCTCACCGCAGTGTAATAGCAAGATACGGTGTGCACTAAAATTTCATGGATTATTGGAAATTTGTTTGCATTTTAAAATTAAATAATGAATAGATATGCTATTTATGGCAAATTCGTTGTCAAAATTGCTTTATTTTAATGTATGGCCAATGCTTAAACATTGTTTTAATACATAATAAACACAATTTATTTTACTAAAATAGCAGGGGTTGCTTAGGCTCCTTAGCCTCCCCTGAGGAGCCGCTGCTGGTGTCAATTATATTTCAAAATAGGTATGTGCAAATAAAAATAAAAATTGGCGGGTCCTAGCATCTTTTATTATTTATTTTACTATTAGTGGTAGAGATCTATAATATAAGTCTAACCGAAAGAGACATTAAGTTATCTCCTATATAACAATAAATAATGATAAAATGCAATAACGTTATCTACTCCACCATGCGGGTAACTAGGGGCAGTTATTTAAGTCTCCCTCTGTGTTTATAGTGAGCATTCCGTTAATATTATCGTGCCGTCGCCAGCGAAGTCGACATTTCGGTCACCGTAAATCATCAATAGTTCAAAACCGAAAGGGCAACCATTAATTTGCGGTTGGATATAGCTTCTGCGACTAAGCAGTTGTCTTCTAGATATTACACGATCCAGTTAGTGGTCACCTGAAGACTGACCGCCGCGTTTAGAGTTTCATTCTACGATTTCATTTATTAACAAATTACATCTGCGTCAAATAAATTCAATCAAAGCGTAATAGACGTTCTCAGATTACTATTCAGTAACGTGTCATTATAGTGATGGAAAATATGTAAATACGAAGATGGAATGTTTGCGAGCGTAGCAGAAAGATAGATGCACAACATACTCAAGTATTCATAAATGTATGAGGAAATTATACTTGCAAATGTATTGGAGAGTTCGAGAGTTTTCGCGGAAAAATTCTTATAACATATGAAAAATTCGATCGGCGAATAAATCTTTTAATGGTACGTGGAACATTTTCTTCCGTTACAGAAAACAATTTGAGGGTGCATCACGCGTCAACTTCCCACTTTGAGAATCATAAATATGATAATTGGAAATTAATATTTGTGAATATAGCGCCGTAACGTGACCGTATGCTGGAGCATCGTAAAGCGAATATCACCCACAGGACGTGAACCCTCGTCTAAAGGGTTATTATTGACAGTTTTCTTAGCATTGTCCGTGTATACATGATAATAAATTGTTAGAGGAAATATACGGAAGACAGTTTCCGATTCGATAAGTGAAATTGAATTCCTTCGTATTTAGAAAAATGCTCTATTGAAACAATTCCATTGTATGTATGTATATAGGACGTGGGAGTACTTGGATAAGGATTAAACGTAGATATATTCTCCTTTGGGGCACGCATACGTTTTGTAAAGTAAAATCGTGGAATTAGGAAGTCATTACATCGTTCAGAAAATGTTATGCAATAAAGAGACTCGTATAGAACAACACAAATTGCAGCTTCCTTGATCTTTGATTATCTGAAATAAGAATGTAATATACATACGAAGTTGTGGTCAAAGAGAACTATTACTGTGTGTGGTTTACGCACGACTGAAATAAATAACCATTAATTGTGGTATTTCTTACTTGGAGGTCATCGCGTTTTTGTTCCACGTGTTTTTTGATGATTTGAAAATCAGTAGGATTAGGTTGTAGAAAATCTTTTTCGGATGTTTTATGTATGTATAATGTTTAATTTGGTCGTTCTTATATGTTAAATTGGGATGATTCGGAAGTTATTATGATTAGGTTGTATAAAATCTTTTCCGGAGGTTTCATGTATGATGTTTGTGTATTCACTTCAAAAACTTTGTAGCTTTGGAAATCTTTAAATCTGTGAAACGGAGAAAACTTCTTACTTCATGTTATGCAATTAAAATAGCCAAAAGTACTGAGATACTTGAGTAAATTGTTTCACACCATTCCAAACCGAGCGAAAAGCTTCTGTAATTATCAAGAATGACGATGGTATAGAACCACCGGTTTAGAAGATTGCAAAAGGATTGCTTGGATTTTATTTCTTAATTTAATCTTAACACTTTATCTGTCCAAGTATCTACAATATCTAAATCTTTACCAAGGGAAACACTTTTACTACAATAGGCTTAATAATTACCGCCCTTGATTACCATAAATGTTTTCAAATTTCACAACACTTAAATGCTACTCATCTTCATATTTCTTAAGTTCTAATAATAATAATAGTAATAATGGTAACAACATATAAAGAAAATAGAATTATCTGATAAAGTCGTAGAGAGCTTTTCAACCGTAAACACGTGTTTCGATCTTGTTGGTTCTTATCAATACGGTGTAGCTTTGATAAAGATGGGGGACTCCAACTAGTACAACAAATAAAGCAGGTTCGGAGACCGACCTGATCGACCAAACCATTCGTGTCACTCAGTCGAAGATCCTCAAGCATGTAAACGACAAGTAGGCTATGAACACGTGTCATCCATATCCGAATATAATGAGAAGAGAAATGTATAACGCAATAGCGAATTGCTAAGTCGCGATAAGTTTGATTTTAGAAAACATTGTGAAAGTGAATATCAGGTATTGAATTTAAGTAACAGTATTCCATACTGACAATTTACATATGATTTTATTTTTATGTTAAGTGTGTGCAACACCCCACAACATCTACTGTCTAATGAACACTTTCGTCTATTTTGGGCTAATTGCGGCCCCTCGTGGAAGCTGCCAATATCTATGCGATTACGATACAATTTGCCACGTGTTCAAGGTACAGTAAAGGCATGTATAAAAGACGAGTTGAGAAATAAGAAAATCTGTCTATGTGTTAATGAAACATCTGATGCTCGGAAACACAGCGACATTCATGTTGTAGCGTGTCGTTTGAAACGTGATGGTCCACCAGCTTCCTTGTTGTTATGCAGTAAAATGATTCAAAAAACTTATGCAGAAACCATTGTCAAGACAAAAGATTCGTTAAGAGAATTTTCTGTCACAGCAACCCAAGTAACAATGTTCGTTACTGACAGTGCCGTAACAATGCTAAAAATTGGTTGGATGTTGAAAACATGCGCTTCCGGCTCTTCTTCACATAATATGTCTCATACACGCATGTTAAAAAATATTAAATTACCAAGAGAGTTAAGTACGATTATTTTAGAAAACTAATGAACGCGTTATTAAACAATGATTGATAAATAAATAAATACATAAATAAAAATAGTGGTCTTATATCTCAGGTTATAATTTTTTCCATTTTTATAGAGAACAGTATGATTGATGCACATTATGTTGTTAAATAACTAGTAAGTATATTTAATAACCAAAGTTAACAATTGCAAGATTCTAAATTTCAACGTTTTCATTCCATTACCGTGCACTTGATTGTTAGGCGTACGAGTTCTTCGTTAACGTTTCTTAAAAAGTTTGCTGGAACTATTAATTAGTGGAGTTGATTGGAGGGAAGTCAATCGTTGAAAATAAAAGGGAAAATTGATCGACTAATCAGCTACGCATCTCCCTTTATGCACTAGCACTAATCAGCTTAGGTCATACTTGCAATGCAGAAAATGTTATGTAATCTTCAATGGGTATGCCTCACAGGAATTCACCCTCATATCAGGTGACCCTCAGGGATCGAACCTCGGTCCGTTGTTGTTTGTATTATTTATTAATGATTTGCTACTTAAGATCGATTGTCCGATTCTTGGATATGCAGACGATATTAAAATATATTCGGAAATTTCTTCGATAGATGATGTAAATAAACTTCAACATAATCTAGATACACTAACCAATTGATGCGACCTATTTAAGCTTAGATTAAATATTGACAAATGTTGCATACTTACTTATACTAGGTCCTGTACATCTTGTATGGGAACTTACACTGTTAATGGCAAAATCCTAAACCGCGTAACAGAAATTAAGGATTTGGGAGTACTGTTTGACTCTACTCTATCCTTCAAGTCACATATCACTAATATGTGTTCTCAGCCCTTTAAATCTCTGGGATTCATATTACGTGTTTCCAAATACTTTAAAAATATATTGTCAATAAAATCACTCTATCACGCTTATGTCGTGAGTAAGATTGAATATGCATGTCTGATTTGGTATCCTTTATTTGCTTGCGATTCCTTGTCAATAGATCGGGTTCATCCTAAATTTCTAAAATTTCTCTCATGTAAAATCGATGGAATATATCCGGCGAGGAGTATTCCTCAGAATGAACTGCTAATGCGTCATGAAATGCGACCATTGAATGGAAGACGATATGCTATTTGTGAGAAGTCTCTGAATGGACTTTTGGAGAACAAAATTGACTGCCTATTTATATTAAATCGTATGAATTTTTCTGTCCCCCGGATTAACTCGAGATATGGAAACACATTCATAGTTCCATTTACCAGAACAGCTGCGATGAAACGAGTTCCAACAAACATCCTTTCCAGAATTGGAAACAAACAACCGGGTAGTGCATTCAATGAAACTTGATTTTTTTGTATTGTGCATGGTGACAGTATTAGGGAAGGAGGGGCAAAACCGGCATGCTAAGCTAGAATATTCATAAGTAGAAAAATTGAAATTGGAACAGTAACGAATGTTATTGTCATAATAATGTTATCATTTAACAACATAACTAAAGAGTTACTTTGCCTAGAAATAAATTAATATTTGTAAAAAAAAATAAAATCAACAATTTCGAATTTTGCCGAACTTACTCCTATGTATGGGGCAAGTTCAACAATCTAGGAGGGGCAAGTTCAGCAATGAAACCGAGTTCATGGAGAATTATAAAATAACGTTTATTATAAATAAAAACTTAATTTCCAAACTATTCTTATATAATTTACTTAATGACAGAGGTCGCAAACAACCAACATGGATTTTGATTCAATATCTGTGCATTCTTCGTGTGCCCATCCGCTGCAGGATGAACATTTAACCCAATCCTCCTGGGTTTCTCCATATTTCCCATTACAAAATATGCAGAAGTAATCATTTTCCTTGTCTTCCTTATCTTCCTCCATATTGTTAAGGAGTGAGCTTTTAGCCTTGGTCTTGGTACTGGATTTGGTACTAGCAGCAGTACATTTTGACACCTTTAGTTACTTCAACTTTCTATTTTCCAGTTTCTCTAGTTTTCTTTTCACGATATCGCTTTTTTCGGCTTCTTTACACTCAAGAGCGTTCTTGTAGGGAGAGCTGGTGAGGTTTTCCGACTTTTCCTGCTTTCGCTTTTTTACATTGGCTTCCAATAAAATGGACTTCGGACGCGGAAGGGGTGAAATATCACAAAATGCCACATATCGTGAGGTAGACGGTATTTGCACATTTACTGGCACCTCAATTGGCACTGCATTTAATGGTTTTATGCTTGTGCTGCCAACTCTTTGAGCCTGCAGATCAAGATCTGGTGTATCTGGTGACAATTCTGCAGAACTTGTGGCCGGAGAATGTATGCCATCATCAATATACTTTGCAGTGACTGCTTCATCACCAAAAACATCCGGATTGAAAGTATAAATTCCAGATTTTTCGAAACCTTTTTAAATGTTACTTGGTGTAAAGGCTTTGATATAAGCATTTCTCAGTATGGGGGCTACATTATAATCTGTAATCCTCTCTCCAGGATGATTTGTCATCCAACGATCCATTTCTTGAGCGAGATAAATTTTTAGCGGCCCATAGATAGAAATATCTAATGGTTGAAGCCTGTTACTGGTATGAAGTGGGAGTGTTACCATGACAACTCCATTATCACGACATTTTTCAATGGCAGCCAAAGATTTGTCTGAACTGTGGCCATCTAGAATGAGCAATACCGGTCTGTCAACAGATGGGCGAACGCTGTCGATGAAATGATCTAAATATTTCAAAAATAATTCCTGGTCTATCCATCCTGATGGATTTCGGAATCCAACAGAGCCTGGGGAATGCTCCAGTCATCAGCAGTTGATTCATTCTTACCCTAGGAAAAATTATCATGGGCGGAATGAAGGTTCCACTTGCACTAACTGTACCAACGACAGTAATGTTTTTTCCGCGCTCCGCAGAAATAATTCTTCCAACTTGTTTTCTGCCCTTTTCTGCGATAATCCTTTTAGGAGTCTGTACTGTGCTAATGCCAGTTTCATCGACATTGAATATCCTGGCGGCAGGAAATCTATGTTTTTTCATTAAACTTTCTAATATTTCGAAAAACACGTTTACTTTCTGTCTTGTGAAATCAGCTACGCGAGCCATATTAGTAGCTTCCGGTTTACGTAAAGATAAATTTCTTTGACGTTTCATAGAACCGGATAGAAAATCTTTTCCAGCTATTTTCTTACTCGTATTAAATGGGTAAGAAATATTGTTCTTTTCAGCAAATTCATATGCAATTCCGCGAACATCAGATGGATTCAGGCCGTGGAATAGCTTTTCCACTTCAATTTTATGGTTTCCAAGTTCTTTTTCCACATCAGATGAAAATACAGGACCAAAACGGCCGAGGCTTGACTGAATTGGCAGATTCTTATCCAGTCAGCATTGAATAGTCGTTCTTGGGACTTCATATTTACTGCTAGCGGCACTGGTTGTTAAAGTTTTACTTTTTATGCTTTGAATTGCTAACTGCAAGTTTTCTTGGGTCCAAGAATGCCTCTCCGCCTTACGTTTATACTTACGAACCATGGCTAAAATTACATTAAATAAAAGCTAGGTAATACAAATCGTATAGAAAATATATTATTAGGGAGCAAGTTGGGCAATCTGCCGACCTTGTCCCCCTCTGCGAAATACTACAAAATATCAAAATAACCTTAAACACGTGCATATATTTTCTCGGAACTGTGCACATTGCAAAGCCAAATAACACAGTTTTAGCATAACAACTTACATTTTCAATTCAATTGAGAAGTTTATATGAAAAAAGAACACTCGCACACCGAAATCCGTGTACAACACCAAGCGGCCATTGATACACAACAGATGTAACTTTAAAGCGCGTTCACATACACTTCCCATACACTGTGATTGTTATTATTATCTTTATTATGTATTTTTGTATATCCTGTAATTGGGCTTCGCCTGTTGGATATTGAAGTTATTATTATTATTATTATTATTATTATTATTATTATTATTATTATCAGCAAGATATTTAAGTAATACGTAAACGGAGAGGAGTGCTATGCAAAAAGTTAAAATTACACCAGAATGCAACATATTGGTGCACAACACTAATAAAAGCAAACATTGTCCTTTGAGAACGTTTATTAGTACTGTTAATTAATTAATTAAATGATTAAAGCAATAGCAAAACAACAATTAAATGCAAGGGAAATTTGGAAAATGCATTTTGTATGTGAAATGCATCGCGTCTAGATATTACTGGACACGGCGTATTTTTATAAGAAAGAAAGAAATGGGAGAAATTACAACGATACAGGTAAATTACGGCGTGGTACCTTAGCTTGAAGGTAGAGCTTTGAAGCGATGAGGGTACTTTGCAATATATGTCGCAGATTGTGCTAGATAGACAAATGGTGGAGAAGGCGGCCCCAGTAGTAATCGTGGAGTGCTTAGTGGCACTGAGTGAGCGAGTAAATGTGGCGTGATTTATTTTTAAATAGAGGTGAAGGGTGCCAGGGGTTAATTAAATAATCGACGAACTGGTGTGGTTGGTCACGTTTACAAAAATATTCACACCATTTCCACCTCCCGGACAAATTAACAGTAGATAGTGGTACAAGGTCACAATAGCGGGGAGAAATACTTTAGAACGCTTTTAATTAGCATTAACACTTATGTAGCTAAATAGTCTGGCCCGATCAATATGAAAGATCATAAAGACTTTTGCTTGTCTCACAATCACTTCATACACATTTTTTCAACAAGGCTGGTTTCCTCTTTGTAACCATTGTCATTTCTAACCAACAAGGAGATTACGATGCATCAAAGAGCTACTGATTTTATCTACACAACACGACTAGTTGATAAAGCGATTAAAGTATACAAAAAATTATTTAAAGCATTTATCCTATTCCGGAATTTGTAGAAAGAGCGATTTCATCTGTCTATGAATCCTCGCCGATTGAGATGTTGACTTATCCGAAGCGTTGCTCAGTAGCACCAACGAGCAGTGACGGAGGTCCGATAGAATCTTCAGTATAGCTGCGAGTCTCAAGGAGATCTTTTGTTCTACATTTGTTTTAAAAATGGTGCCTAGGTCGCGAAAACAACAAATGTTGGATAAAGTTACGAAATTTATAGCAGAAATGCCTAACTTAAATTATGATGGCGTTACACTTCAATGTGTAGTTTACAATATCCCTTTAATGTGCTAGTCCAAAAGGGATTGTCAACGTCACGTAAATAGCAAACAGCATTCTTCAAAGAAAGTTGCATACGACACTATGACAAATTTAAATTTAATTTATGTTTCTATTTTATGTAATCTATCATTTAATTTACTAGACAATGAAGCATATGTATGTTTTCGGAATAAATATTCGGTCTGGAAATGACCAACACCGACATCGTTCGAAAGATATGTGCCATCTGCTCGTGAACATGATGAAAAAGAATTAAATCGGAGTTGAAGGATAAGAAACTGTAGTTATCTGTGAACGAAACTATAGATCGTAAAAAACATTCTGTGCTTAATATAATGTTACGTGCAATGGAACCACATTAATCGTCACTTCTAATTCTATTAGCTTCCAGACGAGTACAAAAATGTACTGCCGAAGTAACTTCAAAGTTACTCTTCAATACATTGGAAAAGTTCGAACTTTTCAACAAACCAACTGTTAATGTTTATGAGTAATGGTGCCGCAAACATGTTTTCTGTAGGCCGGTCTCCTAAAAACATTGTGCTAACTAGTTACATGCTACGTGTAAGATTGATGCTTTCAGTCTCGTGGCAGATAGTTTTGGAAAATATTATCCTGAGGTAGACGCTCTAATAGCGCATGCAAAAGCAGTGTTTGTCAAATGGTAAAATCATATTCGCGATTTCCACAAACTGTGGCCCGGTATGTCCGAACCACAAGAGCTGATTCTTACACGTTGGGAAACATGGCTACAGGCCACATTTACCTATTATCAATATTTTGAGAATATTAAGAACGTGGTTTTAAAATTCGATTCAAAGGAAGCTGCGGCTATAAAGGCAAGCCAGTCGAAATTTCAAGATGGTAAGATTAAAACGTATTTCAAAGCTATTCAGAACAATTATTTCGGACCAGTGGAGGCAATAGAAAAATTACAAAATCCTTCGCTGTCGTTTATGCAATCTCTGCAATTAGTGCAATATATTCATGCATAGCTATGCGCAATAGAAGACATGTTTGTCTTCTAGAAAGGTTTGAAAGTGTTTTAGAGAAAGATTCTGATTTTGGAACTTAAAACAAATTTGTGAAGGTGCGTCAACAGAACCGTTAAGTTGTTCCAAAGATTATTTTAATTACGCTAATATAACGTTACTGTTGTAGATGTAGAACGTTCGTTTTCTGCATAGAAACACATTTTTTTCCACACGGCGCACTCAGTTTACTGAAACAACGGTGTAAACATATCTAATGTTGCAGATATTCTACAGATGTTATTTACTTTGTAATTTCACGTATGACTCTTAAGACGGTAAGTGTTTGAGCACGAACTATAATTTATTTCTGACCATTTATTTTATGTGTAAACTTTTATGCGCCCGCTACTGGCTGTTGGCGCAAATAGAGCAACTCTACTTATGCGACCTTTTGGACTCCACTTGTGAATGTACCTCCCTTATGTAATTCGCTCTTGGTAAGTGCTCCATAACGTCATTTTCTGAATTTGCGTACTGTGCGTCAGAGATAATTAGCAAATTAAGAGCGAGGAGCACGCAACAAAACCGGCATCTCGGCGAGTTGATATACGCCCAAACGTGTGCGAGCGACCGAAACGCATACGAATTTATGTACGAAGCCGCAAAATTGTATTCGATAACCGAATTTTGTTGCTCTTAATCGGGAATTTCAAACGATCGATATAAATGGGTTCAGATTAAGTGAATAAGGCAAGGGTGAATGGGACCTCGATGTATACATAGACGTCTCCGGTGAGTAGCGGAAAGGTTTACACCTTTTGAAACCTGTCAATCTTCGATTGTATATATTTGTGTTAAATTGTCTTTCGCTAAGGGTCTAAGAATTCGTTTAGTTAGTTTAATGGAAGATGTGTTAAGCATGATGGTTAAATGTAGGCTTCGGGAATATGTTTAACAAGGGAACACCGGCAACCTGCATTTCCACATTTCGATGAAACTGCACAGACTGAAAGAGTACACACAACACAATTTTCTTTTTCAGCGAAATCGCCCGATTTCGCGGTACAGCCTCCTCCAAAACTTTTAATGATTTAAAATTTTTTGTAAATATCTCCGAAAAAATTAAATATTTCTTTTTCTTGTAATGTAATTGAATATAATTTGAAGTATATTACATAGGATGACGCGAATTATTTTCCGAAAAAGTTAATAACGGGGGACCGGGTATCACGTACCGACAAAATTCTTTTATTTTTATGTATCAAAAAGTACAGTCGATTTTATGTAGGAAACGGTGTTGTAGAGCAAATTTAGACAGTTAGTAACAAAAATATAAGAAAATAATAATGAAATCTTAGTTATCATTGATTGTCATTATAAATATATATATTTAGAAATTATTTTTGATCTTGATAACGGTTTAAAGAAAAACTATAAAATAATGTGATTCAAATGGATTAATTATAAGTGCTTACTGTAGATACTAAAAGTACAAATGTCCGGTCACGTACACAGTAAATATATATTTATCTCGGCCGCTTGAAATTATTAATTATTTCGATAACGTTTCCAAGAAGTACTCTATATATAATTTGATGGGTCTATCGATATAAATATCGTTAAATTAAAAATACAAGTATTCTATCACGTAAACCATTATCGTAATGCATATATAAGGTGGCCGTCTCAAATGATATATTAGAAGCATTCTTTTCGTGCAGTGTAAATTTGCAGTTTAGCATAATGGCAGCGATTAATATAGCTAATGTGTTGAACATATACTTGCAACGTTTCATGTAGCCAACATCGCAATAATTCCTTTGACGTCTCAAGAACTTGAGTTACCGATCGCTTAAATAAATTTGTTAATATAAGGACGAGAATGAATGACTTTCTAATAATGACTTTCTAAATGGATCGACATGTGACGGGAATATCTAGAAGTTCTGCATTTGGAAGATTCTGTGTTGGTTCCTGAGGCAAACATTTTCTTCCGAAAATACATCACCATCGAAGAGATAGATACCAGTGGCCGCTCAAAGTGGCTGCCATGGCCCCAACATATAGACGTCGTTTATTTAATAAAACTAAAGTTGTAATACATCAAACGTTACCCAAGAATTAAACACTTTTCAACAAGAATACAGATTTTAAAATAAACAATGTAACAGAAAACTTCCATTCGTCCCTCCAGGTGGCGTTTCTTCTAAGAAAACGCAATAAAAGACTGAAAACGAACCTTCTTCTAGGAATAAGAAACCATAGCTGATTTGAAGAGTCGCAGTATTTCATAAACTGCCTACACAGGTGTCAGCACCAATTAAAACTCTATTAAGTGTATATTATTACAAAATCTTCGCTGACAACCATTGCTCCAATGACCGACTTTCCCCCTGGCTCCCCTATTTTGAATGTGTAACAGGATTGGAGTTTGAATGATTAGAAAAACCATAGGATGCTGCAATTTGTGGAAGATATAGCGGAAGGTAAAGAAGAGAAATATAAAAATGTTGCATGTTCCTGAAGAAGAAGATAGTGTTGTTAACCTAGATTACAAAATTAAAGCAATACAGTACTGAAGAAGTGGTAAAACCACACGATATTCTGTCGAAAGTATGAAAAATACTTCAGGAAGGTCAAATCACCACGGCAATTATATAGATGGGAAGAAAGTACTAGCAGAGGTAGCACGCATAAGGATAAACTACAGTTTACTACAGAAAACGATCATACAAAATTTCAAAATGGCGTTGACGATGAAAAAATAATTCATCATATGAACCTTCGAAGCTAGACTTTAGAAGCTAAACAAGAAATTGGACACGACACGTTTAAAGCAGAGCACTGGTGTATACCATATTATCATCATTGTGTCATGCAGAACGAAAAAATTTATTACTCGGTCGACATATACTGCTATGGAAGACCTATAGTCGTTAAGCAATAATTTTATTAGGGAGGTCCAGCCCCATATCACTAGTATCAGCAGAAGCAACATATACAACGCCGATGAGAGTAGATTTAAGCTAGAAATTAACTCCGGTCGTACTTTGACAGTAAAGAGTTAGAAAAAGTGTTGCACAATCTTTGCACTCTACAACACATGGTTATTCAATTTTACCAGCCACTTCAGCAGATGGACGCTTACTTTCGCCATTATTTTTGGTATTAAACCTTGAGTTGCGCAATCATTGTTTAGACCCGTAAATGTGCATATTTTATATTAGACGTCTGGTAAGCTCACTGCAAACCATTTCAAAACCTGACTAACAGATGTTTTCTTTCCAAATATCGGATCAAAAGTATTTGATTGATTGATTCTTGGAGTGGTGGATTGTGATGCCGAACTTCAGAACTTGGTCCAAAAGATAAAACTGTACAAATTTTAAATATCCCTAAATTACAAAAGCAATGGTATAACTTCTAGATGTGTTTGGTTTTATTTTATGGAAAAATTTTATTAGAATTTTTCCTATACAGCGATTCTTATGAACTACGACATAGATTTGCATCAGAGAAATAGTATTATTTAGCTGTAATCGTTGAACCACAGTCGTTTTCTTAACCAAGATTTTTCGACGTCTGCAAATAATTGTGGTATAATAGTGGATACCTGGGATGAAAGACCGGAATCCTTTAAAATCCTGTAGAGTTTTGTTTTGCAAAAGACACGGGGTCTATGCCTTTGTGTAGTGTTTAGAAGCAATACTACCATTGGCAATAATTACTGTATATACAATAGTACCATTCAATTATAATATCAATAATCATCATTAGAGTGTGTAGTGTATTGAATTTTGTTTGTTTTTAATTCTGCTCCAGTTTTCCGAAAATGTGCTACGATTACAAATTTGCTATATTAATATTGCTCTATAGAATACCACGAACTGTAGATTTGCACTGCACAAAGAATGCTTCCCGTACATTGTTTGAAACGGCCGCTTATGGTCATTTCAATCGCATTATATTATAGTATTTCTTTAAACCGTTATCGAAATAATAAATAATTTCTAGATAAATATATATTTATAACGACAATCAATGAGTTAAAAGTATAAAGTTTCATTATCTTTGTCATTGACTGTCTAAGTTTGCTGTACACTGTTTTCTACATAAAACCGATTTGCTTTGTTATAAATAAAAATTAAAAAATCTCTCTAAATGACTGTGGAGGTAATAGACCTTAATGCTGATGTGGCAACCCAAAATTTGAAAGTTATTAAGCATATCTTCCACTACTTGTTCGTAATTTTCTGACTTATAATTACCAAGAACATTTTGCACAACTTTAAAAAAGAAGACCATTGGACTCAATTTCAGTCATCGATTCTGTGAATCAAGGGTTGACACGTAGATATCTTTGTATTATACCGCTATTTTCATAGATCCTTTATGTCGTACACAAGTCGGTATTCTTACCTAGAGACATTAAGGAAGTAAAACTACAATAAACAACTAGAATTGAAAAGAAGGTCTTTTCAGAAGGTTTATTGTAGCAATAAGAATGAAAATATATGAAACACTTAATTTTTGTCTATCTCAACAACGAGAGCTGATACAAGAAACAGAATAGAAATATGGAAAGGGTAAAATCAAAGGAGAAAAAAGTCTTTGGCAAACTGCTCTGATACTCCCAATATACAAGCAAGGAGATCCTAAGGATTGAACAGGGACATCAAGCTAATAAGCGTGGTAATGAAGATACGACGGCAAATAAAGTATGAACCGTTCTTCTTTGAGTCGGCCAAACATGTGGTAATCACAGGGCAACAGATCGGTGCTGTAGGGCGGATGTTCCAGTGTTTTCCAATAAATTTTGTCCCATTCTTCTTGAGTTAATGCAGTTGTGTGTGGCCGAGCATTGTCATGTCGAACTTTGAACAGGCATGTCCTCATATACGCCTCCGACCTGCCGAGGACGATGGCCACCTCCCTGGTGCTCTACGCCAGAGAGGTTTCCTCGCCGACAACATCTTCGCGGGGAACGAAAGATTCTCCTGGAAGAGCGAGGTAAAATATCTGGGCGTCATCCTCTACCAACGCTTGACCTTCAGGGCCCACTTGAGTTCGGTCATTGCGAAGTACCACAACGCGAGAAGAGTAGTACTGCCGTTCCTATGTAGAAGCTCGATGCGTAATTTAAGAATAAAGGTACTTATTTATACTTTATTCTTGAGACTTATTTTAACATATGGAGCGCTGTCCTGGTCATCAGTAGCGAAGAAAGAAAATAATAACAGCACAAAATAAAATGCTACGATTGATCGCCGGAGCACCGTGGTTTGTCAGAAATGCACAACTCCACGAGGACCTAAATATCGTGCCTCTCCATGAGTACGTCAAACAGCTAGCGAGGGGCACACTGGAGAGGGTCGCTCGAACTGACAACCCGGTGCTTCAACATATTGCTGAACTCGACCAGGACAGACCCCCGCCTAAGACCCATGTGCGGAGGGTGCAGACTCTTCTCGACGCTTGAAGACATGGTATTAGTCAACCCGCAGATTGTTAACGACGAAAGATACTAGAAATCGCAGTGACCGGATCCACAGGATCACTTCTTCTCAAACTCCAGCGGTGAGACCGTGGCCGCCAAGAAGAGGACCAGGGGGCCTGAGTGGTTTCAGGTCTCCGCCCCGGATAAGATCGCAGTTCACTGGAACAGGCATGTCTCGCCTTTTTCGTCGACGCGCCAGCTTCACTGTATCAAAACAGTTGGCAGTAGTACGCAGTATTAACTATGCGCCGTTCATGTAGAAAATCAACGAGCAATGATGCTCTACAATCCCAAAAAGTCCACGTTGCTCTTTTTCCAGGTTTTCGCTACTCCATGCTTACCTGCTTAAACTTCGGGGTGTAGAGATTGGGGAATAATGGTATTTTACGCCCTCCCGCGACAAATATTTAATAATAATGCGTTCCTCAACAGGCGTGTGCATCTCTTACTTAGACATGATGCTGCTAACAGCCAATCTGCTCTGGCGAGCCGAACAGACTTACTCCCTTGCAGTCTACATCTCCACCCAACATATATCAAGACGTCACGTTATTCACTTCACCTAGGGAGCGTTAAAAAGAAAAAATTAATATTTGGTTCACCCTCGTATATGAATAAACAATAAATATAAGACAAATATAAAATGGAAGAGCAATTGTGTGAACAACAAGGTGGCTTCAGAGTGGGAAGTAGTATCCAAGACCACATATTTACATACATATTCGCAAAAGAAACCAATATATTTGACACCCATAGACATTTGAAATGGTACCATGCTGAAAGCTACGGAAAACGCTAAAAGACATAGGAATCAGCAACAGTAGAGTAGAATTATTAAAAATATATACGAAGATAACATCAATGTAATAATCCAAAACAAACAAGATTCAGATTCATTTAAAACCAGAAGCAGATTAAGACAAGAAGGAGCGCTAAGTGCAACGTTGTTTGTTACATATATATATGGACGAGATAATCAAGAAATATAAACGAGCAGAGAAGATGATGTTGGTGAGATACACGAATACGAGAAATATCGAAGTCTCAACTGAAGTATTTGCAGATGACGTTTTGATTATAGCAGATTCGGAGAATAGTCTATAAAATCATTTGGAAGTATAAAAAGCTGGAATTTGAAATGAACAAGGATAAAACCAAGGTGACGATCGTGGGACACCAAAAGCCGATTAAGATTAGAATCGATAATGAAGAAATAAAGCAAGTAACCAACTTTCAGTACCTAGGTGTATAAATAAACAGCAAAAAATGGAAACAGAGATAAACAAAAGAATAGAGAAAACGGCTAAATTATATATGCCGTCTAGTTCTAACTTTTGGATGCGAAACATAGATACTAACACAGAGATAAAAGTAAACTACAAGTGTCGAAGATGAGATTCTTAAGAAAAGTAAGAGAGCTAACCAAACTGGATAAAATAAGAAACGAGAAGAACTGGAAATACAGCCAATGTCGAAATATATAGAAACAAAACAGCAGGTCCACCTATAAAGATTAGTAGAGGGTAGACAGGTGAACAAATGTGGATGGTGACAACACAAAGAAATAAGAGAATAGGAAGACCAAGGCAAAACGTATCACAAATGCGTTAGGGAAATCTTAAACAGGAAAGAAAAAATACCAAGAGACGGAAAAGAACTGACATACGTCAAGAATTTTTATAGTTAATTACTTAGTAGGAATTGCCACCTTCGACGGCACCAAAATAAAACAAATAATGGGAGTAGTTTCCTTTGTCTTAAAAAGTGTCGTGTATTTTTTAACAAAATCTGTTTATGAATATTGAATCAAAACTAAACGCTTCTCACTTTTTACTAAACAAACTACATACATATATTAATTCCGTATGTGAAACATATATGCCTGTATATGCAGAAATCCACCTCCTATATACATATGTACCTACGAGATGAAATTAGCTAGGCTATAACGATCCAACTCTGTGAATGACTCTCTTGAGAGCGCGTTCCAAGCTGCTGTAATTATTGGAAAATGTCGGGAACAAGGGTGTGTATCGCATCGTGGTGGCAGCGCTCTTCTGATTTTAATATACACAACAGGCACTTGCCAATATCATCCGCTTTTCGTTCAACCAGTACAGAGTACCAGTACAGAGCGTGCGAACGCGTTATCTGTAGTCAGCTATCTACAACACATTTATGATGATGAAAGGAGTGGTAAAATTGAATGGATCTATCAATTGCACAACGGCAGGAGAAATGGTTCGAAGGATTGCGAACAATTTTGGAGAGTACAAATGCTTAGCGAAAAGTGTTAGTAGATTAGAAAGATCGTTATCGTTGTCCGAAGTGTGTATTTTAAGTTCATCGATTCTTTGTTTCGAATCAATATGAAATTAATGGAAAGGAGTGGAAATTTCTTTTCACAAAAAATGGGAGCAATCGAAACGGTGTTCGTAGAAAAAAACAAGTTAATCTTAAGCGCAAAAGAAGCATTAAACAATATTTCAGAGATTCTAGTAACTTGACACCTAAATAACGAATACAATAAGGAATCTGTATCGAGCAAATAAGCAATGACTATGTTAGTTTATAATTTCTAAAACAAGATCTCAATATTCTAAGTGTTAGCCTCACTCTGTATATTTGTTTGTGATATATATCAATGACGAAAGCTACAATGAATCAGTTTTCTCCTCAAGATTGTATCTGATAATTCACATGAGTGGCAATCCTGACAAGGACATTTCCATAATTTTGGTGATGCTCTGAGTAGTAGTCTTCCTTACCTTAAACAAATTCATGTCAGAATAAAAAGCTATTATTTAAATTTTTATAAACTTTAGGCTTTCAATATGTTTTCGATCAACAGCTTCTCAACAAACCCCCAGATTAAATAAATTATAAAAAGTTGCTCAAGTACACACGAATCGTATACAGTGTTAGTAAAGTATGGGGACGGCGATATATGGACACTAATAATCATTTTCGGAAATTATATTCAATACAAGAGTTTTTTATGAAATGTCTATCTATATTTCAGAACACTTCGATTTTTTTCTTCGATATTTTTGAGTTACGCCTGTCCGCGTAATTTTTTTAAATGTGAACTTGTTAATTTTACTTTACCATTCAATAGAGAATATTTTTCCCTTTACAATAGTATTTTTGTTTTTCTTAAATTTATTTAATAACATTCTTACAAGAAAACATGTGTTCAAGTATTTAATAAATGTTAGGTACATCTAATAAGGAGAAGGTAAGGTAATCGGATTTTTCTAATTTTTGATATTTATGGTACGTGTAGTTATGGTATGTACGTGACCTTGAATAAGAATATTTCGGAGTAGTTCGACGCGTCATACATAAATTACCGAGATAATCGATTTTGAAGTTTCGTCTGTTTCATCTTGTTCCGCGACATTTTTTCTTCCTTCAAAACGCACCATGTTCTTCTCATTCTTCTCATCTCAAAAATTATGAACAAACGAAACGTTAATGCAGGAATATTCTTCAAGTACTTAATTAAAATGTACAATCGGTTAATAAACAATATTCATCCAAGTAGGCACATCATTGATAAACAAAATAGAAGCGATGAACAAACTCGAGCCAGGTCACTTTATCAGTGGTTATGGTTTACGTCAAATACAATTGTACAACTCATTGCTGTTAATACTAGCAATGGCGAGTTTAAGTGAACGTGAAAGAATTGAAATACTTATGATGCTGGGTTCTGGAGACAGACGCAGAAGTTTGTAATTTGTTTAATAATACGTATCCAAATAGAAATCCATCTTCTAAATCCGTTGTTGGTAAAACTTTAAAACGCTTTCAACAAAGTGGTAGCTGTTACTCCGTAACACATTTACGCATGCTCAAATATGATAAATCCCATAAAGCAACCTGTACTAAGGCGCATGCGCAAAAAGAATTGAAAAGATTTCATTGCCCAACGATTGATATACGAATTGAATCAGAACGAATAGCATGTAAAGGTTTACAATAGATTTGTTAGCAAAAACAGTGTTTTAATTTCCCCGCACTGCAATACATTTTGCACATCATAAAGCATTTTTCTCTACGTCGCGAAGTACAAGGAGATTCCAAATAGCGCGACCAAACATTTTATGGTCCTTCGAGCCGGATGAAGTTGTTATTCCAGAGATTCCAATCAGAAAATCACCATTGCAACTATCAGTGCGAGGAGTATTATTCACAAACAGCAAGGCAATCATCATCGTCATTCCATCGCAACCGAGAAGACGAATACATCAACCAACGTCACAGCATACCAAGTGTTTATTTTATTACTACAACCGTAAGCATTACTTTCTTTCCTTTTTATTAATCCACGTCCTCCATATTGGTATAGTTACTCGACTTATATTTATACATTATATATTTTCATTAATCAAACATGGTAGACTCAAGGGACGAGATTAAATCATTAATTAAAACGCGCGGTATCGTAAAGGGTAGTATAACTCGTATGACAATTTTTTTCCTAGCAAATGCAAGCGCAGATATAGATGAAACAGAGGGTAGAAGGCAAAAATTAGAAGAATGTTATCAGGAATTCAAAAGATTCAATGCAGACTTGAATCATTAATGGAAGATGATTCTCAATATAATGAGGGTCATGAGGATGTAAGAATTCAATTCGAAGATCAGTATTATTCATGTTTAAGCTTATAAACAAACGTCTACGCGAATTAAGAAAGCCAATAACTTCTTCTAATATTTCAAATACAGCAACACCGGCAACGGTAACTATTAAACAGGCAAGTAATTTATTACCCAACATTGAGATACCTCCTTTTGATGGAAACCCGCCCAATTGGCATAGTTTTCACGATTCTTTTAAGAATTTAATACATGACAATGATGACATCTTACCTGTTCATAAATTTTATATATTAAAAAATGCCTTTCAAGGCTCATTATGTGCAATTACTGAAAATTTAAACGCCTCTACTGAAAATTATCAGGTGGCATGGGAATCACTATAAAAACGATGTAATAAACCACGACAAATCATTCAATTGCATTTAGATTCATTTTCTGAACTGCCCGAAATTCATAAAGATACTCCTACAAAATTTAAAAACTCTTTTAGAAAAGGCGCAAATCCACGTCAACGCACTTAAGGCATTAAATCAACCTGTAGATCAATGGGATACAATTCTTGTCTACAACATTGTTAGAAAACTCGATAACAACACGCGTCGCGCATGGGAACGTACGCTTGACAACGAGGAAATGCCAAAGTTTGATCAGTTAACAAAATTTCTCGTTAAACAAGCCCGTGGTGACGAATTTAAGACATCGCAAATAGATTTTAGTAAATCAAATTCAAATTATTACCTTGGGAGAAAGAGAGGTAATAATCAATCATTCATCGGCACACAAGCTAAGAATCAATGCTTCATTTGTAATCAAACTCATCCAACTTTTACGTGCAGTAAATTTTTGAATTTAAATGAAAGAGAGAGATATAATGCAGTTCGAAAGGCAGGACTTTGCATTAACTGTTTAAAAAATAACCACACAACAATTCAATGTCGTCTTAATGGCTGCAAAAAATGTAGTCAGAAGCACAACACACTTTTACACTTTAATGAATCAAAACAATCTCAAGCCCGTAATTCATCACACAGTACTAATCAAAGTAAATCTATTGAATCTCAAAACAACGCTAATGCTAACACAGAAGGTCAGGATAAATAGCCGCAAGTTGCTTGTCCTGCTTTCAATAATTCCGAGATTTTATTAGGCACAGCACGTATTAAAGTTTTAGACAATAATAAACAAGAACTTTATTGCAGAGTACTTCTTGATGGAGGGCTTACAAACCAATTTTATTACTGAAAATTTAGCCGAGAGGTTACAATTAAAGAAAATAAAAATCCAGAAACCATTTTTAGGGCTACGATTAGGTATCACAAACTCACAATATTCGGTAAGCACTACGATAAGGTTGTGTGATAATCAGTATTCAGCGAACATTATATTGATCGCACTGCCCACTATAACTGGTCTGTTACCTGCGAAAACAATTAAACACAAGACGATAAAAATACCTGAACAATTCGCATTAGCAGATCCAGAATTCTTTAAGCCAGCTAGAATTGACGCTCTGCTTGGCAATACAATATTTTATCATTTATTGAATTCAGGTAAAATATATTTATGTAATAAGTCAATAATTTTACAAGAAACACGATTAGGATGGTGAGTTACTGGTAAGGCTGAGTGTAAACAATTTAACATTTCGAAAAACATTCCTAACCAATCAGTCACATCAGATTTATGCTTCGTATCAACTCTTGACAATCAAATTTCAAAATGTTGGCAAATAGAAGAGGTGAATAAAATCAAATATTATTCTGACGAGGAGTCAGCTTGTGAGAAACACTTTGGCGATAATGTCAAACAAAATGCAAATGGTGGATACGTCGTAAAATTACCATTCAATCATAAAAAACAAGAGATCGGTAGTTCATACAAAATCGCTTCAATTCGTTTTTATTCGTTGGAGAAGCGGTTAGAATCAGCTCCACAATTAAAAGGACAATACACGAAATTTTTAAGTGAATATTTAAAGTTAAGTCACACGAGTGATATTACTATCACAGATGATAAACAGAAAGGTTATTATTTGCCGAAGCACGCTATAGTGAACGACTCGAGTGTAACAACAAAGCTTAGAGTAGTTTTTGACGGTTCGGCTAAGATATCAACGGGAGTTTCATTGAATGACGTATTAATGCAAGGGCCTACAATTCAGGACGATTTGATATCTATAATATTACGATTTAGAAAATATCAATTTGTTATTATTACAGCAGATATTGAAAAAATGTTTCGGCAAATTGAAGTATCTAACGAAGATATTGTATATCAAAAATTTCTTTGGCGTGAAAATCCTTCAGACAAGTTAAAAACCTATTCATTAACAACAATTACTTATGGTACAACTTCAGCTCCGTTTCTTGCCGTCCGTTGCTTGAAACAATTAAAAGAAGATTACGGCCACAAATATCCATTAGCTGCAGCCGTACTTGATCGCGACTTTGTTGATGATTTGCTTACGGGAGCAGATAGTCTTCAAGAAGCAAGCACTTTAATCGAGCAATTAATGCATTTGCTTCAAGAAGGCAGTTTCAATTTGCGTCAGTGGTTGTCAAACGAAAATTCATTATTAAAGCATCTAAAAATACTTCCGATTCTAAATTTCTTTGCCTAGATAATGAACTAAAGAAAGTGCTTCGAGTTCATTGCGATCCAAAGCTAGATACAATTTGTTATAACGTAAAACAATTAAATTTCAGTAAACAAACCACAAAAAGGACGATTCTATCGGAAATTGCTCAACTTTTTGATCCTTTAGGTCTATTAGGTCCAATAATATTCAAGGCAAAATTGAGAGTTATGGAAGGCGAACTTAAATTGGGACGAACCTGTTCCTCAATCTATATACACAGGCTGGATGCGTTTTAAGAGGCAACTATGTGTATTAAACAACTTTTCCGTTAATAGGAAAGTTATTATAAAGAATGCAATTAAAATACAACTGCACGGGTTCTGTGATGCGAGTGAGAAAGGCTACGGTGTCTGTATTTATATCAGGACAACTGATGATTCAAATAAGTATTTAGCAAACTTATTATGTGCAAAATCACGAGTCGCACCACTCAAAACAATTTCTCTTCCCAGATTAGAATTATGTGCAGCTAAATTATTGGCAAATTTATATGATGCTCCAAGAGAAACATTAAAAACATCATTCCAAAAGAGTCAATTTTATACTGACTCTACTTATACTCTATCGCATTGAATTGGATTCAATCATCACCACACACACTTAAAACGTTTGAAGCCAATCGAGTTGCAGAGATACAATCATTTACTGAGAAACACAATTGGTATCATGTCTCTACTTATGAAACACAGCCGATTATATCTCTCGCGGGCAAATGCCATCTGATTTCATAAACAATCGAACGTGGCTACATGGTCCTACCTTGCTCTCACAGGGAGAGGCTTTCTGGAGGAGCATTAAAATTGAAACTCATAATAATCAAGATCAAAATCAAAACATTGCATTGCTTTCTACTAATAATCAAAATCAATTGAATTGTTATGATGGTACAAGTGAAATTTTAAAAGATTTTCATCACTAACTTCACTTAACCGATTCGTAGCTTGATGCCACCGTCTAGCAACAAAGAAAGAACATAACCAAAAGGTAAGTGGTAATTTAACCGTTAGGGAATTATAACTCGCGCATTTTCAAATAATCAAATTAGTTCAAGCAGCAAATTTTTCCGACGAAATCAAGTCGTTACACACAGGTAAAGAATTAAATAAACATAGTCGACTACTTCGCTTGAATCCGTTCATTGATGAAGTGGGCATTTTGCGTGTAGGAGGTAGAATAGCAAATGCTGATGTCAGTTATTCAAATAAATATCCCATTCTATTGCCACACAAAAATCACGTTACTGATTTAATAATTCGAGAAACACATTTGAAAAACTGACATACTGGCATACAGAATACGCTCAATATTGTACGACAAAGCTACTGGCCTATTGATGGCAAAAACCGCACTGCAATACATTTGCACATCATAAAGCATTTTTTTCTACGTCGCGAAGTACACGGAGATTCCAAGTAGCGCGACCAAATAGTAGCGTTAAATATTTACCAAGGAGTGGAAGACCTAGAAAAGCGAAAACCGATGATAAAAAACTGGATGTTTTATTGGATGTATCTGAAGATCCTCATTTATCAACCAACCAATTAGCGGCCAATCACCATACTTCACAGTCATCGGTCGTTTCAATTTTAAGAAGTGAAAAGTATAAACCTTATAATGTACAACTTTTATACGAGTTAACGGCAGATGATTTTGATAGGAGACTTCAATTTTGTGAGGAAATATCAAATATAATCAATAATAATGAACATTTCGTTCTTTTCTCTGACGAAGCTAGTTTTTGTCTTACCGGTGCAGTAAATACACAAACTGCAGATACTGATCATCTGAAAATCCTTTTGGTTTATGGAGCACCACACGCAGTATCCCCAAAAGTTAATGTTTGGGTTGGTATTCATTGTCAAATTACAAATGGAGGACAATTTGAGCACTTAACTTAATTTACTTAGTTATTAACTTGCTTTTAATGATAAGATTACAACCGATAACTTTACTGCAAATAATTTTGTCTATCTTAGATGTAGCTAACATTTATTAAATAGTTGAACCGATGTTTTCTTTAAAAAAATACTAGTGTAAAGAGACAAAAAATTCCTATCGAACGGTAGAGTAAATTTAACAAGTTCCCATAAAAAAAAAAAAAAACCGGACAGGCGTAACTCAAAAATAACTGAAGGGAAACACATTGAAGCGTTCTAAAATGTAGATAGAAATTTCATGAAAAACATTTGTATTGAACATAATTTCCTAAAATAAATATTAACGACAATAAATCGCTGTCTCCATACTTTTAACGAACCCTGTACATACCAGCTGCACAATATCTATCATAACGAGAATTTGTAATGTATAATATCATCGTTATCACCATTAACTTATATTTGCATTCTTCGCAACCTCAAACAAGACCATCATCGAATATTCTTTGTGCGACGTGTAACAGTTTACGAAATTAATGCGCACTGATACAAAATATTTATGGAGTTCGATGCGCATCTGTTTAGGATTTCAAAAAGTATCCTGCGCGTGGAAAAATAACTTTTATTTTTATTGAGCTCGTAAATTGATATTAATATCTAATTGGAGGATAATGTGTAGGACATCAACCTGAAAATAATAAATATGTTTCCGATTGGAAAAGTACAAACGTCGGCCTATCAAAATGTCTAATAAAATCCATACTCCAATAACATAAAATATCCCAATTTTAAACAGGTTATACAGTTTTATTATATTTATATATTTATAATTTTTTTGTTTTGGCTCAGATAACTTTTGCTTCAAAAGTAATTTATTAATGTGTGATGCTAAAACTAGAAAATATGAAGCATTCATTTTTTTTCAACTTTAGTCATGAATGTATCGAGTAGGTTGCTTTTAAGAATATGATGTGTACTGCTTTCCATAAAAATCCGAACACCCAGTATGTATGAACTAATTTTATTATTATTCGGGGTAATTGTGACATATATAGATAATAAATGATTAAAGTTCGGTAAGCAAAGGGATAAAAGTAAATAAGAAAATTTCATAATTTGTACCGCCACCTCAATATTAATTAATTATTATATTATAAGTAATTACACTTTGAAAGGCCTTCCAGGTTAAATCAAAACAAGGAAAAGTGTTTTCAAGGATATAAAAATGAATCATATATGTTTGTGAAAGAATATAGAAACGGTTTTCAATAAAAGACTTGTTTTCTCAGTATGTTTAATACAACCAAAGTCGCTTTCTGTGCAAGATTGCCAAGAATTTGTTAAATCGAATATATTAATACGATTTGTGGGTGTTATTAAAAGAAAAGGGGGCACTACGTATTAGAAGTCATTGTTTCATGTTTTTTTAGTTTGGTAAAAGTCTTGTTTTCAAATAGTTTGTTGTTGTCATATTTAGAAAAATCAATTTCTTTATTGTTTCCGTAATTTATTCGATATCTGTTTACTAAAAAATGATAATACGTAACTAAGAAAACTAGGTGTTAACAGGAGAAATACAACCAACAAACAAATAATCTTTAATGTAACCTTTATGTTTCAATATATGTGTAGTTGTTGCCAGCGTTCGGGCTTCAAGTTTGCCATGATATTCATTGAAGTGATATTTCTCCACCATTGGCTGGTTTCACAAATCTAATGCTTGAAATTTATTTATAAGATTATATGAAGTAAAATGATTAAAAAAAAATGAGGAAACTAAAGTATTGTTTTGGAGACAGTAAATTATGTATCGTAACAGATTTGGCGAAGCGCAAAAACTCGGCGTTAGATGCAAACCTGCGAACTAGCCGTGAAATTAAGACACCTAATTTCCTTTGTCTTTAATCTTAATCTCATTGTACATAAAGAAATGTTTTCCATATTTCTTAACTCCCTCCCTCTGTTTTAAGTTTCCGTGATGAAGCGTATGTCACCCTGCAACATTTAATGCTGGCAGTTTCATTTTCTGTGTTGGTTGTGTTAGATATAGACAGAGAGAGAGGCTGCGAGAGAGAGACAGAACATAGGCAGACATGTAATAGATGTAATATGGATGTAAAGTTGCAACTCGTTGTGTTAAATAAATATTACTAAAAGTGTTTTAAAAGTTAATGTCAGTGTACTAGAATAACCCATACAGAACAGGTTGCCTAACTCCATTCGATTTCACCCATCCATTTTCGGAGACTGTGCTTGTTAATCTTTATATTTCTAGGTTTTCTGAGGATCAGCTACTCAATCTTCATGCTTGGAGGACCAGTGTTATTCTGTTGTGGTTGTGTCTCCTGGACGAGTGCCTCCAGTTTTGAGGCATGTCACAGCGTTTAAGAAATTATTTTAATTAATTTAGTTGGGTAATTTTGAACGGGAATTGATGGAGCCGTGCATTATATTTTTAGTAAATAGGTTAGATAGTCCATGTATGTACATAGAAATTGCAGCACTTGGCACGCGTTAGAAGTTTTTGGGTTAAATTTTACAGCAACATTTAACTGTTTAAAAGTGATAGGTGATTCTAATTTGTTTCGCAATTTCCTACATGAAAACTGTTCCAAACGTTTCCATATGTTAATCATTTATTATTTTCGAAAGTTAAAGCTTTATATCAAATTTAATTAATTAATTAATTTAGCAACTGCCATTTTTATAATCGAATTATAAACAATTTTACAACTTACCTAAGTTTTAGTATTTTTCATATGCATGTTTATAAACTAATTGTCTACAATTATTTATACTATAAATCCGGTAAATCATTATATAATCTAATGCCACCAATACATATACTTTTTGTCGTGCGTTCTGCATTGTAAGTCTTTATATAATA
Source organism: Chrysina gloriosa (assembly GCA_038088585.1). Classification (NCBI taxonomy): domain Eukaryota; kingdom Metazoa; phylum Arthropoda; class Insecta; order Coleoptera; family Scarabaeidae; genus Chrysina; species Chrysina gloriosa. The sequence goes on from CM076089.1 coordinate 28,582,785, forward strand.
ATTATGTCGGTTTCTTGTGTGATAGTTCTCGACGTCATCCGCATTCGTTAGCCTTTCCCTTAAATAAATGGGTGCTTTACCTAATTAAATTTTATGTATCAAAATCAGTGTCCTATATACTACAGCCTGTTTCACATTCATAATATTTAAAGTATTTAACATTAATTTAATTGTTGTATACTTATTACATTTTAAGATCACTCGCATAGCTCTGTTTTGCACTTTCTGTTACTGTTCAAATTTAATTACAAAATTCCAACACCTGTTAGGTGGTGCAATTTATTAGACCGAACCTATATTAAAATAGCCATATGTACAATATTAACCGTCACTTTAACAAGGGGAGATACCAACTACCCGTCATCTTAGCTCTTCACAATTTTTAATTTTTCTTTTAATAGATTATTCAGTTCACTTCTGCTAATTAGACTTCCCCGGGCTATTCATGTATGTATAGCGGCCAAACCAGTATCCTCTTGCTTCAATTCTCCGAAGTTATCCGTTTACTCAAACCGTTTTCGGCCGTTCCCAAATTGGATTGTTTTCATCGACGGAAACCTGAACCACTGCGGTTTGCTTCCGCCGTGGGCCCGTTACGACGCTAATAAAATAAAGTTTGAAACGTTCCGAAATGTATGTTTTTAGTGGTAGATCCGTGCTTAAGTTTAGATAAACGCCTGGTTTCCATTAAATACGAGCAGCACGATGGATATCCGTTAGGTTTTGCATACGTTGGATATATAATAAAGTTAGTCGAATACAAAGTGCGAGAGATTTGATTTATTTGCATTTTCCGTAGAAGTATAGTTTTATGGAGCAAGTATTAATGTACAAGTCAAATATTGGAAGAAAGTTTGACTACGAATTAATTGAAAAAAAAAAAGAGAATTGAATTGGACTAAATAAAATTAGTTTTGAAATCATAGGGCACAAAGCTTTTAGATGCTCTCAATTAAATTTGTTTGAAAAATGATGAACCAAAGAAAGCATACTTTTGGGGCCAAACGGGGCCAGGAAATTATAATTTGTAGTTAATTAATTTCAGCTAGGGAGTTGCGGAATCTCAAGTTGTATAATTACATAGGTATCGTCAGTTTCTGCTTAGTAAGGACGGAGATATTTTGTAGTAAATTTAAGCCGAATTAAGTATTGTACACGTTGAACCTTTCTTATGAATGCTTCGGATGGCGTTGGAGTTTGTCGATTACATTCGGCAGAAACTTTGCACAATTGAGAAATAATAACTGACATTTGGAGACTTTTGATTAAGTAATTGTAATCAACATTTTGTTTACCCTATATGATTTTCAAGTGATACTGCACGGTTTGTGTTTAGATTATCTTGTCGACCTATAAAGGTCGATGTCTTTCGTCTATTCTCGCTGTTATTTTATTTGACTTATCCACCCATGTCAATTTAAATCTCCTAAACATGTTCCTTTCTATCTGACGGCACATATCTCTTACTGCTATAGCATAATATTTTGGACTATTTTATCCGCCACGATATTAAAGAATGGTAGTCTGAAACTATTTCGTTGCTTTATTCCAGTTACCATTTTAAAGTTTCTGATTTTTGTTTATTTATTTGGACTTATGGCCCGACATATCTATATACAATCCTCATTTTCTTCATTAAATATTTTGGTATCTTTGAATCCGTTGGGCATTTTCATATCAGATGTCCCTTAACATTATCGAACGCCGCCTTGAAGTCCACGTAGATGATACTGACACAAATATCACATCGGTAAACTCCTCACCACATAATAATTATAATAAAATTGGTAACACGTGTTTCGCTAGCTGGAGGCAAGCATCTTCAACAACCATATAAACCGAAGTGACAAATTTCTAACATTAAAAATTCTATAACATGCATTTTTACCCCACTTTTTACTGTGACCATGTGTGTGGCACATTATCGCTACGGCAGGATAGACTCGTCAAGTATCGCGAAACATATGCATGACACGGAGCACGACATAAAAATGGAAAATTTAAAATTGATAAGACAGGTCACCGATTCACCGCGAGAACTCGATGCACTTGATGCCATACACATACATAAAAATATAAATGTTCCAAATCGGGACGCGGGACCGATTCAATCTAGTTTATTCCGATTATTATGATCAAATGAAAGAATTTTAACTATAATTTAATTTTTTCGGGCAGTAACCAATTCACACAATGTATTTGTAAATCTTTAACGTTCAAACTTCGGGTAGCAGGTACTTTCCCTTGGCCGTCCACTTGACTCAACTGGGATTTGCAGGGGTGAAAGGCGTTCGTAGGCGTCATTGAGAGGGAAAATATTTGTGCATGCAAACACATGGTCACAGTAAAAGTAAATTTATCACTTCGGTTTATACGGTTGTTGAAGATGCTTACCTCAAGCTAGCGAAACATGTGTCACCGATTTTATTAGAAACAATTGTGTGGTGAGGAGTTTACCGATGTGATATTTGTGTTAGTAAATTGCACCACAGTCCTTGCAATCACCTTTATTACGTAGGTGATAAATAATTCTTCTCCTGTCTTTACTTTTTCTTCTATTTTACTTTGAAACATAAATATTTTAACCGCTGTTCCCAAAGAACCGTTTGTTCCTCTTCTAGTTTATCATTTATTACCGCTCTAAGTGTTTTTTGATTATTTTGCTAAATGTGTTTGTAGGCTACTAGTATTTTCTACGTATGGTTTCGTCCTCTTTTTGTGTAGTGTTATATTTATCTACGCGTATTTGGTGGTGGTTATTGTCCTTCATGCCTCTCTATTTACTTCCAGCAGTCATTCTTCCTTCTTCAACTAGATATTTTAATATTTCTGGATCAATTTTACCCCTCCAGTAGCTTTAACTATCTTCGCCTCCCTTACCGCCTTCTCCAGTTCCTGCGGTTTAATTTGATATTCTGAATCTTCTTTCTCGTAGCGATCTATTCTTAGTTAGTTGAGGCATTCCTATACCTCGCAGTTCAATAGCATCATCTCGTGCTTTTAACTGAATATCTATTTTGGTTATTACTTTCTGCACGTTATTTGATGTTTGCTTTTCATGTTTGCTTTCTGTCTCCGCTATTCCGTGAATTACTATAGTTTTATTTCGCATTTCTCTCTTGAGTATCTATATTCTTTTCTCTTGGCTTTTTATTATTTTCTCCATTGTTCTATTTTCTACTTGCATTTCGGCATTCTTCTTCTTTCTTCCCTCTGTACCATTTTGAAACGAAGTGACCCTCTCGCCCGCTCTAATATCTCTCTCCTCTTTCCTATCCAATGTTGCTATTACAGTTTCCATTTTCTTAATTTTCCCTATTCTCAATACGCCTCTTTGGTTGGATGCTCGACCTTGCCAACCACTCGGAGATAATTCTTCTTATCAGCTTCGACCTTATGTGACTGTGTTTCAATTTGTTCTTGGAAGTTTTCTTGTTTTCCACGTTCTTTAGGTGTTAACGATCTCTTACTCAATGTTGTGGTAAATTAAATATGTATTGAATTCAATTACCTTTAACTTTCAACTAAATAGATTCTGCTCCTTTTTCTATTTCAAATAAGTAAACCTAAGAGCCAATATGTACTCCATATTGGCACAAAATTCGTATTTGTCAACGCACGTGTGCCACTGTAAATTTTCAACAAAATATGTACTTAGTATAAGAAAGAGGCGTGTTTCTTTTCTAAAGACAAGAATCAGGGTGAATGTCACAGATGAATTTGTATATACATAGTCAGTAAGCGAATTGAAAGTAAAAGTAGCTAAATAAATAAATAAATAAATTGTGGAGTTGACGCGACCTATTGGGTTCCAGGGCCTGGTTGAGGGCTATTAAACCGACTTCCTGAGTGTGCGGTAGACACACAGTGGGAGGGGAAAGGCTCTCCGGAGATGCATCCAATAACCTGCGTTGGAGGAAGTGTCAGCCGCATCTGATTCGAATCGGTTCGATGTGGATCAGACTTTCAAGAACAACCATCCTACATCAAAAGGACGTCTAAACAAAAAAGGATGGAGAAAACAAGCGCTAAGACAATGAAAACTAGACTGCCTCGAGTTTCGGTTGGCGTTCTTATCCAATATGGGATTTGGAGAGTCATCAGAAAAAGTTTGGGTATTAGTCAAATACATTTTCCACTAGTAGGCCTAAAAGGCATCCCTTCACAGAAATTCACAGAACACGGCTCAACAGACATCGTTTAAGGCAATAGCAACAAACACAAACCACTGATGTTTGCTATCGATTGACGCAAGCAACCAAAAAAGAAAAACAAATAAAAATAAGGAGTGCCGGCACCTCATAAATGCGACATCTGCAGGTCGTGAGATTTAAACGGTAGCAACTCAGCGAAATTGCGAACTACTTAAACAAACATCATGCTACGATAATTAGAATTTTCGTGGGGTAGTTTGAAGATGGGCAAGAAGTCATCGAAAGCGCACCAAAACGCTAAGAAAAACAATTGAAAATCAAGATTGTCGACTAAGATTACTGGCTGCCAGAGACTGTTCTTTTAACATCCAGGCATATTGCTGACGAATGGTTTTAAAGTGCAGACCGCTCAGCATGTTTTCGTATTGTTAGTCGCCGAATTTCATCTGTTGATTTGTGTTCTTACCAACAATCTCAATTAGTACTTCCGCTTACGGCTTTACAACAAAAGAGACTCAGTAAAGAACCGAGTGCTATCAAGTATTTAGTGATAGATGAAGATTATAATTGGGAAGGTACGGCCGAATAAAACTGAAAAATTTAAGGGACATGTGCACCGCTCTGTGGGATTATGGAATCCAGCTTTATTGGTTATGGCGGTAGATATGTGGTGCTATATGCTTCCTTGTATGGGCAGAAACTGAGTACAAAGGTCGGAGACATCAAGACTATCAAGATACTAACTGAGGTAGGAGAAACGAAACTGGAAGCAGGTAGCTATCAAGTTATTTTCTTTTAAGCTTTGCTGACAATAGAAAACTCTCCGGCTAAGAACTCAGCGATAAGGATGTGGTTTTAGGCTTAGCGAAACAGATATCAGAATCTAACCCTGATAAAGTTTAATGGTGACGGGCGCGTCACATAATCTGAATAATACTTAAGGTTTTCTTAACATGGCAGCTGTAAGAACAAGGATCCTTTCAACAAGGAAGCATTCTTGTTTGACAAAAAAGATGTTTAATTAACAAATAAGCGGTATTTACTGGAAATAGCAAATAACATGAAATGGAAGTAAGAATATCCAACGAGATTGATTATGAATTCGCAAAATTTGCTGGAGAAGATAAGAAACAACCTACCTTACACTATGGGTGCTAAAGTAGTCATACTTTGGAGAAGAAATTGTAAACGGTTTCTGAAGGATTTTGGCGATTAATTCTGATATTAAACAAATTGGATGCCGAGGTGAGTTAATTCACTCATCAATCGCAAAGAACTACTTATATCAATCTCTCTTTATTCCTTTCTTGAGACCACAGCTGATCAAACCAAACTCATCAAAACGCTTGGTACTACGGTACACAATTTTCACAAAAACGGAAACTTTAACTGTATTTACCCTTAAGGATTGTCGCTTTATAATGGCTAGATTCACACACACGTATGTAGCAGTTACATCGTGCAACAAATGCTCAATCAATGCCACAGCAATAAATTATTGCTTTTCAGTACTTAACGGTTTCTGCTAAATTTAATACAAAACTTCTAACGTCTGTTAAGTGGCGAAATTTATATGTCGGGTAGGATATTTCGAGTTAATTCAATTACTTTGCTAATAATCTCTATACTTTCTATTCAATTGAAAAATTATGTCTATCCGCGACATGCGGAAAATTGGTTAATTTGCGTGTTTGATACAATGAAAAAGCACAATTTGATTTATCTGCAAGAATTTTTATTGCGATTCCAATTACTGGTTTCATTAACAGAGCGTGAAAAATTCGTGATAGATATAGCTTCATATAATCCCGTTGTTATTATGTATAGCCAATTTACCACTTAAAACTCTCCTACATCAGCATCCACCTATCTATATATAATTGGGTCGTTCGTTTCGTTTTCATAATCAAAACTTAAAAAGGTAAATTAGTATTGTAGCACGGAGTTAGAAATAAAATGCATACACAGCCTGTTTCAGAATAAGCGCCTTATTTTTTTGGCGACACTATGGGTACTACTTTCAAAATATTTGGCAGTAATATGTTTCAGGACATTCTTTACACCATGGTGATATCAGATTTGCAATTGGACGAATTAGTTCAAAATGGCGACTTTCAACTTTTCTTTTTAAATGGGATGCCATCATTTTCTTTATTAGTGAGAAACATTCTTTTTACGATAGTATTTTGTTTTTTTAAAAATTCATTTCTTTCCCTATCAAAAAGCAAACTAACGTTTTAATCTAGTAGCGCATGAATGTTTTACAATCGATGTTATTTTTGTTCAAATATCAAGGAGCGGTAGACACAAAAGAAACAATTAAACTTTATTTTATAAAAAACATCTACTTTTTGAAACTCAAAATTAAAGATTTACATCAAATAAAAATTAGGTATTTACAAAGAATGCTCGAAATGTTTTCCTTCTTTTTCGATACATAAATTGAAACGTCATCCAATGGAGCCAATAGATCGAAGGATAATTTCCGGAGAAATTTCGTTTATGCAGGTACGAATTCTCTCTTGCATATTTTCAATAGTTATTGCTTCAACGATTTACATACCCCTAGAAAAAGGTCCAGTGATGTCATATCAGGTGACCTAGGTGGCCAACCAACTGGTCCTTCACGGTCAATCCAACGGTTCTCGTATCGATTATTTAAAAACTCCCTAACTGGAAGGGCATAATGTGCTGGAGCGCCATGTTGCTACCACCACAAATTATTTCTGATATTTTGTGGGAGTTCATTTAGATGATTTTGAATTTCATTTTCTAATAAATTGAGGTAATTCTCTCCATTTAGTGTATTAATAAATATTGGTTCAACAATGTGCTGTCCTACCACACGTTTAAACCCCATCGATGTTGACAACGTCGCTCACGAGTCCAGTGTGGATTTACATCATCGTAATAATGCATGTTATGTCTGACAACAACAGCATCATTTCGAAAACTTGCTTCGTCCGAAAATAAAACGTTAAAAAGTTTCTATTTTGTCCTATCTGTTGCAAACCCCACTGCGCAAAATTAATTCTTAACAGAAAATTATTTTGGGTTAATTCTTGATGAAGAATCATTTTGAATGGATGAATTTTTTTTTATTATCCTCCAGACCGAAGTATGCGATATTCCAACCAAATTTTCAATCTCCCTAGTACTGACATAGGAATTCTCAATAATGTGTAGCATTACCTCGTTTTCGTTGTCGTCATTGCAAGCAGGTGGGTTTGCATGTACCGGTTTCTTATAATCCACAGTTCTCGTTTCACGCGTTCTCTCCAATAATTTAGTAAATGTTCGATGTTTAGGGTGCCTTCTGTTTTATTTATTTCTGTATAATCTGGCGGCTTCATAAGGATCCTCATCTGCGTTTCCAAATATTAGGAACATATCAATTAACTCATCTCTCGTATAACTTAACGGCATTTTAAAAACGTATCAATTACTTTAAATTAACAACTATAATCTTCGATAATACAATTGTTGTTAACAAGCACGAGCAATTTGATTGACGTTTGACTACTAGATTAAAGTTTAATTATTTCTTTTGTGTCTACCGCTACTTGATATTTGGATAAAAATACCATCGAGTGTAAAACATTCATGCGCTACTAGATTGAAACGCTAGTTTGCTTTTTGATAGGGAAAGAAATGAATTTTTAAGAAAAACGAAATATTCTCGTAAAAAGAATGTTTTCAGGATCTCAATAATCAAAAAAAAGTTGAAAGTCGCCATTTTGAAATAATTCGTCCAATTGAAAATCTGATATCACCATCGTGTAGAGAATGTCCTGAAACATATTACTGCCAAATATTTTGAAAGTAGTACCCATAGTGTGGCTAAAAAAATAAGGCGCTTACTCTGAAACAGGCTGTATATATATACTAGCTGACCCGACAGTCGTTGTCCTGTCAATTTATAAAAAAATAGATGTAGATAAAGGATAGATAGATAATTTTAATTATGATTTAATGTTGACACCAGGTTTCAGAGCACCCATATTTGAATATTACAAATATTTACAAAAATTAAGCAATAAGTTGATCGCAACGCTTGGTGATGAACGATATTTTTTGTCTTTACGTTTTAGAGAAAACACAAATAGCGAAGATGGCTCTACCTACTCTCGAGCACGCCACGTAAAACTGTCCATGGAAAAAACATGGCAATTCATGGTTCATTCCAAACACTTCCAACGATTTGCCTTGCGATTTATCAATCGTCATTGCAAATGCAAGGCGAACAGGAAACTGAACTCTCTTAAATTAAAACGGTAAATCGGTTGGAATCAGTGGTATTCTTGGAATTAGAACATCTTCGCCTTTGAACTTTCCTATGATCATCGTTGCTTCAATCACGCCATTCGTCAGCTTCTTAACAGCGAGTCTTGTTCCATTACATAGTTTCGGTTGGTTCAGATTGCATAACATGATTACCACCGAGTCGACCTTGAGCTGCAAATTGTGCGACGGCATTCCTGGCAAATACAATGAATTCAGAAATTCAACTGGATAATTGATTATTTCATTTGGATCGGTAATTGAATCGCTTGACTTAAATGACTGCAATTGGCCAGCGATTTGACTTTGAATTTTTATGTTCAAATCGTCTACATATGTCTTTATTTTTCGCTCCCAAAATAGCGCGTTCGCTCAACAATACATGGCTTTTGTAATTTGAATCAATATTCAACAGCACTTTTGTAATCAGCTTTTCTTCCGACTTTGTGAATTAACAAAAATTAGGTGGAAACGAAATTAGGCCAGTGGAAGCGTCAACCGGAATTTTTCCATTGCCAATGTCTAATAATTGCGTCAAAAACACTTTCGCCGATTCGTCATTTTGTACGCGACTCGCATATTCGTTGTTAACTTTAGAGTTACATAGGGCCGTCTGTTTTGTTTATGTTCCAAATTATTTTGTACGTTATATCCAACTGAGAGAGTCGAACTGGACTGTATCCGTTGTTCCGGAGTCATAATTGTTCGCGCTTGGAAATTCTTATTCGATTTGTGTCTAAACGGTGTCTACACTCTTCGTTGGTCTCATTGGCTTGACGATCATGTAATTCTGTTGCATTGCGCGTACGCCGACCCATATTTCGACGCTTTATTGGTGGCACTTTTCCAAATACACCAAATTAATCTTTCCAGCACACCACAATGAAATCACTTCGTAAAATGTCATACTTCTTGTTTTTAAATGGTTTTTAATTGCTTGGTTGCAAGACCTTCAAGCCCTGCACCTTTTCTTATTTTGTTATAATAATAATAATAATAATAATAATAATAATAGTTATTTATTTGTCCAACAGCATGACGTGAATTACAGGACAACACATTATAATAAATACAAATGTGTAGTATCTAATACAAAAAGAAATACAGAATAGAATAAAATAGCTGAGCATTCTTTTATATAAGTACATGTAATGAAAAAAATGATGACATAATGGGATCAAAACCATGGAAAATAAATAAAATATTCCATATCTAAACGCAATATACATACATTAAAAACAAAAGTCATTCCAAAGTAAGCCATTTCAATTTAAATTTAACAGTGTTCTGAATAGTATACATTAAAATTATTTGACATTACATAAAGAGGAGACTTTATTAAGATATTAGTTCTGGCTCATGGTAATAAGGCACGAATAATGTCTGGATGTTGTGAAAATATATGACAGCCAAACCGCAGAACTGGCAAACTGTGCCTCATCTCACGTAATGAAACATCAAATTTGACATAAAGATGCTTGTTTCTTATAAAATACCATCAAAATTTCAGACTTTTTCATTAAAATCTTCTTTCATACAAACCTTGTCCTGATAATTACGAACACAACAAAAAGAAATCAACCAAATCGGTTGAGCCGTCCTCAAGTGATGTTCCGTCATACATGTGGCAATTCATTTCTATTAATATATATACATACATATGTATGTACATATATAGATATGTACATACATATTTAGATATTCCTACTACTAGTAGGTCAATTAAACTAATTAATTATTATTGAATTAATAGTTATATTTTCAAAATGTTCACCTACGTTTTCGGAAGACCTTCATCAGTGAAAATATAATGACATACATAAGTGTATAAACAAAAATTTGGTTCTTATTCAAGAAAATAACTAGTGACTAGGATTTCTTAATATATAGGATCTGTATGTTGTTTATCTTATTAACAACTGTTTCAATGCGCAAACACATATATGCAAATTATGAAAAAAAAACCCTTATATCAAGAAATCTTTTTAGAAACCTTACTAAATTGTTCTGTACTTAATTAACAAACCCCATTTTAAAACCCAAATGTTACGATAAATTTGACAATTTCCGAAAGGTACTTGCAGTCATCAAAATTAAATCTTGGAGTCTATGCCATTGAGTTAGAGGCCGAGATTATTACCATAACTATATGTGCGCCAATCATTGTACAAAATGTGATCAGAACAGAAGCGTCTACAATACGACAGATAGCTAATCACCTTTTAAAGCAATTCAGAGCATGCAAACTGCAAATGCAATTAAAAACTGTTCAAGAATCTATGACGGTTCCCACAACATCGGGATATACAATGAAACGAAGAGTTGAATCTTCTGGCAAGGAAAGGGGTAAATAAGAAACTTGAAAGACATGAACTTCCTCATCAAATTTTAACGACCGAAATGAGGAGTTTGCCGAAGGAGGAGGATTGGTGTGCTTATTGCGGGCCTTCCGAGAAAAATACACGAGAATTGCTGTGGATGAGCAGCAGCCAAAATAGAATGATAGTAGGCCTGCTGATAGGGCACTTCCGCCTTAACAAACATTGCGACACCATACGAATAGTGGACAATGCTATGTACAGGACCTTCTGTAAAGGAGAGAATACTTCGCAATATGTCCTCTATGCAAGTGGTTGAAGAGTATTAGACTTAAACACCTTGGACCTCAGTTCCTGAAGCTAGAGGAAGCAAAGAAGATATCTCATTAGAAATATGATAGGTTTCAACGAGGATACCGACCTGATGGAATAAACATCTAAGGACCACAGTAAGATAACAAGCTTCAATGTGGTGGGCACACACACCCTTAACAAGGAAATTTTTACAAAAATGCGTAATACGTGCATAATGAGAGAATTCATATCGAATCCGTCTCATATGTATGAACATCAATATTCAGACTATATTTACATAAAATTTGTATACGAACTTACAGCTCTTGCAAACGTACGTATACGGATCGCAAGAGAAGATCACAATTTTGTAATCTTAACAAGGAAAGCAAAAGTGTTCCAACAAGATACTGGAAACGGTCGAAGATCACCTATGAAATTGTCCTACATCGTACTAATTCTTCAATGCGTTATTTCCTGTTTTGTAAAGGTGTGTAATCAATTTCTAAATTGTAAGTTCGCAAAAATACGTCACGTCACTATTTCAAAGGCGCGGCCAACGCAGTTCTCAACGTTCTAAAATACAATGTTTAGTGAAATTTTAAGATTGTGCTTCTTGTGAAGGTTCCTGATTTAACTGTTCTTCGACATCGCGGATAAGAGATAAAAATGAAGAAGGATGGTATGTTGGAAGCTCTACGAAAACCAGTCGGGATTTATATTAAACTATTTACAATAATCAGTTTCTTTTAATTGAAACATCTTTAGGTTTTGAAATAATTCAAGCTTAACGTAATCTTATTAATACAAAGAAAATTTTCTCTCCTATAGAATAAAATGTTTTTCTTTTGTTAGTGTTTATTCAGCAAGTCAGCAATTTGTACATGTGTACACGTTCGAACATGCGTTGTAACCAAACATCGTGAGTTTCGTTTACATATGGGAAATTTCGTTATTTTCCACCGAACGGTAACAAAATTGCGGTAAAAGAAGTAGAAAATATTGTGGGTTCAGCTTATTTGTGACGATCGAACTGGGAAGCTTGTGTCAGCACACATTGCAAACTGAAGTTGCCTCATAGCCCGAAAAAAGGGTTAATTTGCACGGATTGTGTAAATAATTCGTTATTTTTCAGAATGAAATGTTAGTAGAATCAAGGAAAAAGGTAATAGACGTGTGTAGTTATCACATAAAAAATAAACGGCTTTTGTATAATAGTACAAATATTTATTTCTGCTACGTCAAGAAAAAGGTTAATAATTACCACATCTATTATTTAAAAGAAATAAAACGTAATGGAAATAATGCTAAGGGTATTATATAAATAGGAAGGATCGATGTTGATAAATCGTGTTTGTACGAAGAATTAGTAAAAATAAGTAAGTCACGCAAAAGGAATTAACAACGAAACGCGATTTCATTTGATTGTAACTTATATGATAGAGATCTACCACTAATAGGTCAATAAAACAAGGCTGGTTTGAGCGATAGTTATATTTTCTGACGAAGGTGTTCCGAAAACGTTTGTAAACGTTCTGAAAATATAACTATCGCTCAAACCAGCCTTGTTTTATTGACCTATTAGTGGTAGATCTCTATCATATAAGATAAGTATAAAAAGGTCACGAAATATATATATATATATACATTTGATTGTAATTTATTCGAACATATCAGCAGCAATCCCAAATGCAAAATTACATTATTAAATATGAAAAACCGATCACCAATACTATTGTTTTCTTGAGACGCAAGTAATCACAATATAAATTATTAGAAACTGTTCATTGAAATTATTCATTTCTTCATAAAACAAAATGCCGCTCCTGTTTTGCGTTTTTGGCGGGTGTATTTATGCAATTAATACAATTATGCAAACAAATACTTTCCAAACCATTGAAAGTTAATATCATTCGTGAACGCAGTTCCTTTTCAAACAAATGAAATTATACGTAGCTCATCTACATTTTCCAAAAGTCATCATTTAGTATGTAAATTACTTAGTTACAAGACATTCGTAAGACAGCAGAAATACATGCAAGAAAAAACTGGAGTAGTAATCAATGGAGGATTAATTGTTTGAATCGAATTGGTTAAAGGAGAATATGTAAGATTCGTAGATACTGCTATGGCTGTGTATAACCGGTGCCAATGACAGCACCAAATTAATAACTAAGAAAAGTGCAGGGGTATTCGAGATATTGAATGAGCCATCTCAAGTGTTATGAATTTAATTTGTTGGCATTGTATGTAATTGGCAATATAGCAGCCACATTTTCAGAAGTACGTATTACGTCATGTTGACCGTCATGCGCAAAAGAAAGTTATTATAGAACAGGAACACATGACCTCATAGAGACCCACATTTCGGTGTTTCATATATTATATAGCGTCACAACATAGTAGTATTAAATACACAAACTTATATTAATACATATGATTCACATATAAAACAATATAAAATAATGTTATAAACTTTCAGTGGAAGCCGCATTTAACTCAGTTAATACATTTGCCCACCATTGTTAACAATACTGAATCAACAAGAAGATACTTTAAATTATCTTGAGAAAGGCATAACCATATTTATTTATATAAAATTCAAACGTCAAAATGCTGTCATCTACATATCAGCAATTATGAATAACCCACAATCGACGCTACTGCCAAGCAAACTCTCTTCAAATAAAGATAGGGGATGCTATACTGAGAAATAAAAATTTCAATAGGAGTATAAACTGGAATTTTAAACGAATTATATATCTTATTACAAGTTTTGTCTCTAGACATATTTCACAGTAAAAGTTCATTATATGATAACGCATTATTATTGAACATTGAATTCCTAAAATTCGATATTATTTTACTTAGAATTAAAAGAAATAGATACACGCATTAGAATATATTCAAATAAGAGTTTCTAATAAGCAGTAAAATTACAACAGATGCTGAAAATGTCCAGCATTTGCTTTCAAATAAATTCTGATTCTTCGTTTCATATTATGGAACATAGTGATCAATATTTCCGGTGGTGTATCTTCAATAATAATAATAGTGGCTTGACACCCCTCGGGTGGGGAGGGCAGGGGTTGCACCGCTTCTTCTGTGAAGCTTCCTAGATCCATTGGCCGGGGTGGATCAATCCCCGTTTCTCAGAGTTCCGACTCGCCTGCTAATATTTCGCCACAGACTTTTGTCCGCCGTCTTTCGCTGCCAGTTCTTTATCCCAGCCCGTTTTAGATCCTCTTCCTCCTTCCTGTAGCCATCTCGATCTTGGTCTTCCTCTTCTTTTTCTACCACCTGGCTCCCATTGTAATACAGAGAATATCGTCGAGGATTCTCCCGCTCTCCATACATGCCCTATCCATTTTACCCTTTGCTCTTTGATTCTATCTACAATATCCATACCTTCCATTTCCCGTGCTATTTCATGATTCATTCTTACTCTGTACTCGTTTTCATCAATCTTCACTGGTCCTAGTATTGTTCTTAGTATTTTTCTTTCAGCTATTCTCAGCTTTTCTTCATCTTTTTTGGACATGCTCATGATTTCTGCTGCGTATAGTACGGCTGGTCTTATTATTGTCTTATAGAGGTTCATTTTTGTCTTTTATGTTAGGATTTTGCATTTTAGTAATTTTTTATTGGCATAGAAAGCTCTATTTAGTGACATTATTTTTCCTTCGATTTCGGTTTCCCTGTTTCCACTAGCAGATATCCTCACACCTAAATATTTAAATTCCTCAACTGCTTCGAAAAATTTTGATATATTTCTTTTCCAGTTTCTTTCCAAATCTCATTATTTTTGTTTTATTTTCATTTAAATGTAGTCCCATATTTTTTCCTTCTGCTTTTTGTTATAATTACCACATCATCTGCATATGCCACTATCTGACCTCCTCTAGTTCTAAGCGTTCCTTTGTCTATCTTTGCTAACACGTGTTCCAACGTTATGTTGAAAAGGGTGGCCGACAGTGCATCCCCTTGTCTGACACCTTTGCTAATTATGAACTCTTCTGTTTCTCCAAATTGTGTTTTTATGCTAACTGCAGTTCTTTTCATCGTCATCATTATTAATCTGCTCAATTTTTGTGTTATTTTTAATTCCTTTAATGCCACTGTTAGCTGTGTTCTATTTATTGAGTCAAATGCTTGTCGAAAATCTATGAAAAGCATCTCAATTTCTAACTTGTATTCGTTGGTCTTTTTAATTATTTGTTTTATTGTATGAATTGCATCTACAGTCGATCTTCCTTTCGTAAATCCACATTGATATTGTACTATAATGGTTTTATTTTGATTTACCAGTCTTTTTTATATTAATGTGGATAGTATTTTATACGCCGTACTTAGTAGTGTAATTCCCCTGTAGTTATTACATAACTGTTGGTTTCCTTTTTTATAAATTGCTACAATTTGTCCATTCTCCCAATCTTCCGGTATCTTTTCTTCTCTCCATATTTTTAGTATTAGTAAATGCAAGCGGTTTTGTAGTTCATCGCCTCCATACTTCGATAGTTCCATATTTATTTCGTCTTTTCCCGGTGCTTTTCCATTCCGGCTATTTTTTATAATTAATTTAATTTCTTCTAAAGTTGGTTCAGGTATTGCTGTTTCTTCTAAAGCATGTTCCATTTCCTCTTCTATTTCTTCTACGTTGCCTTCACAAGTAGTTAATAGTGTTTTAAAGTGTTCTACCCATATCGCTTTATATTCTTCTTTATTCTTTGCCGCTTTATCCTCCTTGTCCTTAATACCTACTGCCTTACTTTTATACCCTTTATTTTGCTCATTTATCTTTCTATAAAATTCTTTTGTGTTCCTATTAATTATTTCTTTCTCAATTTCCCCTAATTCATAATCTATCCAGTCTCTTTTGTTCTTTTTATAAGTTTTTTGCACTCTCTCCTGGTCTATTCGTACTCTTTCCTATCTGCATTTCTCCCTGTTCTTATCCACTTGATCCTTGTTTGGATTTTTCTTTTCGACATTTCCTGCCATTCTGCATTATACCACTTTTTCGGTTCCCTTTTTTGGTTCTACCAATTTCTTCTTCTGCTGCCTTATTTATATAATTTTTAATTTTGTTCCACTCTGTCTCTATCTCAGTGTCTTCCTCAACATTGTCTAGTATTTGTCTTTCGACATTTGGTGTGTTAGGTCAGGATATCTATTCAGCCAAATTCCTTGACCCATTACTCAACCAGAAAATATATTGGAGATAGTGTTGTAGTTGATGCAAATAACTATGTTTCAGATCAACGTCATGAAATTGCATTATTAAAGGCTCCAACAACTACTCTGTGTACTTTTCGGTATTTAGAGTGTCAGAAAATTGGTAAAAACACACCAATTTTCTATTATTGTTGCTCGGTTTGCATGAAGATATGAAGATTTTCACCTGCTCATGTATAATGATAATTTTGGAAATTGACATAGACAGATGAAACCAAGATTCATCAGAAGAAAAAGATAAGTGTGTAGCAAACATGACCCCCATCAATGTGTAATGATTTAGGAGGTCAATATCTGAATCAGAGGGGATGTCGAAACTGTTAACAATAATAAACTAATAAACGCACACGTGCACAATTCTGACTTGGTAATATATACTTTTAGTGAACTGAACTAGATATAAACATAAAACAAACAAGCTAGCAACACGGGAAGAACGTAGCACTCTCTTCTTTTTAAAAACCTCTCCCGTTCCTCCCTCCTTGCGCGTCACTCTTCCCCGGGCTACTGCTCTTGTCCTACGTGGTCTCGGGGAACGTCTCACCGTCCGCTCGGTGGTGGCTAACGGTTCATCACATTCTCCCCTCGGGGTACATCTCCGTTTCGGGGAAGTACCACGTTACTGGTGGTGTTCTTTGGTGGTCGTCCTCTTCTTCTGACTCCGACTGCAGGGCTGGTATTATCAGGCCCACATTATTTGTATATAGATGTGACATGATAGATACCTAGGGTCTCATCGGGTGCGTTGATGGGTGCTATCTCGTAACTTGTATGAGCAACCTTGCGTTTAATTTGATATGGCCCATCCCGCTTAGGATCGAATTTACTGGTGGTTTGTTTGAGTGCACTACTATGTGTGTGCAAATTCACCAGCACTTTTTCATTGACCTCATAAATCGCGGGTTTGGTGATGGTTTCATTGGCCTAGGCGTTTCGACGATCTCGTTGGTGCTCGTTAGTGCTTCTAGCGTCTTGCCAAGCGAGAGATATTTGTTGCAGATATGGAGCGATCTGTTGGACAAAGTTTCGGGCAGGTACCACTTGCCGAATGTCGTTTTGGACTTCATCAAACGTCCGCAGCTCTCTACCGAACGTAAGATAGGCGGAAGTGTACCCCAAGTTGGTGTTTTTGGCCGTATTCATGGCAAAACGGATTGCTGGTAAACATCTTGGCCAAGAGGGATGATCGCCTTTTACAAGAATCGCCAGTCGAGGCTTAAGATCCCTGTTTTTCCTCTCCACAATATTAGCCTCTGGATGGTATAGGGGTGTTAAAGACTGTTTTATGTCCAATAAGTGACATACATGCTGCATAACACTCGAAATAAATTGTACTCCATTGTCGTTAGTCATTTTCCTAGGAATTCCGTATCTCAAGAATACCTCTGCAACCAGCGTTCGAGCACACTCGTCAGCTGTGGCAGTCTTTAGTGCAAACAGTTCAACCCATTTAGTCGACACATCTTCAGTAATTAGGATCCACTTGTACCCTTCCTCGGACGATGGCAGTGGTCCAAACAAATCGACAGCGATCGTCTCAAAACGTTGAGCATATGCAGGCGTTTGCAGTAGTCCAGCTGGTTTTTGGTTGACAGCTTTGTACCTTTGGCAGTCTATACAATTTTTGATATATTCATTTATATATCGCCGCATACCAGTAAAGTAATACTTCCTAGCTATGCGTTGATATGTTCGCTCTGTCCCATAGTGTGCAGCTGTGGGGGAGTCGTGATATTCATACATAATCCGCTCTCTTTCATGGGCTGGCACAATAAGTTGGGCCTCTTCGTTGTCATCTTCCCACGTGTACCGATACAGTACACCGTTGGTAATAATATAGCCTCGATTTGTCCATTGAGATATGTGGTCATCGTTGTGCGATTCGAAACTATTTATAATTTTGGCCACCTCTGGGTCCTTAAGTTGCTCCTTTCTAATATCGTAGGCACTACGTGCCGGCATTTCTATGGATACTTCACATCCCTCACAAGCTTCAAGATCCACATGTTTACAGGGTGGCCTGGATAATAAATCTGCGACCACGTTCTTCTTACCAAGAATATATTCTATGTTCAAATCATAGCTTTGCAACTTCAGGGCCCACCTTGCAAGCCTACCTGTAGGTGATTTTAACTTTAATAACCACCGCAAGGCTTGGTGATCTGTAGATACAGTAATGTTTTGAGAACCTTCTATGAATCCCCTAAATTTCTCAAGTGCCCACACCACGGCCAAAGCTTCACGTTCAGTAGTGGTGTAGTTTCGTTCAGCTTTTGTCAATAGTCGGCTTGCGTACTCTACTGGATGTTCCTCAGATCCATCACCTTGAAGAAGTACGGCTCCAACTGCGTATGCGCTCGCATCGCTTCTGATGATGAAGGGTTTCTTCCCATCTGCTTGTTGTAAAACAGGTGTGGTGGAAAGAAGTTGTTTAAGAGTGTCGAAAGACTGCTGCTGTTCGGTGCCCCAGTGCCAAGGAACGCTCTTCTGGGTCAACTGACACAAGGGTCGGGCCACATTCGAAAAGTTTTTGATAAACCGCCGGTACCACGAGCAAGCTTGAAGGAATGATCGCAACTCCTTTAAGTCTCGCTGCTGTCTTTTCCGGATCTACCGAAATACCTAATGGCGTTATCAAATGTCCTAAATAACGAATTTCCGAGCGAGCGAACACACACTTTTCCCGATTAGCACGCAATTGAAATTGTCTTAGTCTGCTAAACACCTTACTTAAGTCCTCTATATGTTCATCAAAGCTCGGCGATAGCACAATTAAATCGTCTAAGTATGCAAGCACTGTCATGTCTTTTAATCCACGTATAAAACTGTCTATAAGTCTCTGAAAACTAGCGGGCGCGTTCTTAAGTCCAAACGGCATACGCAAGTATCGATACGTCCCGAAAGGCGTCGTAAAGGCCGTTTTATCGCGGTCGCGTTCACTAACCTTGATCTGATGATATCCTGATCGTAAATCAATAGTCGACATATATCTTGTTTGTTTGGCAGCATGCATTAAGTCATCCATTCTAGGCAAAGGGTACGAATCTGAGACTGTGATGGCATTTAATTTCTGGTAATCCACGCAAAGACGAATATCTCCATTCTTTTTGGAACCAGAACCACCGGAAATGCCCAAGGACTTTCAGTTTCTTCAACAATTCCCTCCTTTAGTAGTTTGTTTAACTCTAGGCGGAGCTGCTCCTTCCTAGCGGGTGACATCCGATATGGCGGTAATGCAATAGGGCAATGGTTTCCTGTTTTAATGCTGTGTTCCGCGTACGGTGTAGGCTCTCCCCTAAACCGAAAATATCCTCATTTTCATTTAATAGCGAGTTTAGCCTAAAGTGCTGATCATCTGTTAATGAGGTTCCTTCCTCCGAGCGTAAACCTACAAAACTCGAAGCATCAACGCCATTATTGTTTACTACGTCCTCAAATCTTAATGGATGTAAGACAGAAGCATCATCCACAAAACTCCATGTGGCATTCGGTAAATTTAAATTAATTTGTGCATCAGTGATAAAGTCAACACCTAACAGAGTATTATTTCGCGCATTTGGTAAAATAATAAAGTTTGTGGATACTACTCGTTTCCGTATACTGACATCTACTCGTGCGAGCAGCACGTCTTGTACTTTAGCACTACCATCCGCAAGTTTCATGGTGATGGTTTCGTGAGTAAACTCTTGTCCCATCTCTCTTAAAATTTTGTATAATTGGTATCCTGCGATACTTTGTTTAGCGGCCGTGTCCACTATTCCAGCCCCGTCGATACCGTGTACGCCGATCTCTAAAATTGGTCGTGCTCGAGGCGACAGCTTAGGTTGCTCTAATACCGCACTCGATCTTTCTTCCTCAATACTTAGACCAAAGAATTCAAACATTGAGGTAGACGAAGACTTGCCTGTGGGACAGTTCGATCTGACATACCCAGAAGCACCACATCCATAACATGCTAGCATTGGTGTAGCTGTCGACGAAGTCGCGGTCTCCGTAGGATTAGAATTACCATTCTGTTTAATTACATTCTGATTTTTGGTGTTTCTGTAAGGCGTACCATGTTTTTCTGCCAACTTACGACATTCGTGTTTATGGTGACCAATGTTTTTACAAAACGAACACCGCGGTTTATTTGACACAATTCTGGGCCCTATCGACTCGTCTTTTTCCACCTGCGTTTCGAATGTTTCCTCTGCTAAACGTGCTTGTGTTAAAAGCTCACTGAAATTTTCAATTCTATCTCTAGGTACCTTTTGTCTTATTTTTGTATGTAGAAGACCATACACCATATCAAGTTGTGTTGCCTCTGTTAGTGTGTCACTCGGTAGTTGTGCTGGTATTGTTCTGCATTTACAAATAAATACGTCCGTTTTGGTTTTTACATCTTGTTCTGACGCGAACAATTCTCTATATACACGATACGGCGGTTTTTGTGGACCGAAAGTAGTTCTTAGCAACTGTATCGCTTCATTCCACGTTGTAATTGTGGCTTTTACCCCGATGTACCAACTAGCTGCGAAACCGTCTAATAGCATTGGCAACCCTTTTAGCGCATTGACATCTGAAACTTGAGCACATTCCTTATAAACCTCAATTGCATTTAAAAACGCGTTTACATCCGATGTTGACGTTCCGTCGAAGCGAGAGTGACAATTCACAAAGTTACCGTTTAAATTATTAATCGCCGGCACAGTCTGTGCTGGTGCGACACTTAAACGTTCGAATAATTCGCGAAATTGTTCGTCCGACAATGTAATAGCCATATTTGCTTGAGCTTGCGATCGTAAAAAATACGGTATGTTTCGTTTTGTAGCCGTGATGACGTCGAGCGTTCACTATGCCGTGGAAGCTTACGATTTTTTCCGGTATTGTGGCTACGCGACACTTGCAATTAATATCCCTTATTTTGTTCACTGAAGTCTTTATGAAATAAATTTGAAAGTTCTTACCAAGATTATGTCCTACGCGCGTAGAAGCACAAATTAATACACTTTTGCACGTCAATTTGATTATTGACAGGCCGTCTAGTTGGGCGCCATTGTAGCAAACATAACCCTCATCAATGTGTAATGATTTAGGAGGTCAATATCTGAATCAGAGGGGATGTCGAAACTGTTAACAATAATAAACCAATAAACGCACACGTGCACAATTCTGACTTGGTAATATATACTTTTAATGAACTGAACTAGATATAAACATAAAACAAACAAGCTAGCAACACGGGAAGAACGTAGCACTCTCTTCTTTTTAAAGACCTCTCCCGTTCCTCCCTCCTTGCGCGTCACTCTTCCCCGGGCTACTGCTCTTGTCCTACGTGGTGTCTCGGGGAACGTCTCACCGTCCGCTCGGTGGTGGCTAACGGTTCGTCGCAAGTGCAAATTACATCGTCATTCAATATATTATTAAACCAGTGGTAATAATGAATACACTTATAAAAATCAGTTGGTCAGAGTCTTTGAAGTACTGATATTTTGTATGAGTGCAAATGTAAAATATTCTTTGTACGATTAATATTCTGTATTCTTACCTATAGATACGCTATTTTCTGCAGTATATTTAATTGTGGCTATTATTGTTAACAGTACCATTTTGAAGAGCTACTTTTTGTGAGATTAGTTGATCCGTTGTGTAATGCCTTCTACAACTTCTTCTGTCGTTTTTTTCACAACACTTTTCCATTAATCGATCAATGAATCGATATGCTTGTTGTGAAAATGTATGAAACACAGCATCTTCGGGAAACAGTTCAAAATCGATCAAATGTTGATCGATTTGAGTAATTCGAATTACTATTAACATTTTCGGTATCACTGCGGAAGTAAGCCATTACAAATGTATCCTCGTCTTGGGGAAAAGGCTTGTTTACAAGAAATGTATATTCAGATTTGTGGGTAAACTATGATTTCTTTCGAGAGAAAACGATTATTGTATCGAAACAATTAATAAATATAGCACACGAACATCACAAACGACGCCTGTGCAAGAAAAACTAAAGATCACTTTAAAAATTAATGTAGACCATGTACTCGTACAGTGCATCAAATATAGAAATGCATCTCAAGGTCAGGTGTGCACTGGCAAAATGTAAGTTTGCATACCTTATTTACCTAGTGGCTGTGATCTTGTGAACATCAAGTACAGTTGCTATATTCGATGTTCACACGATCATACATATGCATGTATTCAACTTTATTACCACCCTAAATTTCGTCGTCACATTTGAGACTGCTCACTCTGTATATTTATATAGCGAAAACGTCGAACATACTAGGGTAGACTACGAAAATGCGAAAGCATTTGAGTTGCGTCTAAATGGCGAAAACGAAGGTTTCTGCATAGTCGACGCGAGCTTTGTCAGGCCATCTAGGGAATCTCCGCAGGAATTTTAAACAGTCAATTAAGCAGTGACTATAACCAGGGATTTCGAGCGCAGAGTACTTCGATTCATTGTGAATTTTAGGTGTTATGATTGGAATTGGGGTGTGTTCAATACAGTGTTGTTTTCAAATACACTGGGAGAATTATTTGAAAAGTTTACCACTCGGCTGGATTCACGTTACAAATTGATTATTACTGCCTTTGAATTTTTCCACTTCTATTCTTGTGCTACATTTTAGACCACACTCATGTTTTGATAACATTTCCTCGCAGAATATACTCTCCCAAATCAAATAATTAATTATCTTTATCTGTTTCCGTCATGTAATTATGGAAATCGAATTTTGCAAATTTATTCTTCTATCAATTCAAAGTACATAGAACTCACGCCTCGGAATATAGGTAGTAGATATTTACATCTACATACATATGTATGCTAACTTTATAGCTATATTCTGGCAAATCCCATGCAGATTATTAACTTTCCGCAGGCAGTAAGGTGTGTGCGAATATAGTACATACATATGTATGTACCTTGAAAATTCAAATATCTTCTATTCTGGGGACACTCTTCGGTGGTATTTATTATTCTAGTCTGCATTGTAGAAACCGTGGAGATTTTCTATAATTCTAAGATAAACTAGTACGTTGATAAATTTGATGTGTTTAAGTTGTTGGAGTAAAATAACTACCTAAGGGTCTATAGATATTTTAAAAAATGAATAAAGAAAAACAATTACTATTTAAAAGTAATAACCGTTTCAAATTTGAAGACGTTTGATCAAGTAGTCCTAGTCTAATGATAAGTGATGTTTAACCTAGTAATTTGTGAATGGGATTGCATTATTCGTCGTGAATTTTTTTTTTTCGACATTGTTGCATGGAATATTAGGGTTGGCTCCTAAAACTGCTAGTTGACAGAGACTGTTTTTCGACAACAAGAACAACGACGGAAGTTTTAAAAGTTAGACGAAGACATGGAGAAAAGCAAAACAATCAGTTTTGAGTCGAACAGCATATGCACCGCACTGTGGAGGTTGTGGTGTCGACACCTATAACTACATAACCATCCATTCCTTCAAACGCTGAAGAACCCACTCTTTCAACAAGTTCCGTTCGCCGTCACATTCTTAGGACTACATTGAATTGTTTAGAAGAGAATGTCGTTTTCCCTATCTACCAAACTCAGGGGATCCTTTCTTCATAGAACATGTGTGGAACTATATCGGAAGGAGGCTGTGGAATTTACCTGGCATGAAATACAGATGCTGGGAGACAATAGATCAAACTGGTATCGATAAACTTTTTATTTAGATACCACGGCGTACGACTGCGTTTTTAAATAATCGCGATGGCTCAACCCACTATTTGTGAAAAATAAAAAACTGCTTCATATTATTCTTCCAAATTTCATAATTTACTCATCGATAATTTATTTTTATATATTTATTTAAATAGCTAAAAGCTTTTGCCAAATTTAATCAAACAAATTCAACACCTAGGCGGAATTATTCTTATATCAAGTACGAGGTATGTAAATAAAGTAATGAGACTGATGGCGTACTGTTCGATCGGACAACACTGCTGAACACAGGTGAACATGTGATACGCCATCAGTGCAAGTTGGAACTTGTTAGAATCACGTTGTTTGTCCGTAGTAATTGTTTTAGTGCAGCAGGTTTTGCTTGTGCGTTCTGAGAATGAGTGACACGAATTTCAAGCAACGGTCTGTGATCAGGCTTTGCTTCAGATTTGGACACATGGATTACTGAAAGAACAAGCGTCATGCGTGTGAGACCAAACATAAAAAAGAACTGGGTGTTCCGGTACGACAATGCGCTTTTTTACACGAGAATATCAAAGAACCGCTTGTTTCTTTTGTCAGTGAGAATATTCATATGTCCCCTCAGGCTCCTTATGCGCCCGACTAGAGTCCTTGCAATTTTTTCTCTTGCAGAGATTGAAACAACACCTAAAGTGTGGTCGTTTTGGGTCACTGGGCAACATTCAAAAGGCTATAATCAACCAGCGTAAGAATATTCCAGTAACTAAGTTCCAGGGCTGCTATGCGCAGTAAACAAATTGTAATATTATGAAATAACACAAGTGAAAAAATCGTTCTCATTACTTTATTTACATATCTCGTATGTATAGATTTCAATAACTAAGTTGTCATCTCTCGTTATTTACTTGAAATAGATATTTAGCAGTATCTATCTAGAATGATGTAGTAAATGCAAAAAGCGCTTTCTTTGCAGTTACTTCATACCAGGATAGAGTTTTCTATTTCCTTTAATTTTTATGAAGTGAAAATATATAGCACGTATAGAATATCATACTACGATGCTTTATACTCAACTTGATCCCTTTTACCATTTCGACCCGTGATATCTCATTTTGAAATATCACCACCCATTTGCTTCTCATACCTTACGCAGCATCCATAAATTGCGGTCATCAGCAGCAAACAACTTCCTTACCACCCAATATCTTATCTCAAAATCTCATGTCAACACCATACGTCTCTTTGAATGTTAGAACAAAACCCTCACGTTCGAAAACGGTGGGCGATCGCCCTGCAGTTTCTCTACAATCCACATAAATTCGTGAAATTGCAGCGAAATTTCGCATCGTGATGCGATGCAGTGTAGCAGAACCACTTTTCATATTACTCAATCTAGCGTATGCGAGTGCACTTACTAAATCAATTTCGAAAGCGTTTTCGAAGGCGAATTATTTTTATGCATTGTGGATGTAATAATTTCTATAGTCTGCTGAATTATTGTGGTTTTTTTACGGTGTAATCTCCGGCAATCAGAACATTATAATAAAAACACGTTTTAGATTGAATTTAGTTCTCATTTGCCAAGACATATTTTGGCTGTCATTTGGTTATCGCAACGGCAAATATACATAAGTTGGAAAGCCATAGATGCGTATAGCGTAACTATTGGTGATCATAATTTTGGAACGTCAAAGTTATTTATGTAGTCAATTAATTCAGTTAGGGATACACACAATGTTGGATTAATAAGATAGCGATAGATGTTTGGCGCTGAGCTCAAATATTTATAACATAATTAACGTTGCTAACTTGTTTGTTTATTATTAGAGCTCCATCGGTTTTAATTTATTGCACAATGATTCATTCTCCTGATTCTTCCAGTATATTGAAATCGGATATTTTAATGTAATGACTACAACAATGTACTAACGAACCTACATACTTCATTCCTGGCGTTCTTGTAATTTCATAAAGATTTCACTTTGGAGATTCTGTCACTAATATACTCGTTGTAGTCCTCTTAATAAAGTGAATTATATTGCTTTAATATCCGTCTAGAACTTAAAATGAGGAAGGCTCTTGGGCAATTCAGGACAAATGTGCCTTTTTTAAAAATTCAATTTGATTCCGAAAATATTAAGAATATTTCACCAAACTTAAAATCAAAAGCTTTCTAGAAGACAGGCATTTCATGTGGGCAAAGTTCTGTTCTACTATTTACTTTTATTTGAAATTTTAATATCAATAGCTATACTCTTTTGTTTTCTAATGAAAAATATTTCACTGAAAATATCACTTCCACCTATACCGGAAATAAATATTTTATATTAGTTTTTATTCCACAGTCTAGGACCACTTACAGAGATGACAGAAGGTGAATCTTAAAGATTTCTTTGACGCTGGAAACGAATTTGGTCGGAGAAATTGTGTAACATGTCAGGCTTTGAATGTATTGTGCGGAAGCGGATTTTCTTTTATATTTCCGAAAACGACATCATATAGTACTAGTCTTTAACGTTAAAATACATTTTTGATTGCTGTTGTAGAATGCTTTTTACCCGATACCTGCAAGTTTTAATCTATAATACTAATCATATTGGATCCGCCATCTTGAATTTGGAAATTTTGACTACAGAATTGTAGTCAGCGTTTTGCGAGATTATCGAGAAATGTTAGGAAAGTTTGTCTAGAAAGGTTTAAAACATGACTCTTAATACGTATGACCACTATTATACATTCAACCTTGCATACCTAAGCAAAAAGAAAATCGTACAGTGGCAATTGAAAATGGATTTTAAAACTGAGGGACAGATACAATACGAGGCCATGTTCAGAAATACAAAAAAGATCCGTTCTACCACAATAAATTCATCAATTTGCTTAAATTGCCACTTTTTTTACCATTTAACCTAAAATGACTCCCAAACCTGACATGCTAAACAGCTTCTGCGGCCGGATTCATTTCCACCATCAAAAAGTCTACAAGATTCACCACTTGTCATTTCTGTAACTAACAGAACCTCAAATTTCGCAGGTCTGTGTTCTTAGTATTTTTTCCTATGGCTACATACATACAAGCGTCTTTCAGTATTTAAAATTATTTCTTTTTTTCAGTTTTGGTAGCAGGTGTTTTAAAATTAGTTAATTCAGCAAATGTTCATTCAGAGTTCATTATACGTGTTATGCGTTGAATATATGAAAGTGTGAAGACATGAACTTGCCACAAATGCATATCATGTAGAGTCCATTCAACATTTAAATTCCAGTTCATACATTTACAAATTAGTGTCAAATCTGTCTATCTTATTAACCCGGCGTCATGGGGGTGGAAATTAGTTACACGGACGTGGGGGTTGGGTCATAATTACCCACTTATTAAACTCCAGACATTTCATTATAATTATGAAAAAAAGTTTTTTTTATTATATCTGACTGTATTAAGGAAATAAAACATGGCTTTATTAACAAAAACATATTTATTTTTATTTTTTAACAATAACACATTTCACATTAAAAAGTTAACAAAAGTAGCTTCCTCTAGCTTAAATATATCAAACACTTCTTTCTTTTATCAGTTTTTCACTTTTATGAACTTAACCAATTAATATTTAGAAAACCATAAGAAGAAGTTAATTGGAAGTAGTTATTAGCAACTAAAAATAGTATTAGATACGCAAAATACATAAAATACACATGGTGCAAAATAGCTACATTGATTACGGGGATGGGTCATATTTACCTTTTTAACTTTTAGCAAGTATAACTCGAAGTGGGGTCGCCATCCGACTGATTTGGAATTAAAAACGTTTAGAGATATTCAATATCTCCCGCTACTGACAAGACCGGCATCGTCGTACGTGCAGTTTTAAAACCACAAGCAATTTAAAAATGTGGCGGGTAATTTTGACCCTTCTCCCATGACGCCGGGTTAAGATTCTCTGTACATATCTAGTAGTTTCCTATTCTCATAATAGAAGGCTTTTCACATACAAAGCGTTTTGCTCTCCAGAACATTCGCCCGCGTTAATTGACATTTTTTTGTCCATCTGACTTATTCCTCTTTAACAAAAACTGGATAACATTAATGACAACTACTCAAGCAGAGACAGTCTAAATTTATTTTTCATTTATTGAAAATTATGTGAAAGTCATATATTTTCAACGGAGATCTTAATTCAACAACCAAAATAAAGTTAAGGCAGATAGAATCTCAATCTTGTCGTTTTGGTACTGCAGCAAGTAAGAAGAATGTTCCAGTTATCAACTACATATAAATGAACTAACTGCGACATCAAAACTTATTGTATATCACCCGCTGGTCACAGGTCCATGCCTTGACACCTAAATTCATTACATGACAACATACTGTGCGAGGAACATTGGTTGAATATTCAAGAAACGACTGATTGTAATGCGTAGAATACGAACATGTAATAAAAATTGTAGCATGGTATTTATAATAACAGCGATTTTCGGTATAACTGGAAGTGATATTTTTGGAGAAATATTTTCACTTAGAAGGCCAAAAGTATACCATAGGTACCAATACCAAAGTTGAAAATAAATATAAATATTAACAGAACAAAAACTATTAATGGACCAGTTGCGTGGGATATCTTGTATACGGTGTCTGCGGTTTGTTATTTTTTCTTTTTGCTTCTCCATGTTTATTTTTATCCTTCTTAACGCATTTTTACTCCAATTTTCTGATGTTATTTTCGATTGACCTTCACCTCTGTTATTAAAATTCTTTGATATTTTCGTATCTGTCTATTTGCGTGTAACATTAACCTAAACAAAATACTGAATTAACTTTAATAATTCACCACAATGTGCTTATACGAAACGCTGTTGGAGATATTTGAATTCGGACAATAATACTTGTAATATCTCAACTGCACTGAATAACGGCACGGTAATATAGTAATGTATTGGTATGTATTTGTAATGTGTCAAAATAGAGTCTCGTAGTAAATAGTATTCTTCAGGAAGTGCGCTATGAATAACAAGGTGTTAATTTCTCAGTTACAAACAAGAATTAGGAAGCCACAGAGAGACAGTGCTTAGAAGAAAATACTTCGGGAAAACAACAAAATAGAAGAAAGAAAACTATGTGTTCTTGGTATAATTGGTACACTAAATGAGTTTAAACCAACGAATGACATATACAGCAAGAGATTAGAATAATATTTTTTGGGTAATGCTGAACTAGCAGAATTTGCTTTAACTACTGATTCCCTTAGTACTGAGTAAACATCGAGTGGCGGAAGTAAACAGGACTACAAGAAATATGACTGATAAGACCAACGAGGATGGACGTAAAAGGAAAGATTACAGATCAGAGGAAGAATGTTTAAAATGTAGACGTTATGGTCAAGGTAGATATAATTTTTCATTGTGTAAATATAAAATTGACATATATAAAATATACAAAAGAGTAGGGCAAACGTTTGTAAGAAGTTTAACAATTTCGTAAGGTTAGAAAATACTGAGTTACTAGTGGACATGAATGTTATACAGCTAATATTTAATTTTCATAATGCTGTTGTTAATCTGATACAAGTAATGTTAAAAGAAATTTTCAAGTAAATAAGTTGCAGGAAATAACAGAACTGAGAAAAGGTTCTAATAGATTAAAACAGTTACTAACATAGTACAAGCACCTGTTTAAAAGGGATACGCTAGGTACGCATAAATACGAAAAAGGTTGAGCTTTGCGTAAGGAAAAATGTAAGGCCAGTATTCTATAAATCTAGGCCAATACTATTTGCCTTGAAAACAAAGATTAATGCAGAGCTACATAGACTAGTAGAACTCAAGGTGATTACTAGAGCAGGCGATAACCCGTGGGATACGACTTTACTGTCGGTTATGAAAGAAAATGGAGACATTCGTTTATGCGCTGATTATAAAATCACGGTAAAGTATTTAGATAATTTACACTATCCATTACCTCGAATAGACAAACTCCCTCAACCCTTGCAGGGTGGCGCCAAATTTATGAAATTAGCTTCAGCTAATACCTACAATCACATAATTTTAGGTGAAGATAATAGAAAATTGTTAGATTGGAGTACTCACAGAGGTATTCATCGTCTAAAAAGATTATAGCACCAATCCTTATTACATATGCCAACAAATAATGGAAAGGATTCTATTAGGAGCAAAAGGGGTTATAAACTTTTTAGATGATATAGTGGTTACAGCGGCGAAAAAGAACATTTTATTTAATTATCGACCACACAGATAAACGATTATCATAAACAATGCCATAAAATTGCTTTTCTTATATGATAGATCTCTACCACTAATAGGTCAATAAAACAAGGCTGGTTTGAACGATAGTTATATTTTCAGAACGTTTACAAACGTTTTCGGAATACCTTCTTTAGTGAAAATATAACTAGATAAATATATAAACAAACATTTGTTTTTTATTTGGGAACTATCAACAAAATGACTAATGACTAGGATTTCTTGATATAGAGGATGTGTAACAAACTTTTATATATATATATAAATTATAAAAACTAAATTAATGTGTAAACATACATGCAAATTAAGTAAAACCCTATATCAAAAAATCTTTGTCGAAACCTTAACAATTCTTTTCAAGGACTAGGGAAAACCCAAATTTAAAAACCTAGCCAAAGGTTAAGCAGTTATCGCAAACCTGGTAATGGAGGACCTAGAGCAAACTTGTTTGGCAAAACTAAATTCTAGTGTAAGTTTTTACAGACGTTATGTGGATGACTGTTTTTGTTCCGTAAGAAAGGATAATATTGATGAGATATTAGATTCATTTAATAGTTATCATAATAGATTAAAATTTACATATGAGAGAGAATCTAATAACTCATTGAATTTCCTGAACGTGACAGTCATGCATAATAACGGCATTGTAAAAACAAATTGGCATATAAAGTCTACCAATACAGGAAGACATTTAAATTATTTTTCAGAAACATCAAAATTACATAAAATTAATGTAGTTACCGGTTTAGTTGATCAAGCGGTTAGATTAGCTAGTCCTGAATTTAGGGAAAAGAATTTAAACAAAGTTAAAGAAATCTTAGATAAAAATAATTATCCAAATAGTTTTTATCAAAAAATAATAAAAAATAGAATTAACAAATTATATAATAGAGGAATTAAAAATAATAACAATAAATCTTATAACGCTATTCCTTATAAAAAAGGTTTAAGCGAAAAAATAAAAAAAAGAGTTTAATAAAAACAACATAAACATTACTTTCATTCCAAATTATAGTAACAGATCTCTTTTTACTAATACTAAATCTAAAATAATTAAACAAAATCAAAGTAATGTAGTTTATAAAATAAACTGTAAAGACTGTGATGGTTGTTACATCGGTCAGACGAAACAATATTTAAAGAAAAGGTTGTATAGCCATAAGTATTCTTTAAATAATGATTTTGGTGCAATGACCGCTGTAACAAAGCATTACAAAGATCTTGGGCATTACTTTGATTTTGAAAACACAATTATATTAAAAACAGAGAATAATTATAAAAAAAGACTAATATATGAAATGATAAATATACAAAAAGACACTAAAACTATTAATTTCAGAACCGATATTCAAACTTTAAGTAATGTATATAGCAATTTGTTAAAATGACATTTGCATTTCTTAAGAAGGAAACCTTTGGCTAGGTTTTTAAATTTGGGTTTTCCCTAGTCCTTGAACAGAATTGTTAAGGTTTCGACAAAGATTTTTGATATAGGGTTTTACTTAATTTGCATGTATGTTTACACATTAATTTAGTTTTTATAATTTATATATATATATAAAAGTTTGTTACACATCCTCTATATCAAGAAATCCTAGTCATTAGTCATTTTGTTGATAGTTCCCAAATAAAAAACAAATGTTTGTTTATATATTTATCTAGTTATATTTTCACTGAAGAAGGTATTCCGAAAACGTTTGTAAACGTTCTGAAAATATAACTATCGTTCAAACCAGCCTTGTTTTATTGACCTATTAGTGGTAGAGATCTATCAAATAAGATAAGTATAAAAGGTCACGAAATATATATATATATACATTTAATAAAATTGCTTTCAAAATGCTACAATTTCTGAAGATATATTTACATGTTCTTAAGCCCCAAATTGTATCCAATGAACGGGCTCTATATGCCGCAGAGATTAATAACACTGATTAAAATATCGACACTAAACATTACATACAAGGTAAGAATACAAACACATTCTCAGATTGCGTTATCACTAACACAGTGTTAAGGCTAGTGTGGTGTCGACGTTCTTACACATTAATATACACTTATTGTTAGAGAAAATTATCAGTGATGCCGGCTGAAACAATAGCTGTTTCTTTTTACAGGGGCACAATTTATGTTTTTAAAAACCACCACTATCTGCATAGAATTTGACATTTGTATGGTAGAAACAGTGGCAGCTTATAAATCGGTTGTTATTCCAAAAAACTTCAATGCTGTAGGCAACATGATTGAAAAAGATCGGCATGTAACTTACAGTGAGCATTTAGCTATGAAAAGGATCTACTCCCGATAGATTTTGCAGAAAATTCTCTCAAACTTCGACCGTGGAACTGCAGTAGCCGCATATAACATTGTAACAGGTGACGAAATTTACATTATTCGCATGAATTGGACACTAAGCAACAACTCGCTGTCTGGATGTTCCAAGATGAAATGGATTCCAAGAAAGTTGTTAATTTACGAGGTATTTCCAGTAGCTTGTTTCTTTGGTTGCACTGGACATGTCGCAGCCATTTCTTTGGAGTATCGTTCCAGAAACGTCCCATCATTCTGCACAATGACAATGCCACCTCTCAGAGCATTTCAAACAATTGATTTTGGAGAAGAGAAATATCGAAATAATGTATCGTTACAAAATTTATACACGTTTGCATACCTTCGAGCAAATTATCGAAACATTTTCGCCACTCTGAAGTATTTCAGAAACATGGTCTTTGATGGCTTAGACTGCTTCTTGAGGTGCTGAAAATCATTTCATTCCGTTCTGGAGTGTCAAACCAAAAATGCGTCAACAGAATTTTTCAGCACCAATTCAATACCAATTTCAGTGTGGACAAAGTGTTTTTAAACTTGGTTGGAACGAATGTAAACGTGTATAGAACTTAAAGGTGAATATTTTAAAAAATGAATAAAACAGTTTGTTCCAAAATATTTCTTTCCACGCCCAGTTTTTGTAACAACACAAAAGGCGCTCCTCGTATATAATAAATGATGGCATGGCGAGGATCAGGTAATGCATAATTTAAGGAAATCTGAAGTGTTTTTTGTAATCCTTTGTAAATGCCATGGGGAATACGGGCCTAATAATTAATCGGGAAAAGAAAACTTTATGGCTTAAAAACCAGAGAGTAAATGTTAAAATGTAGGTGAAAATGTAAACTTCTACAACCAAACCTTTGAAGTAGTGCGCGAATTTCTATATTTGGGTTATCTGGTTAGAGGATATAACAGCTAAGGAAATGAAAAGAAGAATAGTCTTAGCAAGAAGGGGCTACTTCGGTCTTAGTAAGTAACTCAGAGAACCGTAACTTGTCATATTATCGTAATTTATGGAACAGTAATTCTCTTAGTGCTCACATACCGGGTCAAGTTTTGGACGGTAAGTAATTGGATGAAAATTTACTTCTTATCTTTGAAAGGAAGATATTGAGAAAAAATTGGCCCCAGGCAAGCCCAATGCTAAATGACTAAACAGCAAAAGGCAAAGATATCATAGCTATTATTAACAAAGGGCGGCTTAAATGGGACACATGATTTAGTCGTCACTGTTGTAGTGATACGTGATTAGTTATTACTATGGTTTGATAAAAGAGTGGATAATTTGTTATCATTAAGTAGTATAAATCGCGCTGACGCGGTCATTTCTTTACTTTATTATTCAATGATAACTTATTATCGAATAATAAAATTGTTGAAGTGACAGCATAAGTCCAGTTTACACTACGTAATGATAACACGTCATCCACTCTTTTATCAAACCTTAGATATTACGTTATTTCATAATATAGAAGAAGATTTAGATAGTACGAATTATAAGATTGATAAGTCTTCTAAGACAACAAAATTTGAAATCATGGAGCAACAATACCGTTTATTACGTGAATAGTAATATGTTATAATTATTGTATTATAATTTATTAATTGTGTATTTTGTGACAAGTGTGAAAAGGATATAATTGAAGGAATTTTCTCATCTAAATACGAATACCATAGATGTCATTTCCTTGAATTCTTATGGTGCACTTATAAAATGCATTTCCCTAGAAGAAATCATCTTTAAGGTTGTTAAAGGTCGAGTACTTGATTTCAACTTTAAAAAGTGTTTTCAAATAGATTTTAGAGCTTCAAAAATTTCGTGTCCAATTTTCCTAATATGACACCTGCTTAGGAAGTTTTCCCTCTGCACCAATAATGAAGTTGTATTTTGAAGAACAACGAGAATATATATCTAGATCTTGTAACTGCAAAAGTAGTTTCGCTATACGTCGTTTTTATTAAAATAGTTAAATGTGAATTCAATATTAAAACTACAAGCTATTAATATAACATGACGAACACGATGTTCGAATAATAAATTCGATGCCGCTACGTATGGGTAAGCGATTCCTAAAATCCACCTACTTATATTCAAATTTAATCGTGCGTGTATGTATTTCCTGCACATATGGAAACTGTATAACTATTTAACACATTTTTTAACAGGCGAATCTAAAAGAATAAACGAATACTTTGCCCGAAAGTTACAACTAATACAAAATTTAATTCGGATTTTGAGTTACCTCCAACAATATTGTACTCGGTTCAAGAACCTTTTGCCTACAACAATGCTAACTGTTCTTTATTTAAGAGCGCGAGTAGAAGAAAAGAGAGAATACAAATTGTATCCTTTGCTGTATCTAACACCGAAACCAAATCAACATTCTGGAATAAATAGCAACAGTTGTTTTATTCGGCTTTACGTGAATAAATATATCGATTAAATTGCGCTTAATATCCAGCGGAAGAATAAATAATCAAAATGTATTCTTGGCTCTCACTTAGTTTTCGATTAAATCTGTTATTTGGTAGTTGGTATTTGCGTCGAGGAGTCTACATTTCTAAGTTATGAAGGTTTTTTTTTAACTCAAATATTTTTGAAGATTCAAGCTTCCGTTTTAAATAGACCTCTCAATTTTTATGTTTCGGACTTATAGTAGATCTGTAAATAAGCATCGTATACAGTACTGACTTGTGCAGAATTTGGGTCTACCTGGTATTATTCTTTTGTTGGAAAGAAATAGATGACCAACAGCATTGCACGTTGCTTCAAGATATTCATCAGTCCAGTTATCTGCCCACGTATTCAGATTTCAAGTTTCTCTTAATTTCGCCGATACTAACTGCACAACGACATTGTATTAAACAGAAAATTCTTTACACATTTCTGATTCTCACAGTAAAATTCCTCATTCGTCTCGCTCCCTCGTTGATTTAATCTCAAGATCTGTACCCACAGATACTGTACACGCATCTGTTTATATTTAATATATTGTTATTTTATACAATTTGGCGGAACTCGAAATGAATTAGTAGTAATATTCTGAGTAGTTAATTCTAGTACATTCTGAAGAGTAAAAGGTGGTCAAAATTCACGAATAACTTCTTTGTATTTTATGCATGGAGAATGACAACCTAGCTGTGGAAATGTGTATTTCGAAGTATCTAAATTGCTGTGGTAGGAGTTAAAACTATTTTATTGCAAATAAGAATAAGGAGATTGTGATTAAAATAATATATAAAATAAATAAAATCACCCTTACCGCACCTGTCGGAAATAATTCCAAATTCGTGTGGAAAATTGGGGGAAGTATGACCAGCGATATCCGCTTAACTGAACCGCTGAAAAAGGGTGACTCACCAGACGTACAAAATTATAGGCCAATATCTTTGCTTTGTAATTTTTCCAAAATCTTTGAGACTATTCTTCATAACCATTTGTATTCTGCTATTGGTAACTATATCTCACCACTTCAACATGGTTTCATACGAAAGCGGTCAACTGTTACAAACTTAGCTTGTCCTACCCAGTTTATGTCGGAGGTTGTGGATAGTGGAGGCCAGGTGGATGCGATCTATTTAGACTTTCAGAAAGCGTTTGATCGTATTGATCACTATATCTTGCTCCATAAATTAAAGCCCTACGGTTTTTCTGCGTCCCTGGTCAGCTTACTGCACTCTTACCTATTTGGAAGAACATTTTCTGTCAGGTATCGAAACTATGTTTCCCAGTCTTTTGTTCAGTCATCAGGAGTACCGCAGGGCTCGAACTTAGGTCCACTATTATTTTTAATTTTCATTAATGACATCTTAGACAATGCGTATTGTGAAAAGTTAATGTTTGCGGATGATCTGAAGCTCTATAAAGCCGTGGGTTCCATACAGGATTGCTTGTCGCTGTAGAGCAGTTTAAATTGTAGATCTTCCTCGTGCGATTCTAATAGACTTGCATTGAATATAGCGAAATGTGTAGTAGTTACTTACACAAAGAAAACCCTACCAATCGTATATTCCTACCAAATATCTGATATTGCTCTAAGGGTTTCTACTTCGATAAGGGATTCAGGTGCTTTATTTGATGCAAGATTATCGTTTACTGGTCATGTGTACGATGTGGTTAGTACCTGCTTTAAAATTTATGGCTTCATATTTCGAAATTGTCGAGACTTCCGAAACACACGCACCATTTACATCTTGTTCGCTTCTCTTATTCGGTCTAGACTTGAGTATGCTGTTCTTATATGGTTCCCGATTTATAATGTCCATATTCAACTGATCGAGTCTGGTCAAACAACATTTTTAAAATTTTTATTTCTTACGGCTGAGGGTTGTTACCCGAAAAGAGGTCATAGCCATAATTTACTACTTGCTAGATTCAACGATTTACCCTTACAGGTCAGGAGGATAGTCGTTCTAATAAAGTTCCTATTTTCTGTGATACACGGTGGGGTTGACTGTGCAATGTTGTTGAACAGACTAAATTTTCATGTATCTAGGTCTAACTCTAGATGTTTGTCAACTTTTTACATTGACGCGAATAGGACTAACGTTTTAGTAAGATCTCCTATATCGCTGTTGTGTGCCTACTTCAATCAGATATCCGAAGTTTGCGACATATTCGCCGATACGTTGACCTGTATAATGAACCATGCATATCATCACTTCAGTCAACTTGCTTAGACACATATTCATTCCAGCATTGTGTGTATCATTGCCAAGTGTTTGCTTGCTGCGCTTGATTTGAGATGATATATAGAATTAATATTAGTTTATGAAATCTATTTTACCCGTAATTGGGATTTTCCTGTGGGTACTAAATATATTATTATTATTATTATTATTATTATTAACACACAAGACGAACACCACGCAACAAGCACTGTACAACTCCAGAGTACTGCACAATGAACATCAAGCACTGAACTTCCGCGCAAAACACACTAAAACACTGTTGACACTGGTCTGTCCAGTGTCATTATTTTAACCGCAGTCTCTTTATTCTTATTTGTAAAACATTTGTGATTGCTGGAATTCCGCTATAAAAATTACACCGTCACTACGATCGTTATTTGACACGTATGCCAAAGATATTAACCGAAAAATCAACGCTATCAATCATTCAATTTAGCTCATCCATGACGGATCAAATTCAAAGAAACGTGAAAGGTAAGAAGATTTGAATATCCATATACGAGATAGCAGATGCTCTATCAACGTAAGTTTGAAATTGAAAATTGAGCAAAGTTCTTTCAGTTTTATAATCTAATTTTATTTATTTTATATATTTTACTGCAGTAAAGATTATTTTCAAACTTTTTGGGGTCCAAATGTTATGCTTCAGACTTACAAGGCAAGGTTAACAGGTTCCAATTATTTGAAGATTCCTTGCCAACATACACGTAAACATTATCTTTGTGTACACAAAAATATTTCATTAAATTTGTTTTAGAATCTTTGGCAACTCTGTGTTTAAAATACTTTCTTCGTCAGTCCTCTTTGTAGTCTGTATATTAATTTACAAAAGAAAAGAAATACGAACCAAATGTGTTTAATCCTCAAAATCCATCATCCGAATCCGGATTTCCAAGCAGCTTTTAAAAGAAATTAGCCCAATTTACTGAAACTTCCCCTAATATTTCAGCTATCGAACGGCGTCGTTAAAAACACGAAAGCCTCTTATTTCCGACATACCTCTTCAATAAATTCAATAGATTTACATTGCTTCTTGTACAATATTAAATTCTTTCGACGTTTTTGTGTCGAGAAACTCTGTATTGTAGATAGCGAATTTTTAGTTGGAAGTGTCGGCTGTGTCTGAAGTAAAAATGGAATGTTGTCTGTACAACTATATGGTGATTTAAAAAGTACAAATGAATGTTACAATGTGCAGATTATAAAGGGGATGCATATAGTAATCTTCTAAAAGCGATCTAGGGAAAAAGATTTACAATTCATGACTAGGCGTGTCTGGCTTACCATCATAATAATGAAGATTTTAATGAGATAAGGGCGTAATGATTACCCTTGGAAAACTACAATTACAGTATTTTATTTTGTGTGACAAATTTGGACGTAGCATTTGGGTTTGTAGAATGAATTATCTGTTTTAGACCAGAATGAGAAGTAATTTTCTAAAATTATAAAAAACGTAGAGTTCACAACGCCTTTCTATCTTTTACTCTCTTTAATAACTACACATCTTGCAATCTATTTAAGTACCACGTTATCGTAATGGGATTTGTTGGTTTTGGGATGCGGGATTTATACTTTGCTCTATTTTTATTCCTGCCGCTATTTTTGTTCTAATTTCCTATAGTTTTTTAATGATATATTGACCGATCTTCGACCGTCTATATTAATTTTTAACAATACTTTCTGAGGCCACGACACCATGGAAATTCATCTAATTGTAAGAGCGTCTTAAACTTAACGAACATTTGATTTCTCCCACTCCATCAAAATCTACACTTGTTTTTGTTCCAAAGCTGACCTTAAAATGAAAATATGCCATCTTCTTTTTCTCCTTCTTGTTCTTGTCTTATTGGTTTTCTTCCTATAATTAACTTGCTTATTGTCCTAATCCTGCGATGAGCTGCACTCCATTATATTGGGGGTTCACTTATTGTTCTTCCGATATTAGGGTTTCTGTGTTTTGCCTGTTTTAAATTTTTGTCTATTAGCTTTACATCGTCAAGAGTATTACCGTTTTGTTTCCTATGTATCTTAGAATACCCAGTATATTAGAATTATCCGCCCTCATTTATATCCTCCGCACTTGTATCTCGCTGTAGCTTTCGCTTATATCCGTTAGACATCCCCCACTCACATACCTCCTGACTAATATGGACCAATCATCCGTTGTGTCTCCGTCAAATAAGCCTATCAGCGCGTAGCTGGCAGCGGTGGGATTCCCTCTCGGCAGGATATAAGTGGCACGAGCGGCGCATATAAACGCAATTCCAACTATTTGTAGCTTTATATATTCTATCGAAAATATACATAGTTTTGTTTCTAGTAAAGTCGTCAGAAAGTACATTTGTAACAGTACAATTTTCCGGAGTAGATACCAATGCAAATACCAATACGCATTTACAAATTTTAATGAGGTGAGGTTAAGAGTAATGATATTTACGAACTGCTAAATAGTCCTAAAACGCATTAATTTTAAGATAGTGTATAATATCTATAATTCTTAACATTTGAGAAAAACGTTTAAGTAGCGTATAAACTCATTGTTTAATTAATCAGCTAATACAGTTAATCAACAGTATACGGTCACTTGTTTCGTAACTAAATCGTAAAATTTGGAGGTTCAGATGCGTTTATTATCATTCCAGCTCTGTTTAATTTTTGCAAGATTTAGACTTAATTAGAAAGAAAAAGGTTACTTACGTTATAAACATTTGTACAACTAAGTATATAAGTTTTCGGAATTGTTGACAACAATAATGAGAATTAGTCGAGCAGAAACGATAGACTTGTTACGATAGACTTGTTTCTTTGAGCTAAGCGTGAGGGTCTACGTCCAATAAACATTTGTAGAATGTAACGACTATTGATGTATCGAATACTGACATAATAAAGTGCCTACAAACAATTTGTTTGGCCAATTAAGCATGAATTCGATACACGAAGTCTTCGTTCTGGGCGTTTTGGTA
The DNA here is from genome assembly GCA_038088585.1 of Chrysina gloriosa. Taxonomy (NCBI): domain Eukaryota; kingdom Metazoa; phylum Arthropoda; class Insecta; order Coleoptera; family Scarabaeidae; genus Chrysina; species Chrysina gloriosa. The sequence continues at coordinate 28,622,977 of CM076089.1, forward strand.
ACTCCCGATGGAACTCTGTATGTACGTTACAATGAAGAGACAAGAAAATTGTCTATTTAAACAATTTATATCCACTTTACCTTACCAGTTATTATTCAATAAAAGTGTATATTTATTGTAAAATAGGAAGTTGCTTTAAACTGATACGTTTTAACGCGAAAAATAAGGTAAATTTGTTTTAGGATGAATTCAAACAAACTCATACTTACTTACAGTGAGTCAAATATAGGAACTGCTTCAAGTTGTACACTGACAAAATATAGGTTTCCACAGCGCACCCCATCTATCTAGTGGTCGTAATCATTTGATTGAAACTTGTGCTCGATTTTCACTTGAGCACAACCACTAGGTAAATAAGGTGCGCTGTGGAAACTGTCATTCGCAGTGGGGATAAATCTGACAAAGAAATTGGCTTTGGCTAACACACGGAGGCACTTCAGCATTTCAAATTACTGGCAATGTCAATTTAAAAAAGAATGAAGTGTGTTCTTTCACTCTTTGGACGGCACACTTTAGATCTACTACTGTGAGTCTATGGCTGATATAGTGCGTCGGTATAAAACGGCGCGAAATTGTCACGATGCTAGTAATAGGGGTTCATAATTCAAAGTACTAAAAGCAGGTCAGGCAAAGTTAGAAGTTGTTTGGTATTTCTCGTTTGTTTGATTGAAGATGAAAGTTAACTATCAAAATCTGTAAGTAAGGGGACGTATCCAAATCGGTATGGCAAGGATACGTACCATTTGGTCCGAAATAGTACATAAATCTACAAATCCCGTATCTATTGCATTGGTGCATTAAAAATTGAAGTTGTTTTGGATAAATTTATTAATGTAATCTCCTAGCTTGTCTGTTAGCTTCAATAAATTATGTTAGCGATTTGTGGACACGGTACACAAATTGTCTGGGCTATCACAGATTAAACATGTCCCTGTACTGTTTAAGCTTTTATTAAATTATTCAGCCATACAAAAATGTAGTGAAATAATCACAAGCAGCATTGATTAATATAATTGTTCGATAAAGGTTGCTTCTCATTCATCCATACATAAAAATGAGGACTGAAAAATAAACATAGAATTTGCTCATAAAACATAATTATGCATGAGAGTAATTTAATTTCGAAAATAATTAAAAAAATTATATTCGATTTTCAGATTAAAATTAAAAAATATTCTTGTTAAATAACATGCGTCGTATGCATATATATGAAGAAAAGGGCATTTGCGTTTCTAAATTGGCTCCTGTTTTCCTAATTTAAATGTTTTTGTGTAAGTGCAAGCTCTTGTTACTTTGATCCACTGATCCACCTGACAGTTACTGAAATATGTATTAATTGTATCAGCGAATCAAAGGATCTTGATCGAGATTCGAACACACCGCCCCACGAACTCGCAGATAGGTACTCTTACGCCCACAAGAAACATATATATACTTTTGAGGTAGTAACAAGAACTTGTAAGTATAGGAAAATTATATAAGGTGGACAAGCTGGTATAAGATATATCAATCAAGAACTGGAATTTTAGATTTTTGGCCAACAAATATGCATTTATATGTTATTTATTTTTATCTGTTCTTTTCTCCATTCTCTTTAATTTGTAATTATTTACTTGAATCTAGTTTCTAAACCCATTTGTTGGCACCGAGGGTCAGGATCGTAGGCTCTCTTGCAAATAAACGAAGGCATAGGCCGTATGGAGAGGAGAAAGGATACCTCACTGCTCCCTATAGATTTCCCCAATCCGAGTAGCTAATTTGCTTGGACTAACTGGTAAGTTAAAGTAAGAATAAAATATAGTAAATCTAGAGATTGTTATACTGGGAAAATTCGGCTCTCTGAAGGATCGATTTGGGGAGAGTTTTGGTTTAGGTTTATACCTATGTAATGTTAAACGACGGAGATACCTTAGACGAGAATACAAGAAGAAAGAGATGAAAGAGTGTTTAAATAATTATTTAGAATTATTCAGAAGTCGAACAGAACACCATTAAACGGAAAAAAAAAAAACAGAAGAAGGGAAAATAGATAAAACAGAAGGAAAGTTAAGAGTCCTAAAAAGATGTAAAAGAGATGAAACAAACATTTAAAAAATGAAATGGTAAAAATAATATATATAACAAACCATAATTAAAACAGAAAAACAAACTGATAAACGAAGAAATTTCCATGACAACAGAACAATCTAGTGACTAGGAAACCATAAGAAATAACATCGTGTGCGTGGGCCTAAAAATAGATTACAGGGCTAGTAGAGGAATATAAAGAGAAATGGAGAATTTATTCTGGAAAGCGCGCTAGGCGTGCACAGATTAACGACGTCATTAAAATGAGTCCAACAACATGCAAGCCTAAATTAGCAACGTATAGAAGTAAAGAAGCAATAATGGGCAATAAAAGTACATAAACATAAACAATGAACTGAGTAGGAATTAGAAATACAAAACAATAAAAGAGAAAGGCACAAAGGGAACAGAAAAATGGCAAATGGCAAACAAAAAAAATGGAAATAAGAAAGTGACCGAAGAGATGGTGGAGGCAGCAGGTGTGTTGCAGGAGACTATTAACTATGCTATATGAAATAATTCTGGAAAGTAGATTGAGAAAGAGAGAATAGAAATACAACAAGGAGATACAAAGATCAGGTAATAGAAATGACACAGATAAAAAATAAAGATATCTAAATATTACAGAAGCATTCCACACAATAAATAGAAACAAGAGGTCTATCTTAATGTCCACTTTATCTTGATTAACATGCGCGAAATGTTATTAGCGCTTACATTTCTTTGTTTAAATAACAAATTTTCGCTTATACTTCTCACCATCTGCAGTTCCCAATCAGTTCCTTCCGAAACTTCAAAAATTCATTTCAGCTTTTCCGCGCCAGTAAGGAACTTTGTCTCTTAAAAATTTTGTGTTATTTATTTAGAATTTAGTTCTGCTTTAATTTGATGCATAAGTTCTGAAAAATAAGGTACAAGAGAATAGAGTACTAAGTAAGAATATATAACAGGCTCTGCGAAAAGTGTGTGACAACAGAGGTAGTAAAGCAAGGAAGCGAATTGAGTCTACTATTATTCATATGAACCTTGAACGAAGTCATTACAGTAGTGGGATGTAACTGCTTGCAACCAGTTTACCTGGAAACGTGTGCATTCTAGGATGACATGGTTTTGCTGGTTAAGGCAGATGAGAAAGGATAAAGGCACTGGAGGAACAAAATCTGTTCGATCGCTTCCTTAGCTAGGTTGGTACTTCAACCTACTACTTCTGCTTAGCTATTTGACCCACACTAGTTCATTTTTAAGCTAACCACTACTACCGGCACTACTACACAAGACTATTCTTCTATAACCAAGGCTCGGAAGCAAACTAAACAATTAGTAATGCAAAATTAAGCTTAGTCCATGGTGTGGTGGTCGACTCCGAAAACATCAAAATCAATTACATTCCAAGCCCTCCCTCTCATGACTAGTTTGAAGAGTAGGAGTTGCACAGTCTCTTTATTTCATTACACTATCTCGTATATAATTGTAAGTGTAAAGTGACGAAAATTGATCTAAGGAAATCAAAGAAAATAGATGTGTGGGCGAGATACATAAAATACTCACTTTTCAAAATATTTAACAAAGGAGAAAAATATGGATACCATGTAAAATATGAAATGCTGCGGGATTTGGGGCACAGGTAAAGAAGAAACTGCTAATGACACTGGAGACATGTGGGAAGGATGCATAAATGTGGAGCCATGTCACCTCTTAAGTACCCTAAAATAGCAGATTTTATCAAGGCGAGTTAGAAAAGTATATATGTACGTATACAATATTTCGTTAAAAAACAAAATAAATTGCAATAAAAGTATAAACAAGAAGAAACTCATACTTTAACCGTAATTTTCCACGATTAGCGGAGTTTTAAGTTTACTAAGCCAATGCACGCAATTCAGCAAAATTCATTAGAATGTATTATGGGGGTTCCTTGCTGTACTATTATCCAACATGAAATTCGATCCGATAGCTATTCGTCGGAACTAAATGGGGAACCTGCGCTCACTCTAAACTTATAAAATTTACGGAAGGTTGCCGCGAACGTAAACAGTGCGTATCGTGCTCGTAAAACCCGAAATGATCTACGGGCTATATTGATTGCTATAAATAAGAGCTTCTGAAGGTTATTATCGGTGAGATTACTTACATGATTGGTGAGCTTGTTTTAGTTGAATTTATTAGCCCAGAGGTCAACTCGGAATTTGTGCAAAATAGCATCCTTAAGTTTACTTTTCTTATCTTCATGTGAAGTAATGGAGAGCACGGGTAACGAAGAGTGCGGTAAGGTAGTAAGAGACGACAAATTTTCTGTAATGTGTGTACCATTCGGGAATAATCATTAAATTTTAATAGATGTATCGAAAGGGATGAATACTGCGAAATCTTGTGTAAAACCAAATAATGTTCAAGAATGTAGGGATGCACCGGTGTCCTTGGCAGAACACAATAAATTGAATATACATATGGTGAATATTCGCATACCGGAGCAGGCAACGAAACAAGGCCAAGAATATCTTGGTAAGAGAGGGACAAAGAATAAGTTTGTAGGATCTATCCTACCTGATGTTTCTTATAAGCGGTCAAAATTAAGACGAGGAATTTGAAGGAGCAGCATTTATTGATTATGGAAATTGATAATATGTGTAGCTAATTATTAAGAATTAAATTAGTTGTAAGAATAATGAGTGACTTGGATAGTGATGTTAGTGTTGAAGATTGTGTAGGTACCATAATGGTGCAAGAAGTGGATTAACAATAGCAACAACTAGAAGAAGAACTGATGAAAACCAAAGAAAAATAGCAAACAAAAGATGACTGATCGGTAGTCCTTCCTATCTCTTCACTATATCAGCCAGTAAATCTGTTACTATTGGTATTTGTCCAGCTGCTAGATATCTTCTCCTTACAGAAAACGCGTGCATTTATGAAGATGAATAGTTACTGTTTTGGCGTGTAGTGGATTGTACCACAACTCATAAGGTCAAATATTCTCCCGGCGCACAGTGTAATATATTAACAAACTAGCAGGACAAAAATATTTTTTCAATGGTATGTTTTATTTTTGGTTGTTCCTTTATTTCTTACGACTAAATTAAACAATTACGTATAATTTTATAGATATCTAGTAACATTTTAAGAAAATATACATATTTGCATAAAAGAATACAGAATACAGACTATTACAATCGAAATGTAAATTGTAAGTATTAAATGCATGACATTAAAGAAACTTATAATTAAATTTCAATACACAATTAAATAAATTTAACATAATATATAATATCTTTATTAAGCTAATTTGCTTATTATAATACGTGTACTATGTTAATAAACTAAACTAAAAACTGTGTTCTTAAATATTTGCATAATAATTTCTTGAATAACTTAATACTTGTACTATTTTTAATTTCATACGGCAACGTATTATATAATGTAAGGCCACTGACTAAAACATTTTTCACGGTTTGAGTTCTCTTATATGTATCAACATAAAAATCGTGATTCTTTCGAGTACTATAACTGTGTATATTTTGCACTTGTGTAATGTTAGTTATGTAATCTGGCAAATTATTATTTTTTATTTTATATATAAATATTAAGCTCCTAAATACTATTCTTTGGCGTACATTCATCAAACCTAGGGTACCTAACATAGTTGATATTGGAGTATCTCTGTTACATCTCAAAATTATTCCATGGCCCTATTTTCTATTTTTGTAACTGTGACATTTCATTTTTGTTTAAATTAAACAATATACTGGAACAATAATCTATATGAGGTGCAATTAAAGATTTGTATAATAAAAATTTAACATACATACTCAGGTTTTTCTCACTCTCCGTAAGAAACCAACCTTTTTGACATTTTATTCATTATAAATCTAGCGTTTTCTTTAAACGATAAATTTTTATCTACAAGTATTTCTAAGTATTTTATACTGTCCACTCTTTCAATTTCGTTCTTGTCCAGATATATTTTAACGTGGCTCGTATCAATACTATTTAATTTGTATCTACTACCTACAAGCATAAATTTGGATTTTTAATATTAATACTTATAGAGTTATTACATATCCATTTGTATAATGTTACCAGTTCTTCATTAATTATTTTTACCATATTGCCTAGATCATTACCACATACATACAGCATAGTATCATTCGCAAACATGTGTATATCGCAATTATTATTAATTCTAAAGATTAAATCATTTACATACAGGTTAAAGAGTAATGGTCCCAATACAGTTCCTTGTGGAACACCGTAATAACTACCATGCTTTCCCGAAATTACTCCATTATATTTAACCACCTGCCAACGATTACTTAAGTATGAACTCATCCATTCTTTAGCTTTATCCCTAATACCTATGCTTTCTAATTTTTTTAATAATAACTTCCTATCAATAGTTTCAAAAGCTCTACTAAAATCAAGAAATACCGCTAAAACTAGTTGTCTATTGTCCATTTTCTTTAACCATTTGTCACATATGGCAACTAACACCGTTTCACAGGAATGTCCCTCTCGAAACCCTGACTGCCTCTGGGAAATAACATTGTTTTTCTTGCAGTAATCGCGCAATTGATCTCGTATACATGACTCTAGAACTTTTTCATAACATGGCACAGTATTAATCGGCCTAAATTCTTCGCAAGACTGTGTTCCACTAATTTTTGGCACTGGCACTATGTACGTCGTCTTCCAATCCTCGGGAAATACGCCATTTTGTATTGATGCATTGATTATATCAAGCAGTCTGTTAGCCGTGTTCATACAGACAACTTTTAATACCATTGTAGTTATACCATTGCCTGCAACATCCCCACAATTTTTAATTTTTTAAGTACAGCTTTTAATTCGGCCATAGTAATACTTTTGAATTGGTATAGTTTCTCTTTTTCTGTAATTCCCTGAACAGCATTTTCATACCTAAAATCAGTTGACATCAGTATACTTTTTACTATATTCTCTATACTAGATGTGAAGTATTGATTGAACATGTGCGCTATATTGTTATCTTCACTTATTTTTTGCTTACTGAATATGATCTCTTTTTGTTTAGGCGTAGTATCTGTCACTAATACCTTCAGATTTTTCCACATTTCCCCAGGGTTTGACTTGTGACCATCAATTATCATTCTGAGGTAATCCCCCTTTTCTTCTCTTATTAATTTGGTCACTGTATTCCTACACTTTTTATATTCTTCCCAAGCTTCTTCTGAGTTAATGATAGTAGCTGTCTTATATTTATCATCTCTAATCTTCATTTTTTGTATAATTGTTGGTGTAATCCATTTGTTTCTTTTATACTTTTGTGGAACTAACATTACGGTCTTAGGACACATTATGTCAATTATATTTTGTACTGAGCTTTTCCATCTCATAGTCATTTCATTAACATCTCCGGTATTAATCCAATCTGTTTCATACATATGCTTATGCAAAAAAGTGACATCATAGTTCTTAAAATTATGCTTTACTATCTTATATTCATTTCTGTTTACATTAACCATTTCGTTAAACTGCATCGATAATATACAATGATCTGCTATTCTTGGTGTTTTATGAACAGTATGTTGCAAACGTTTGTCATTTGTTACAATGTAATCGATAAGAGTTCTGCTTGTACTGGTAATTCTAGTACATTGTGTTATTATTTGGATCAAGGCATTTCTATAAAATAAATCTTTAATGTTACTGATGTAGTATGTATTAGTGTTGTAGTCTATGTTAAAGTCTCCGGTTAAAATTAATTTCCCGTTATAGTCCAATAAGCTGTCTATATGTTGTTCTAAATATTGTAAAAACAAGTTATCTGCCGTTTGTGGAGGATGATATAGTACATTGAACATTATATTTTGATCCCTAATTTGAATTTCGACACATATTAGCCACAGATAATTATCAATAAAAGTTTTAATAGATTTAGATTTAGTTGGCATCACTATCGAATAATATTGCATTACAAGAACTGGTTCTTCCAATAACTTACCGGATCTGAACTAATTAATAGCCTATGTATTAAATCCGAATTAGTGTTGATTCTTGAGGTTTTTCTTGTATACAGTTCCCTATATAGTCTATTATCCTTGTTCTTGGTTTCTTGAGCTTCTTGGGATAACTGAGCTATAGGCAAGATACAAGTGTCAATTATATCTTTTCCGTGTCAAAGTACTTTATGTACGTTCACTGCCATTGACTACCATGAATATTCTTTTATAGTTCTCGAGTTTGTTCGACATACATATCAAATTTCTCTATATTTATTGGAAATCCAGAATTTAAACATTCCAATATAACGCGGAAACATTTTATTAATTCCAAATTAACACCGGTAATTTCGGCCATTTTTCTAAATTTTTGAAGAATGCGCGAACAGTATTGTCGTCATTGATATTACCACTTTGTTGTTTAGCCTTGGCCACTAATAAACGAAGTTCGGTCTTGAAGTTACCCTGTATTAACTTCTTCCTTTCATATAATTTAGTTTTATTCTCTTCTTCTCGGAATTGCCATAATTTTACGTCGAGCTTGTAGGAAATATGGAGTAGACACTCAAAGAAATGTATTCTCGAATCAAGAATTAGTAAAGGGATGTAAATTTAGTAAAGTTAAGTTTCTTTTATTGCGTGTCCTTGAAAAAGAAAGGGATGTAAATCTTTATTTTAATACATTAATATAAAAAGAATTTATTTATATATTAATTATATGTTTACCTGAAATAGAACGGGACGTCAAACTTTACCTGTATAGGCTTCGGCAGCTCATTCTGCACACGGTTTGTCCACGAAATTCTGATCATGAGTATACCCATACCTAATCTAGTATATACATACTGTCATTTGTCTGAAATATATCTATGCGTTTTGAATTGACCAATAAACTAAGTTTAAATTAAACAGGAAGGCAACACGGTATAAAACGGTATAATATAAAAAAATCCTTTCTATATTGGAAAATCCGTGATTTAAAAGCGTAAACTTTTCTAAATTTATTGCAAATACACAACTTTCTTTTAAAGAGAAAAGGATGGTGCAAGAATACACTAAACAAGTTAAATTAATAAAAAAATACAGAAATGTCACTACAGTCCACTGGTAATCACACAATTCACGTACCAATTTAACTAATGGAAAGGTAGGTTATGACTGACAGAAAGTACCTTAATCTTTATACCTGCCGTATTCATTACAGGATAACTTAATTAATATAAAACTAATGTTTTCTAATATTATGGACCATCCAGAGTTCATATATTTGATTATTGTAATTATTTGAGTAGTTTGCAAAATTCATTTTTGTCTTGCTAGATTGTATGTACATATATCACACTGTGCGGCGGCAAAAATCTGAACCGACTTAGTGATAGCAATTTTTTAAATTGTTATAGGGAAGCTTTAAAATTTTCGTGAAAAGCTGGCAATAACTTAATTAAAAATGCTCTCCTATCCATACGCTTACAAAAAAGTTGTTTAAGCAGGTTCTCTATATTGAAACCAATACATTTCTTTTTCAAAATATGATGATTTTGATGTAATGTTCAACTACTTACCTAATGTACCTGAAATAAAAATAAAGTTTGAAAATTTTCAACGTCCTTTTTTAGTGTGGTCACTGATCCACTGGTATGACAGAGAAAGACCTACAGAAAAATATTAAAAGTCTATGATTAAACATGTTAGTAAAGTATCGACAATGTTAATGCAATACCTATAATTGCCAAAGTGACATGTTTCAGAAAACACATTTTTGTAAATAAATTAAGAGAACGAAGTAGCATTCTGACGTTTAATATTTTTATAAAATAGCTTGATCGTAATCAGTTACAAATCGATCATCAGAGTTTTCATGTTTTGGAAATTAATGGTAGTTACGAGGTATTACATTGAAAATGGTGTCGTAAACGTTGACGGTACAAGTGATCGCATAGCGTAAATAAGTATTGCCCGTTACATTGTCAAAAATAACATTTATTGTACGCTAGACAAATTTTAACAAACAAGCTAAAACTGCTATTGCATGTAGACCACAACATAAGACCTACTGCACTTATTCTTCATGCAGTATTGTAAAAACTCTAAAAATTTGGATTAATTTTCGGCTTTATGTCTTGAAGATGCAAAAACTTTTTCTTTGTGATTGTCAACTTTCTGTGAAATAATTGTGGGTATTTTTTTATTTAGTTTGGTAGATGTTTTGGTCTGAGGGCGGTGACGAAAATTCTTAATCAAGGTTTTGTTTGTAGCTGATGTTACTTTCTACCCACTGTTATCGCAGATATGACGTCATCTCTTTTGGTTTGAAATGGTAACAATTTCTGATAGCATTTGTAGGAAAACGTTTCTCTGCATACAAGGCGATGATTTCTGAGATAAGTTACATTTTCGAGAAAAAGTATTTGGAGTATTCTTAACATTTTTATTCACAATCACAGAATTTTTTGTTCATCTACAATTTTAAGAAAATAAATTTATTTCGAATAAGGTCCAAGAAATGTTCCTTAAAAATTCAATTTATACTGCTTTCTTGTCATAATCTGATCGTATTTGTCGTATGCAATTTATTTTCATAAGGGGGCGGCTGGAGAGCTCATACCCCACAGATGGCACCACTATCCAAAAACGGTACCAATTTGTAGGATAGGAAAATATATTGCATAACCTTGGTGCGATATTCTACATGTGAAGTTTGTAAAAATATGAACAATTCAGTATGCATAAAAAATAATTTGTATCCCCAAAGTGAACGTATGACAGGCAGTTGATCTATGAGTCCTCAATATCCTTTGTGACACATTCTTTTAGCCAACATTATGAAACAGAAAACATATCTCTGTTCCGCTTGTTTAGAATACAGAGAGGTACGTTTGTGTTATAAAAGCCAATCAAGTCCGAAATTTAGCACTTTGGCGTTCAGCGGTTACCTAGCGGTTGTTATTGTATCTATGTATTCCAAGCAATTATAGTTAGTTAGGGCACATCCTCTTTGGCCGTATAGCGGCTTATGGTTTCAGCAGGATGGCGCAGCCCTACATTATTCTCTAACCGTTCGTAATTATCCTAGTACCGTTTCTCCAAACAAATGGGCGAGAAGTAATTGAATGGGTAGCAAGATCTCCAGATCTAACTCCAATCGATTTCTTTTTGTGGTGTTATCTCAAATCGAAAAACCGACCTGATAATATTAAAGATTTGACTACTAGAATAACCGAGCAAATTAGGTTAATAATTCCTCAAATATTAAATAATAATTCCCAAGTAATTAATAATCCCAAACTAATTTCTCAACCCATTCAACTAAATATTTATACTTATATTCTAAGTATTTCGAAGGACAAGCAATCTGCTCACAACCACCAACTGTCCACTCATCTACCTAGATGCTAAGTACGAATATGCGCCCGGATCAATAGGGCTGCACACTTACAGTACTATGCCCAACATTTGTGATGGACAGAATAAGTTTCATCATTGTTACGGTCTCCTGGTGTGGAGAGAGCACCAAACGGTTACCCGCTTGCGTGGGGATTTAAAATAAGAAGACAGGCCTTTCTGTTTTCATGTCGATTTATTTAAATAGAAAAGATTGACATATTTTACAATAAAAAACATTTATTTAGACAGATCAGTTAACACATTTCAGTCGATTTGGTTAACACACACGTTCGTGGCTAACCGTTTCAAAATACGTATGGTTCAAAACAGTTCAAACATATTTGTTTTTGCGTTTGTGCTTAACGTTTTAAATACGTTTGTCATAAATGTTCCATTTTCTATCCATGTATTTAAAGATCTAACGATCCATCTACTTTTAAACCGGGGGACGGCTGGTTAGGTGCCGAACAAGCAGGCCCTAATATGTTTGTACGTTTAGTACACAAGCAGCGGTTATAGGAAGAAAGCGAACGAACGTCGTCAGTGAGGCAGGTCAGTTCGAGACGACATTTGGGTGATATGATTTCATACTAAGTTTATGTATATTGCTTCCTTCTAACGCGCTGACCTCATCTAAGTAAGCGAGAGCACAGCGGAACGTTCCTCCAGCCGGTCGATCCATTCAAATCGTCTACGTAACGGGCCACATGTTTTTTAGTTGACCCTGGGGGAATAATCTTAAGGATTTTCTGTGTGCGCATTATCGGAGCGTTCATTATTTGTAGGCGACGAATTGTAGACAACGTTTGAAACATAATATAAGAATTTACAAAACTTAAAACATAAAACTATTCTACATTTGGTAGATATATAGGAAGAAATCAATATTAATTTTAACATATTGATAAAAATAAAGACAATTATTGAAGTTATAAGAACTGAAAAATATTAATATATAGAAAAACTGTTAATATGATATTCTCTTTAAAATAATGTCTTTAAATCGTTAACAATCATGATGTACAAGAATTGACAATTTCAACCGGAGCCTACGAAGTGACAGATATAGAGTAATTTTTGCAAGACTCTCTGATTACCAAGCCCTCGACAAACGGCTTGTTCGCTGAACGAACAGTCTATATATAGCAAGAAGACACGCGTTTGTCGAAAGAAGGCGATAGACTTATATGAGTTTGATATATGTCACGGAGCAGCCATATATCAAACTTGTATAGGTCTATCCCCTTCTTTCGACAAACGCGTGTCTTGTTCGCTGTATATAGACTGTTTCTTCAGCGAATAAGATGGGCGTTTGTTGAACCTTACTCATCACTGATGGCGCAAAGATACGAATGATCTATTTTTTGTTTGAAACGTAACGACAACATACTTAAATGTGAAATCTTTCCAAAATTTGCATTTCCTGGCTCCATTGGTTCAAGGATAGGATTTAGTAAGCAAACGCTTGAACATAATGTTAAACACGTCTGACAATCCCACGTTCCAATTCACAAATTATTAGAGTGGTAAAAATACGGGTGGAGTTTAATATTACTGCCTTCTACGACGCACACATACCACGTAGGTACCTTATACGTATTTGCGCCCTCGATTAAACCAGGTGTCAATATTGAGCTAAGGAATACAATTTATTTACCGATCAATACACCAGACATAGATCATATTACTGTCAAGTTAGTGGATCAAGATGGTGACTCAATAGACTTTTGTGGTGAAAAGATAATGGTTAGATGGGAGCTGAAAATATATGGGGCTAAATTTAATCAAGTGGATAAGAACAATTCATGTGCGTTACCTTCCTTAACTAACACTTGAAAATAGAGCTTCACTTTAAGCACTTGGCTTTAAAGTGAGAAATCTTGTAAATATTATTTACCACTTTTAGACCAATCAAATAATAAATTGGAAATCCACAAATATATTATCAGAACGTTAATAAACAATGTTTTCGTATAACCTTCGTCGGTGAAAATACATCAGTTATTTTACACTATCAGCAAAATAACTAGCGATTATGATTTCTTGATATATAGGATTTGCAATAATTTACACAACTGATAAAAAAACCAAATAAATCATTAAGTGTGGACAGCAACATTAAACTCAACTGCACAGGCCGTACTCTTAACAGTACAAGGCGCAAGATTAAGAAGGAGAATAATAATTTATACATCTAATATTTATCATATCATCTTTATCCAAAACATAAAGTAAAATAAAATCCTTGTATAAAGAAATATTTGTCGAAACCTTAACAATTCTGTTTTAAGGACAAGGGAAAATCCGGAAGGAAACCAACCCAAAGGGTTTGTTTTGAAATGTAAATGGCATTTTAATAAATTAGTATATACATTACTTAAATTGTGAACATGGTTTCTGAAATTAACAGTTTCAACATATTTATCATTTGATATATTAGCCCCTATCTTTAATAATTGTGTTTTCAAAATGAAAGCAATGACCTAAATCCCTGTAATGTTTTGTTACGGCGGTCATTGCACTAATATTTTCTTTAAATACTGTTTTGTCTGACCGGTGTAACATCTATCACAGTTTTTACAATTTATTTTATAAACTACATTGCCTTGATTTGGGTCATCTTTTTAGATTTAGTCTAAGTCAAAAGATATTTGTTACTGTAATTTGGAATGAAAGTTCTAGTAACAATATTTCTATGAAATATATTTTTATTTGTTTGCTTAACCCTTTCTTAATGTTTTAGAAGTCCCCTAATTCGTTTAAATTCTTTCTCATGATCTGCTAATCTAACAGATTGATCAACTAATCCACTAGGTAATTTGATTTTACAATGCCATGATACTGCATGATCTCCAGTTACATACTTACTTAATCCTGGAGCCATGTACCTATCGGTGTCGGTTGCATGGGAGTTCAGTCATTCGGTTTCCTACATTTTTCTCTCCAATTTTATCTATTCTGCGCCAGTTGAAGAAACCTTATTGTTAATTCAAAATGAATATTGTTTATCAACCGATTGTGCAGTTTAATGATGTACTTGAAGAATATTCCTGCATATAGTTCATATATTTCGTTTGTTCATAATTTTTGATATGAGAAGAAGAATGAAAAAAACATATGGTGCGTTTTGAATGGAAGAAAAAGAAATGCCCTGTGACGAGACTCGAACCAGCGATCTCGTGAGTATCGCACCAAAACGCTATCGACTAGGCCACGAGTCCAGTTGACAATCGTATTATATCTAGTGGATTTAAATGGTGGGTGAAATTTCAACATCGATTATCTCGGTAATTTATGAACGTTACGTCGAACTACTCCAAAATATTCATATTTAAGGTCCAAACTACACGTACCATAAATATCAAAAATTACAAAAATCCGATTACCTTACCTTCTCCTTGTTAGTATATCTTCAAACTTTATTCCTCTCTGCTCTGCTGCTTTTGTTATTTCCGTATTTCAGGTTTTGTTTAGTCTTCCTCTTCGTCCTTTTCCATCTTCTGATTTGCACACTTTTTCACTAGTCTGCTTTATCCCGTTCTTTGTATATGTACCATCCATCTTACAATTAGTTGTCCCTGCTGTATCGTCTGTTATACTGATATTATACTTTGTTCTGTAAGCTATACATTTCTTATCTTAACTCTTTTTGTTTCCCCTTGTATTTTCGTCTCTAGACTTGACAGTATTATTTTACATAAGAAATCCATCCAGTAAATGAAAATTGAATGATAGAAAATGTAAAGAATGTAAAATAAAGCAAAAATTCTCTCGCTAGCAAAACGTAATCCGAGTTTTTCTTTCGAAGTGCTAAATTTAGTGAGACATAAATCTTATTGCAATTGCCAGATTTAACTATTGCACATATGGTAATGATTTTACTTCTCATCGGATGCAGGGATAAGGGAAGAACCCAGAAGGAAGTTTGCGATATGTTGAATGCAAGATATCCAGGTCGGCCCACTAGTCAATCCACAGGCAGTAAGATTGAGTTTGAAACTTGAAAAACTCGTGATGTTAACGATAGAAAAAACGGACGTCTAAAACTTAGTGAAGATATGAAGCTGAACATTCAAGTCTCGATTGAGCTTATTAGACAATGAAGTTAGTAAGACAACAATGTTAGGTATTATGAAGAAGAAAATCCCTATAAAATTGAATTCGTACATCAATTCGACAAAGACCCGCCACTACAATTTTGTAAAACCATGATAGATTTATATCAAGCAAACCGACGTTTTCACCGGCATCGGCAATTGCTTTCTTTGGATGAGGCAATGTTTATGTTCACAATGATCGAGACTTATCAGATTATACCGTATGGTTTCAGCGAAACGGCGCATCTCCCGTATTATCCTCAGTCTATTCGAGATTTTTTAGACAATTACTTTCAGAGCAGGTAGATTGGCAGGCGCGGCCTGGTACAATAGCTCGCGACAGCCCCAGATCTTAGAACGTTTAATTACTTTTTATGGGGTTATTAAAGATCCAAAGCCTGCGTCATCAGACCACAAGCTGAAGTAGAGCATCGCATTCAATTGTCATTTACACGCAGAATCTCTTATGTAAGACGGTAATATTTTTATCAAATAAAGTCAACCTACTCAAGGATTCCTTCCAACAAAATTTTATTTCGTTATTACCGAATTATTTTCATACTTTAGACTCGCACTGTATATCGGTATTACCACGCCCTTTTTCAGTCTTTCGGTGTTTTGCTTTCTCTTCTGATTTGGTTTAGTAAGCCTAATAATTCTTATTCATATTTCTTTGTTAGGAATTTAATCATTTGTCAGTTATCTCACCGTGTCCAAGAGCTTTTCCGAGTTTAATTTTTTTGCCTTTTCTAGTTTGTATTTTGGTATATTATTTTCCTGGTTGTTCTGTTGTTCTATTGGTTGTCAATCTTGTGTTTGTATCTGCAGCTCATGTTGATTCTCTTGACGTTTTTGTTCTTCCAATAAACCAAAATATTCCTTCTATCTGTTAATTATTCTTTTTCCCTTTGTTCCAATATCTCATTTCCATCTTTTATATTCTTTAGCATGGCTAGTTTTTTTGTTTCTTATTTGTTTTAGCATTCCATAAAATAATGTTTTGATTCTCTGCGTACGTCTTTGCCATTTTTTGTTGAAACTTTTTCCATGCATTTAAATTAGCTCTCTTTACTAGATCTTTGACTACTTTTCTCTCATAATGTTCAGCATATTGTTTCCTTTAGCTTCCTGTTACCCCAGATATTCCTTCTGCTATTTTGTTATTTATGTCGTTGGAATTATCCCTTGTTGTTTCCATGTCCATCTACTCTTCACCCCATTCAAACTTATTTAATTCATTTTAGTATTTTTCCCTTATGTTCACGTCTCTTGTCTTGCAACTCTTTATCCATTTCTTAACCATCTTTTACTTGTTTGATTCCTTTGCTGTTGCTCGTTCCCATATTGTAGTGCTCCTTATAAAATACTCTATTATCGATTTCCCTTTTCTGTTTGGTTCTTCTCTTGTAATTTTGTGCATTTCCTTGTGCTTGATTTTCAATTATGTAAACATTTTGTCTGCTGTATTCAATAGTTCCAGTTCCTTTGTTATTACTTGCTTCTTCGACTTCCTTTCCTAGCTATCGTTTCATATCTTTTACATCCGTTATCAACCTTTTGATCAGATCTGTTACAGCATCAATCTTGTCTTCTTTATTTTATTTCTTTTCCTTCTGAAACGTTCCCTGTATGTTTTACTTGTCCTCAATGTTTCTTCTAGCTCTAAATTTTCCCTATCTCTTTTTCCTTCCTCCGACATGTAGTCGTCGGTATTTTGACTCATGTATCAACTGGTTAACTTTTTGGTTGTACCTCATATGTCTATTTTAACACTTTCCACTACTTTATCTTGGTGTCGTTTTTGCTGCAATAAGCATATATTTGGTTTCAGTACAACATACCCAGTCATTAAAGTCCTTCACTAATTTTATTTTTCTACAGTTCAAAGTATCTCTTCACGTTCGTTCTTCTATTGTTAGTAAAGCGAGGATAAATTCGCTGCCGGCCGAAACAACCGCTCTCGACTATTTTCAAGTATCAACTATACCAGCTAACTAATATCATAATTGTCACGTTCAGGAAGTCTATTGAGCTATTAGATTTCTCCTCATATGTAAATTTAAATTCTTTGTGATAACTATTAAAGGAATCTAATACTTTATCAATACTACCTTTTCGTACGGAATTAAAGCAGTCGACCCCATAACGTCTGTATAAGCTTACACAATAATTTACTTTTCCGAAAGTTTTGTTCTCGGTTCTCCAGTACCACGTTTGAAGTGACTGCTGATAATGGTATAAGAAATGGCAGACAACTTCCAGCTTTTAGTAGTGGAATTACTCCAGGTATTTGAATATCTTTTTTATTCTTTCACCGCCATAGGTGATCATTTAGCACCTTCTTTAATATTATGAATTTTTAAGGGCATTATTTGCTCCAATAGGATTGACTTATTGAAAGGAACAAGTTTTTGTCCCATTCCTATTCCCGTTTCCAGTTTTCTTGTTGCCTTTATGGTGCTAGCTACTGTCCAGACAATACTTTTTCTCTGAAACTTATGCCTTTGGACTTCAAATCCTGACTTTGTGAGTAGACAATATCGTGCTCTTCACACACTCGATCTAGAGGATTCACATCAAGATTGTTGCGTTGTTTTCGTTGTTGTAATCGGGGATCGGATCCGCACTACTGATATCGAGCTAGATGTAACTCAATCGGTAATTTATTAATAAAGGTATTGAGAACATCATTTCCTCCACTGCCAGGCGACATTGAGAAAATAGTATAAAATTCCAGGAGGTCCCTTTTATACACTAATCAACAAAAAGATGCTTTCATGATTTGAAACCTATATTTACGAGCAGTAGTTTTCAACGAAATGGTTCGTTGTTCCCAAGTAGTGTATACGCTGTATTATGTCTGAACCAAACTGGTCTCCGCTTCAACAACGTCTATATTTACTCAGAATCACTATATCAGCCAAATTATTAATTTCTATCACGTAAAAATTGCATTTTTATTTTGGTGACGTTATTGCTGACAAACAAAACAAAATCAAGGATTATTTTAGCATCGGCAGATATAAAACTGTGGATAATGTTTATCTCTGCCAAAGTTACGCTCGTTCACCGACATAATTATTATGTGATAATGCCCATTTATTGATTATTGTCTTTAAACAAGATGATCCTAATTTACGACACATTTATGAAGAGCACGTTGACATGTGACAAATATAAAGAAGTATATGAATAATGCTGGAAGGAAAAATACTTAGAGAGACGAGGGTAGTGAGATAAATAAGGGTCGACACCGAAAACTTTTATATAGAAGAATTAAAAATGCATATCTCGTTGGTTGATAACATTTGTAGCAGGTTTCCTGTATTTAAAAAGTCTTTTCCCAAGTTGAACTGTATACAGTAACAGTACGAAAAGAACGTACGTCAATAATAAGATCGCTACTACTGGCAACAAAAATAAGACAATGTGGGATGTAATAAACCAACATTTAAATAGGGAGAAGATACGAGAGCAGAATGTTAGGATACAAGTGGAGAACAGCTATTTGGATAATGAGGAAGTTTCCAATAGGTTTAATGAATATTGCCAAACAATTGGCGAAATTTACCGTACAGCTTTGCAGACTGAACAAATGTAGAAGAGTGTATTTATCAAGCGTCAAACTAACCGCACTCATTATTTCAAACACCGATATGTCTCAACGAAATGACAACTTACATTGCCAATCTTAAAAAATCACACTCACCGGAATTTGATAATATATTTATTATTTTTATTAGACTCGGTTAAAGAATACGTGCTACATCTCTTACTGGAACCTGCGCCAGTTGTTCCACTCCACATGAAAGGCTCAAAAAAGTGTTGGAGAATTATAGACCGATATCATTACTATCTACATTTTCGAAGCTATTCTAGACTATTGCGACCAAACAATTAACAAACTTTTTAACTAAGTACAACATACTCGGCCCCTTTCCAGCATGGTTTTGTGAAAAGTAGAAGTGCTCATACTGCGTTGGAACTCTTTGTAAATGGAATAGTCTCAGCACTGCATATTGGACTGATTCCTTTGGGCCTTTTTATTGACTTTAGCAAGGCTGTATATTGCATCATATTCTGCTGGACAAGTTGGAACGTTATGGTGTACGTTTGCGTAAGGACCGAGCCATTCGCTCAGATGATACCATCGTAATTAATTATGCCGACACAAATATTCTAATAATCGGAAGTGATTATACGGAAATAGCATATAAAGCAGCTCAAGCGATGAAAAACGTAGAGAATTGGGTAATGTGGAATCATTTGCACAATGATAAATGTGGTTCTTTTCTCTAATAGAGCCGACAATAATAGGTAGATTTATGTAATCCTAATTGGAAGGTTACCTCGACAGCAAGAATGCTAGGCCTAATTATAGACGGTCAATTAGCCTGGTATGCACATATTGATCACATGTGTACCCAACTGTTCAAGGTAGTATTTGCTCCTAGAAACCTATCCATATATCTTAAAATATAAAAACATTTCATTTCGGCTGCTTTCAATCCGTCTTAAAGTATGGGATAGTGCACTGGGGTGGTGCTGCGGACTTTAATGTTGAACGAGTGTTTCTAGTGCAAAAGAGAGTGGTGAGGGCAGTGTCTGGCCTAGCATCTAAGGACTTTTGTAAGTCATCTTTTACACATTTTAATATAATGAAAATTTACGCGTTATATGTGTACGAGGTGTTGTGTTTTGCGTATGATAACCAAAGTAAATTTTGTCTGAACCAAAACTATCATAAACGTAACAAAGATGCTTTAATACCGATGAAATACTCTACTGCCAAATATCAAAAGCATATGTACCATGACCGATATAAATTCCTTAATCACCTTCCCAAAGAACTAAAAATGCACCCACATGGGCTGCATTTAGGTCAAATTTGAAGAGGCAGCTGATTTCACATGTCTATTACCTATGAAGTCTCACAGTAGGCCCGGATTGGAAATAGTTACTTGCATATTTTCCAAATAGTCCCTATATACGCTGTTAATAGCAAATTTGCGAAGGATGGTATAAATCTCCATCGACCAAAGGAAAATCGACACTTTTAATAGTACCATCTAAACTACACAACACCAAATCAAGAAGAGGGTTATTCATATTAGAAGCAAATTTATATTGTTCAAGATTATAGAACTGTTGAAAATTGTAAAGGGCGGTATAGTTTTGATCATTTACATCGTGATTATATAAAGGACTATTGAAATTTCGCAGTATGATCAGGTTACAAAAAGAAGTTAAGAATAAATGTTTCGAATAATGAAAGAAACCGGTGATAATTATTAATTATCACTAAGTTGCTAGCACATACACAACAAATACAAGAAGATAAAATGCGTTTGGAAATTAATTGGAAAATAATGTATGTACATCCCACAACAGCCACCGATGGAACCGTAGGCACAAACATCGTCAAATTCAAAGTAGTGGTAACTACTTCATTTTTAGCTACAAGTAAGCACATCTCGACCACAACGGTACACAAGTATAATCCTCAGGAAATAGTTTACTATTGAAAACACCAGCCGCGAATCAAATTTCTGTTAGACACAGAACGTCATAATTGCAAGCCAAAAGTGAATTCAGACTTCTTCAACTGACAGCAATACGATTAACATCGGCAAGCAGCCCAGAAGATGTCCCTTGCAATAGTGGACGAAACGTCGGCACCCACGCCAAACCAGACGCGGTTCCAACCCGGAAACCAAGTTAGACATTGTGATTTCGACCGCGGAAGCCACACCTGAGATTGTGAATTCAGACTTTTAACATAATGATAGAATAATGAGATGTTAACTTGATCGCCCTTGCGTTAGTTATTCAGATCAAAGAAACAATCTTGGGTATACTACGTACATACATAGTTTATTTAAAAATTCCCCTCACCGTCACTAATACATTCTTGTAATACCTTCTTCAGAGCATCATATACCGTTTCGGCCGGGTTGTGGTATTTCAGGAAAATGCAGACATTAGTTCAGAACACAATTTATTCAAAACACGGAACGATATATGTGTGTATCTTACTTTACAATCCAGCAAATCCATACTAATCATGATATATGTCAAAAATGTCAGCCTCCTGTCATACCGAATCCAGGTTTAATAGCTTCAGTGCACTGCCCCCTCCTTAAACCTAATCATCCCGATCAGATTCGTGGTCGGTTGCGTAGTAGGTTCTCAAACGATCGACTTCTTCTTGTTTGGCCAATGGTACTTTTCGCGATGCCTGTTTCATTGGTCGACTATTGCCGATGTCGATTCGATGTCGTGTGAGGGTAGTCCTTCCTTTATCAGTATCCAACAATGAGAAGACATCTCTGTACTGATGTAGTAATTGCTTGAGTTGTTTAGATTCATCGCCGCTTAGATTTGTTTTGGCATGTTCGAAAATTTGCTGGAGGCTTTCTGGTAACTGGACAGGTTTCCTAGAGGGTTCACCAACTTCTTCGAAACCTTGTTCCTCATATACGGATTGACATGTTCCTAATACCGTGTCCTTAGATATCTTCTGAGCATAGCTGTTGAAATTAGCCGTTCTAACAAGTATTGGTCGGTCATTAACTTAAACTAAAGTTTTCGCTGATAGCATTCCCTTCTTACCATGCTTTGCCGGCTCGATGGTTCCCACCAAACCCCTACGCGAATTACCTTCCACATCGACCGGTATAATAACTTCAGATTTTGCTGTCCGCAGAGCATCCTCTTTCACTACCACTCTGAAGACGGTGTCTTCTCCGTGTGCTGTTGACATGATAATTTCATTTTGTCCCATATTCAGCGTTTTGTTTTTCAGTTCCAGTACGACATCTTTGGATTTGAAGAAGTCTAGTCCTAGTATCACCTCATCTCTAATGTCAGCAACTAGAACTTCTTGGGATACTAAATGGCGACCTATTTGTATCTCTGCTTTGGCAAGTCCACGAGGCCTTGCCTCCGGTGGCGGTTGTTAGGGTATAGAGTCTATCTGCTGGACGTAATCTCCATTAATCTCCATAATCAGATCGGGTCTAATGATCGTATGTGATGCACCTGCATCTACAGTTAACTGATATCTTTTGCGAAACAACGCGCCGTCCACCATCAAGGTTTGAGCTCCGCATTCTAGCAGGGATAACATGACTGTATGTGAGGAGACTTGATGAGAGCTAGTAATCGGTTGCTCCTCAGAGTTGGATGATTGTAGTTTTCCTGGTTGCTCTCGTCGCACCCGGTAGCGGTTTTTGAAGTGCCCAGGTTTTCTGCAATTCCAACAAATCGACTGACGTGTTACTGTCGGACTACTGATCGTCGCCGGGCTACCTGCTTCTCTATTGATACGACTCTTTCTAAGCTCCTTTGCCAGCTCTGCTAGAACATCAGCGATGTCTTCCGGGGGCTTACCAGACGTGTCAAGCTGTCGTACCCGTACGCTCCTGATTGAAACGTCAGCCGCATCATACTCCAGTGCTTTTGCTGGGGCATCTGCTAGGTTTCTGTACCGACCGAGACGTAAAGCTCTTTGAGTCTCTGTATCCCTGACACCGTCAATGAAAGCTTGTACGCCCAGCTGTTCCAAAACATCCTCAGGAGCAGACGAAAGTGCCAGGCGAACAAGTCGTGCTATATCCACCTGGAACCCCTGCAAGCATTCATTGCTTCTTTGGGTCCTGGCTTTGAACTGTACCTGGTAGACTTGCTTAAGGTGTGTATCGCCATAAAGGGCTTCCATGACCGATATTAACGATTGGTAGTCGTGCTGTTGGCATTCTGGGACGGTTTACAAGATGTTAACTGCATCTCCACGATCTCCAACGATTAATGCCGTCCACATTGGACCAACCATTAGCAGATGTGGCAGCCTCAAATTGTGTGAGACATGTTGACCACTGATCTTTCCCGTCAAACGTCGGCGACTTCACTTTTACTACAGAATGTCCTCAATTATGTATGGAGCCCGTACTTCTTAAGTTCGTTATTTGATCCTGTACCCGCTTATCCATCTCCTCCTTGAACTTCTTCTGCTCTTCCTCCAACGTCATTCGTAACCGTTCCTGGAGATGCCAAACATCTTCGAATTTTCTGTTGACATGCTCCTGAACGATGTCGACCTACTTTTTCATTGTCTCGACTTGATGTTCGGTGACTCGCTCACATTAGCCCCAAATCCTGATTTTCCCTTTCAGCACTCCGTTTCGTATTTCTTGTGTCCATTTTTGTCTATTTTCCGCCGACCGTTTTCTCCGACTCTCTGTAGGTACGATCCCACCTCTGACACCAAATTGTACCGTGTCGGCCGGATTGTGGTATTTCAGGAAAATGCAGACATTAGCTCAGAACACAATTTATTCGAAACACGGAACGATATACATATCTTACTTTACAATCCAGCAAATCCATACTAATCATGACATATGTCAAAAACGTCAGCCTCCTGTCATAGCTTCGGTACAATATTTTAATTTGTCGGGGAGTTTTATCAAATGATAAGGAAATGCTTTTATAATTACACATCGATTGAAGATTATTATTATTATTATCATTATTTAAGGAAATATTAATAGGACGTGGTCCGGTTTGAACATCATTGAAACGTCCGCGTGGTTTTATATCCAGGATTATAATAGATTTAATAGATTTGAAAATTAAGTTGATCTCAACCTTATCAGCCGCTAAATGTGCATTCCCGTCCAAATCCGACGTCTGTTGCGATACGCCCAGAACTATAAGATTGGGTTTCCTGGATTGTCTGTCATTAAGTTCTTCAATAATTCCCTTAGAACCGCAACCAATTCACCGATTAGACAGTTTATCATCAATTTCATTTCTAAATAGAGTCCACTTTGGATTAAACTCGTTCTTCAATGAATTTAAAGCATAGCAAAAGTTAAAAGCAATTAAAGACTTAATACCACTAATACTATTACAAGAATTGTAAACCATCAATACAGCGCGAGTGTGCTTTTGTTCTAAGAAGTTCACCCTCGAGTATACATATGCTATATGAATCAAACCTTGGCAAGCATCACAGTGTATATTCGTCGAGTCTGTTTTAATAGCAGAATTGCAGTTCGCATACGAACTTATAATTAAAAAAGAAGGAAAACAACAGGGACACTCTTTCGCGGTGTGCTGCCTATCACAACGGCTTTTATAACTAAACAAAGGGACATCGCGCAACGGTAGGGTAGTATGTATGATAATAAAAGAGAAATTAAATTTTTAAGAAAATACTGTTAAGAGCCCTATGGAACGAAGACGTTCAAGGAATACATCGATATACATACATACGTAAAAAGAGGAACAAAAAAGTGTTCAGATATTCATAACACTAGCATTGAGAATAAGCTGTCAATACTTACAAAAGAAATTTCTGGTACTACAAAAACTATAAAAGAGAGTATTCAGTATCAAAATGAAGCTAAAACCAAGAACCATCTGTTCGTGTAAAAATAAATTAGGAAACGAAATAGCAAAACAGTACGTTATTTAGAGAGCAGAAGCAATACTTGTAGTTACGTGCATTCACAGGTATAAGTGCTAGATAACCTGGAGCCACCAGCTCAGATGCTTACACCTAGTACACAGAAAATACCAGCACCAAGGAGACTATCCGACACTGACGCTGAATACGATCCGTTTACTGAAGAAGAGGAAAAGCAAATTGATGCAGAAAAGTCTTTATATCAATATCGTGAAGAATACCAAAAAGTGCTTGTAGCTAACCCACGAGTTTGAGTTTCTTGGACAATATACCTTAACACTAAGCACTTATATTGACGGCATGCTTAGCGATACAGAGAAAGCTTACCCTACGGCAGCAGGTGGTCATTCTGATCCCTAGATAAATCAACTTAAATTAGGTATTTTAGAAATTGAGGGTGACAATACTATATTCGATGACATACGATATAAGGGAGCATCTGGATTCTTCAAATTGATTTTTAAGAATCATCCTATTGGTTATACAAAATAAGATGAAGGTTGCTACTGCAACATTCTGAAACGAACTAATATTCATCATCGCAACTACGATCCCACTAAGCATGTAGTAGAGGTACTAAAGGCAATACTAACATAATTAGACCTTTAACCATCGTTGTACGTTCAGATACTACTAGCGGTCGAATTCAAGGAAAAGGATAATCTCTTGAAAAGCAGATGGTCATCAGCAATAGACTTTCTCAATATGTTTACTGGAAAAATATAAATGAGCTTGTCGAGTGCTTGAAATTACTAATAGCAACTCAACAGCTGGTCATGCAAATCATTCCAATGAAATTGTTTCCATTATTGAAGAACTAAGAGAAACGGGCATTATTCTATAAAATGACCATTAATAAGTTTGGTCACTTAACTGTAGGAGTTGCATCTGACTAATACTGATAAGTTTGGAAGATACATCAGTAGAGATGACTCCATAATTAGGAGACTTTCTGGCACTTTTCTCGCACTGAGGATGGAAATTATGACTTTCAAGGTAAAAAACTATGCCACCGCCAGTAGACAAAGACAATCGTTCTTATAGAAGTTATTTCGATAAAGTTATTCCAAATCTGTATCACCACACCTAAAATAAGTTAAGGAATTGGCAATATTACAAAACGATATTGAGAAATTGAAGCAGTTAACTATCATAAATGAACTTAATACACATAGCTTAGGAATGACGCGGACCTTGATAAGCTCAAACTTTTGGAAAACAAGTTAAGATTTGAATTAGTCGCCGTTGAAGATAAAGTGTTAAAAATAGAGAAGTTACTGAAAAACCTATTGGGAGACTTGGAAGTAAAGATCGAGAAGCAAATTAAAGATTTGAAGATGTTGTCACGCACACACCTAATGAGTAGGATAAATTAAGAAGTTGTCAACTAATTGCATAAGCTAACACAAAGTAACTTTAAAAGGCGTCGTGTAATTATTAGAGGCTTGGATAATTTACGGCAACCGTTTTTGATTGATCTCAAATCATACGCGCGTAGCAATCGAGGTTATTAGTACATATTAATAGGCATCGATTCCGTTTCGAAGGACCACTGGAACCAACTACTCCAGAATAAAAGTGCAATCGAGGTGAAGAATGCAGTAGTCAAGGTCGAATACTTCAGAACATCCAAACAGCCATCACATTAATAATTATTCAACCTATACTGTAATTAAAACCTCCTTGGTTAAAAGAGTAATTCGAACGCTGAAGGAAAAATTATTCAAGCAGTTCAGCCAGAATCGGCTGTCCTATACTACTAACACTTTTAAGAAGAAGAAGATAAAGAAAAACATATTTTGCAAATCTTCAGCGATTGCTTAATGTGATCATTTGTTGGATAACGAAGGTACATAACTGACTATAACTTTATTAATGAAATCATTAATAAAATCATCACGTTCGATATCTCTTAACTGTATCTCATGTATCGATATTTTGCACTATAGAATATTGCTCGACTAATGAAAGTAAATTATTTCCAACGAAAACTAAAACAGCAATTCGACGAAAAATTTAGGTGATTGCGTACAAGGACGTGTGTCAATGATCAATCACAAGGAGTGTAATTATGCTCTATTAATCTGGCTATACCGTACTCCAGTACGGTATAGCCAGTTCGTAATTAATAAATCATAACTGCTAGCTAAATGTAGGATTATTTAGGTGCTTGCTTTGCAAGTTTTTATATTTATATTTATTATAGTTTATAAGTTTTTATATATATTATATTATTTAATATTTTTTATAATATTCGAATAATTAGCTAATAGCTCAGAATTTGATCGTTTATCTGGTTGTTTCAGATTCATTTTGAAAATGTATAATAAAATTTGCACACATATTGTAGAAAGAATTATAGGTGTGTAACATCTGAAATTGCTGAAATACGTATTTAGAGTGATCTAAGGCGGTGTGATAAGAGAACTAATTTATCTCAATTCATTTTAGAATATAGACATTCCTCTTTTTCTTTATTGAACCTGAATTTGTACAATACAATCTGTTAAAATGATTAATTTCTTCATATAAAAAACATAGCAGAACTTTCCATAATGTATTTAATAATTACGTATATCTTTTTCTTTGTCGCAAAAAATTAGAACGTAGGATTTACGGTAAGGTATGTGTATAAACTGCTCACTGCGTGCGCTCCCACAGAATGTCGTAAATTTGCCACCTTCGTGCTAATATGTATATGCGCAACCGACTGCGTGCAGAAGTTACCAAGATGTAGTACGCCGGTGTATAATGAAGAAAAACGAAAGCCACGTGTCAAACTAAATTTAACAGAATGTTAAATAGAAAGGCAAATAAAATCAGGTGCACGTTTTATGATCATAACATAGCAGGTAACGGTTATGTGTGTACGTAGATTGAGATTACGTTTTTGCTTCAGCTTGCAGTATAGGTACGAAGTATTTACTTGCGGACGTATTTGTTTGGATCTGTCGAAGTAACGCTCATTTGGTGTATTGAATTCCAATTCAATATTTACTCTAGAAGCAGTTTCGAGATGTAGAGTGTCATAATCATTTCATCATTTGTTTATATTTGAAAATCTGTAAAGAAATTTATGGAATTTATATACATATGTATGTATTTAGAGACCTAGCTATTCGGGAAAGAGAAATGAAAGATAGATTGATTTATTTTTACGGAAGGAACAAGAATTCGGAAATTAAAATGATCGTTTTTAATTTAGTTGGTTGATTCATATTGGGATAGGGCAATAAATAAAGATCAATAGTTACTATAAATGGAAGTTCTTTTATTTTAAAACTACCATGCACAAGGGAAATGATATTGAACGCTTCGATACATCTAACACACCTCTACCCTTATCTACAAGTCGTCAATTTATGTTTTCCTTCTAAGTACATAATTTACGACGGACCCATGTGTTTAGGTACCAATTCATTTTTGACGTGTGTTAATACTATGCGTTGCCACTTGCATTCTCTCTAAGATCGTGGAAATATAATTATTGCACTTGAGTTGTCGAACAATTCATTAAATTAATTTCCTCAAATGATATTAAGTCCAACGTCAGCCTTTCTATTACTTTTGAAAAGTAAGTTTTTCCGACGATATCTAAAGAATATTTTTATATTTGACGACTACCACCAAAACCAATGTTCAATTACTTCTTTCCTTGTTAGTTATTACATTAGTATTATGTTACCAGAAAAGTTGATCATTTCTTATTCACATAATTAAAACTTTTGTGATGGACTTTTTCTTCGATCTATTATTATTAGTCAACATGTACGATATTCTTCCAACATTTCATCTCAATTAATTTCTAGCCGTACCGAGAATATTTAAATGAACTCTCAGGACTAGCTTTCAGCAGATCCAGTTTCTGACCCTCTCCAATTATGCAAAATTGTCGTATGCATCAATTTGCAATGATTTGCTTTGGTGGATTTCAGACAACTTCTAGCGAACGTAAATATATCGCTTGAAGATACCCGACCTGAATTTTAATTTAAAGAATGCTATTTTACATTTGCGATATGGTGAATTGTTTGCTAATTGATACAAAAATATTTTACCAAGTTTCTTTTTAATTAACTGGAGCTTGGTTGAAGGTGACGTTTGAAAAATACGTACACATTTAGTATATATTTACGACCCTATTTAATTAACTCGTGAGCGCTATGAGTTCCCAATTTATTCGATTTGTGTGTAAATGAAGCTGCAAGTTCTCTTTTTTACTATATATACTTTTAACATTTATTTGTTATTAACTTAGATTATATAAAAGACCAAAATACCCGTCAGTGTAATATCTTATAATAGAAAAGTGACAGTGAACTGTATTTAGAGCTATCTACTATGATACAATCTTGTATTCTAATAAAAATCGATAGTTTCCTAATAAAGAAGTTAGTTTTCTCAGAAGTTTTGATACCATGTCGATGTAATATTCTTTTCTATTAAACTAAGAGGTGCGTTCTAATATTTTATAATATTGACGCTGTAATAGTAATTCTGTATTCACTTTTAAGCAATTTGTATAAATATAAGAACTCATCATACACTCAATTCTTTTTATACGATCGATTCGCTCCCAACAAATTTGCGTAAAAAAACGCGTAAAGAAAGATACGCTGTCCATATAAAACTGGGCGATTGGTTCCACATTTAAAGAATCAGCTAAAATAATGTGATCGAGGAATGAGTATTTATCTTTTAATGTGGTTTCTTTAAATTTATTACACGTTTTTCACAATGACAAACAATATTATGAACTATTAAAAAATTCGTAATTTCAGATATATTTAGAACAAAAGCTTGCAAAACATAACAATTAATTCTTAATTGCTCCCAGTTCTTAATGATATACGCATTCGCTTATCATAGACCTGAGTATCACTAGATCGCTAGAGATAGTTTCCACTTCATTTGCATGCTCAAGTGGTGTTGTTTTAGTGGTTCTAGTCACAGATTGTGTTATCGATCGCTGTGTTCCAGTTTTGATAAGGCCGTTATATAATCCACGATAATTGCTGATAAATAATTTAATGTGAAGTTGAAATTTTGCAGCTCTTTCCTCAATGAGATCATGTATGAGAAAATTATCGCCCAATTTAGCGGCCAGTTGGAGTTCTGTTTTGATCAGATTTGCGGTAAGGGTAGGAACCTTTTCGGGTGTCTCAAGTGCAAAACCAATTATTTCATCATCGCTAAGTGCCTTGTCCACTAGTAATTCATCTATACCGGGTGACAGAATAAACTGCAATGCATAGCACCACGCGATAAAGGACCAAAAACTAATAAGAAAATCCCTATACACTAATGTCCGATCGCTTTTTGTTTTCACATTACAGGCTGTTGAGGTTTTTTAAGCTGAAGCTGGTTTTAGTCGCGATGATGTTTTGAACATGCATAATATGCATTATTGGACCGATGAAAACCCTCATCATACCGTAATACGGAATCACCATTATGGGTTTTCCATTAATGTGTGGGCAGGTATAATCGATAGTTATCTAATTGGTCCAGTTCGATTGCCCAGACGATTGACAGGTGAACCCTACCAAAATATTTTGGAAAATGAACTGAACACTTTATTAGAAGATGTCCCATTGGATATTATAAGAGAATTGTACTACATGCATGACGGTGCGCCAGCTCACTATTCTCGAAGAGCAAGGGAATTTCTTCAAAGAAGATTTGGAAATAGGTGGATTGGTCGTGGGGGACCTATACCATGGCCAGCTCGTAGCCCCGATCTTAATCCCCTCGATTTTTCATTTTGGAGGTTTATGAAAAATGAAGTGCATGCCGTAGAAATAAATACTGAAGAGCAATTATGGAACAGAATTGTGGAGTCTGGTCATACATTTCGTAGTAATCCGAACATATTTCAAAGATGCCGTCAATCATTAATACGAAGATTGGAAATGTGTATTCAAGAACGAGGTCACCAAATTGAACACCCAATGCAGAGCTAAATAGCTTCCATTTTTAATGTTGTTTTATTAAACAAAAGCCTTTTCAATCAATAAAAACTTAATAGCCTGTAGCTTGAAAACAAAAAGCGACCGGACATTAGTGTTTAGGAGTTTGTTTATTATTTTTTGGTCCTCTACCGCGCGGTGCTATGCATTGCAGTTTATTCTATCTCACCTGTATATGCAGACGATCATCGAATCCTTCTCTGCCTACTTTAGGAGCTAAGGTTGCGATGTTAGAATATTCAAACGTATTAGAAGGCACATGATCTTTATTTCTTACTCATTCTTGCCAAAGGAATGTCTAACATGCGGTCATAGTTGATAACCTCAATTCGAATAGTACTAATCCACCATGTTTGATGCAGTCTTCCGCACGTCAATGATATTTAAATTTTTATTATTAATTAATTTGTCTAAAATGTGCCGAAATGTTTGCTTTACATAATAGGTCTTAAAGGTTGCACTAATTTCTTCATCCAGCGGCTGTATCAACGAAGTGGTAGCTGGCGGAAGAAAACACAATTCGACATTTGGGTGCTCTATATATGGAGGGCCAAGTACGGTGTTATAATAAACACAGCCTTAAGATCTTTATCGTTCACATAACGTAGAATTTCTGGGACAAAATATTTGAGAAACCATTAATTCAACGTTTCAGTGGTTCCCAATGCTTTTTGTTAGCTGTTCAGTGAACTGATAAGGTGTCTAAATTATATTATTTTAGAGCTCAATTTACAAGGATTACAAGGGATTCAATGTCCGCTCTCCTGAAGCGTTGCGTTGGAGCAAAATAAAAAGGTTACGCGATCTTTGCCTCCTTTAAACCCACTGGCAGTTTTTTGAGACTTGGAAAGGTACGTTCTACTTGACATACGGTTCCGGAATGTAGCGGCCATTTTCAATTCAATCGAATCGGCGTAGCCACAAAAAATTTTGGAGGGGATTTTCGTGATTCGTTCAACTTTGCATTAAGTAAAGAATGAATGAGAAAATAGCGCCACTAACGTGTATGTTTTTATTATATTACATAATGCTGTACGTTTATTGTTAATAAATTATTTTTAATGTTTCCACTTTTACACCAAACAAAAACCTTCACAAACGCATAAACTGCTTATAAAACGATATCCGGTCGTCTGGGCTTTGCTCCCATAATTGAGTTCTTTTTCAATAAAAAAACAGTAGCATTGATAGGTTACGAAAAGTATTAAAACGTCCACATTTCGGGAGGGGTTTAAACCCCCAAAACCGCCCCTTGGCTACGCTCCTGAAAACAGTTATGCATTACTATCAAAACGAGAGAAGTTACCGCAATTTTGAAAATTGCACTTTTGATTTGTTAAGATGGCACAGAAACCAAAAGAAAGAAATCAAAATCAGAAGCACATATGTATGTATATTTGAATAGAATACATTAGTTTCCGTTTTTAGTCCGCTAACATTTTGATAATACAATATTATGTATGTAACTATTAGGCAAATCTAGTTTAAAGTTTGCATTATGGGAAGAGCATAATTAATAATAATTTTTAAACTTAATTTCACAGCAACGATGCGATCTAGTTCCAATTTTATGTTGTTGTAGAATGAAGGGCACATCCATAATGAGAACAAAAGAAGAAAATTTTCTGTCGGTATTGGAACTGTTTCGGTGCTTGTAGATTGCTGAAGCTCGAAGATATTTTAGTATATTTTATAAGTGTGAAGTCTAGTTGTACTACTACGGGAAAGTTAAGTATGATAATATTTCGCTTCCGGTTATTCCGTTTTCTCGCTTTGATTGTACGAATTCCAGTTGTGTCCAGTTAAGTTCACACAAGTATATCTATAACATTTCTTGCACACGCAATATCCAATAAATTTATCCACCTTGACAGAGGAACCAGACAGAGCACACGGAGAATTTTAAGGTTATGTATGTTATGTTAATAGCATCAAATATCCAAAAACATAACAGAAAATATTCAAACACAAATTGTGGAGAATATTAAGAAGTGTAGGTAATTCTCCCTGTAGATGGGCTACGAATATTTCTGTGCCCAGTTTCTAGCGCCTGCAAGATACTGGGCAGAAAATTGTATTATACAAGATATTATATTTTGTGAGGCAAAAATATGATTGCAAACACTTTCGTGGAAAGTAACGATGGCAACAAGACTGTGATGGGGCATCGATATGGTTTTATTATCAAATTACGTCAAATAATGGCAGATTATAACATGTAATGCATGATGCTTCATGGCCACGCTGTTTTTTCATGAAAAGAATTAGCTTCTGAAATGAATTGTGTTATAAAAATTGTAAATTCCATCAAATAGAAAACGTTGAAAGAAAACAATACTTCTATATTTTGAAAAAAATGGTGAATGGATTCCTTATATGTACCTAAACCTACTTTATCACACAGAAGTAAGATAGATGTCGGGGAGGGGAGGGAGGGGGGGAACCACGTTTCCGAAAGAATTTTCTTGTTAAGAGCAGAAGTTTGTTTATGTATGTTTTTGCAAGATGAGAAATAGGAATATGAGAACCTGTTTTCCAGTCATCTTTAGGTTCTTAGGCTGGCTATCCTTGCTAATATTTTCGAAAACTTGAATATTTTGAATAGTAGTTTACAACGCAATGAAAAATCTATGGAAGAATAGCTAGGTAAAGTCTGACAAGTTCCGAGCATGTTTTTACAAACATGTAAATGACTTTACCCAATTTAAAACAATAGTTGTACGACTACTTTTTCAATACGTTGAGACTCCAACTAACGTGAAGGAACAACTTATTGGAATATCAAGTGATGCATTATTGAAAGTTGACTCCTTTTGCAGAACCCAGATCAGATGTGGACTAACATGATGCAGGAATATCTAGGGTTAATCAGCGATGTTGTCAACTATTTCGCTGCTTTTGCATCCTCATATTTCCGCAAATTGAGTTTCTGGTCTATGTCACCAAAGCAAATGTGAGAAATTGTCTCGAACTCAAAAATAATATATGTGTGTATCAAATACAGGATTGAAAAGTTAGTTTCTGAAAAACAGGGACATACATTGCATTAATATTCTTTGAAATCTTTTTATGTTTAAAAGAGTTACTGTTTATGCTCTACAAGATGGAAGAGTAGCCAAGGTTATGTTCCTGAATATTGTACTCTCAGTAGATAAATTACACCTCTTAACTAGATTGCACCTGTTTAGCTCTTAATTGTTAACATCATATAAACCATTTATTTTCACAAACTTATTATTTACAAATATTTCTAGATAATTTTACATATATTCAAATTAATTACCTAATGTGTGGTGTTAAATTTCTTCTGTTCAACGAATTTTTTGCTATGGATTCCTTCTTAAAGTCTTTCTTCGGTGAGATGAAGCTCTATTTGTTTAGTGTTTACTTCTTATATATTATATATATATATATATATATACATATATATAATTCAGATTTGTATTTTAATTTAATTTAAAATTAGTAAAATCGTGTCTCGCTGATTTTGCGTGTTGTTTACGTTTCGGTCGTCATTCATTCATTTTTTCCAAAGCAAAGACACTTCCTCCATCTAAAGGTTACTACATTTTCCCTGTTGTCCAGGTAACCAGATATTTACTATTTTTCCATAGATACCGCAATTCATCACAGAGGTCCACATTGTGGCTGCACCTGTTGAGATGGACACTCACTCGGCAATGAAATTATTCCTTTAATTAGGACTTCTTGTAACGTGAAAGTGTTGAATGTATGTGCCTAAATGTTTACATTGCTTCCTATCTTTTCATCGATGATTTTTATAATGATTGATATTTTATTTCTAGTTACATATTGTTCTCCTATTAACCGTCACTGACTGGACTTAGAAAAGCAGCTAACACTCCCAGGGTAACTAAGTCTTTAAAAGGTGGCGTGCGTGGTATTGGAAAAGTGTAAATAAAAGCCAAAATTAACCCAGATGTCATTTGAACATGGGACGTCCATGACCCTGAACCCAATATTTACTGTGAATTTTGATATATTATTAATTGTAATTAATAATAGATTATTTAGCAAATAAAAATACATTAATGTTACAATATACAAAAACCCTGTTAAGTTGGTTAAACGTTAAAGCATTATATTTGTTTGCTACTTTTGTAATTATCTCTCGAAAGATGGAGATTAATATCTTAGAATGGCGTTTTTTTTTCGGATTTTGGAATGCTACCCGCGACGCTCTCAGTTCTGTAACTTACACCACCTGGTCTAGGCAATGTGGAAATGACTTCCAACTTTGTTGAAAAAAGTTAGTAACATCTACTTTAACACACACATTAGTAACTTAGCTTTCAACATTCCTGCGTTTCATTTTGATATTACATTAACGAAAGATTTTAATATAACGAATTTTACGAGATGCGACCCCTCGTAAAGAAATTTATTCTCATAAAGCACACCCTCACGATTGCCGTAGCTAGCTGTTAGTTCCTATGTCGTTAACTTTATGTAGCCGTAGTGGATTAATCCGGAAATAAATACTGAGCTACTCTATATTCCGTGAAGCTCGGAATTGTTGAAGCGATGTGCTGCGTACGTTCGCTTTAATGTTCGCTTCTTGTCATTATTGTAGCATTGGAGATTCTTATAGAAATTATGTAAGTACGTCAGACAACGCGAATAGGTAACATATGTACTACAAAAGTTAAAATTACTACTGTTCATACGAACTTTGTAATTACCGTGAAATTTGCGTTTATAGGTGCATGAAGATTATCTGTAAAATATGTATGAATGTATTACGCTTAAACTCCAGGTCTCGTAGATGACTTGTACAAGGAATTTTAGGAGCTCCTCTTTAGCGATAATTTCAAACGCTTTTATGTAGAAATTGTAGAACCTCTCTAGTCGGATTTAGAAAATGAATCATTTCTAAAAACACGAATCCGTCCATTATTGAACGAATCTCAACTTATTCAGAGATAATATTATTTCGCTATTGTCCTTTCTATAATAATAATAAATAAATAATAATTGGTTAGACCCATATACCTTTCGGGATACTTTCTTTCACCATATTTACAATGAAATATATTTAGTTCGTCGTAACATTTAAAATTCATTATGTATTTATATGTATTTGTACAGACTGCGATTTGCTATCATTGGAAAATTGGGAAGTTGCTGGAAAACTCGGTTGCGGTAGTATGTATCTCTGTTAGAAACTTTTCAGGTCTAGGTGATTCTATCATACCCTTCCCAACTATTACGTAATTTAATCCAGCAAGCACTAGGTCAATCGTTATTGCGTTTCTTCTTTATTTTTAAATTTTCGGTAGAAACTTCTACTAATTAGGCTGTATTGATTGATTGGCGCTGTCTTATAGGAAACATAGCGCTTTGGGAGATATTGCAAGTTAGTGACAGTTAACTCCGTAGTAGAATAAATGTAATATCATCAGGGTAGACATTTTGTTGTAGGATGCACGAAATCGAGGTTACATCGGTTTGGGCAGTGCTAACAGAACTGACAGAAGTAAGAACGTTTGTGCTCTACAATAAATTTAGATAAAGTAGTTGCTATTACTTTTACTACACCGTATTTCAATAACTAAGTTGTGAGTCTTACAGCTAGTCCAAGAGCAAATTGCACCATAGGTCTACTATCCAACTTGTCTAACAATAAGATAGCACAAATTGTCAAACCTTCCAGGCTCAGGGAGTACTTTATATCGACCACTCCGTGCACAGTAGTTTGGTTTCAGGAGTGGACCCAGCAATGATTTACAACTTTTAGGCTATTGAAAAGTTATAAATGATTAAAATGGTCGAGTAGCCGTAGGTTAACTAAGTGATATATAATCTATTAACTCTTGAACGACATTGGATCGTTCGTGTTCCAAAATAATTTTTGTCTGTATATTAGCTTAACATGTTTTTACTTGATAATATTGCCTACAGTAAGATGCTATGCAAATTATAGCTAAGTGAACGATTTCGAACGAAGTCACATTACTCGTTTGCGCGAAGGCAGCTTTTCATGCAGAGAAATTGCAAACCGCAGAAATGACGCTGCGATGGTTACAGATATTCGAGGGAGGTTTGAACAAGGGTTAACAAATTTCCAAAGAGGCAAAGAAGGACAATAGAACACCGCGTTAGGCTGCTGGTTGTTAGAGACTGTTCTTCAACACCCAGGTCTTCTTCTTCTACACTAGATGTACGTTATGTATGTACAGCCCTCGCAAAATAAGTTGGCGAAGGATGGGAGTGAGTTCGCGCAGATAGAGGAGGAATAGATTGCCTATCATTCGTCCTGCAACGTTCCCGTATCGGTGGCGTACCTGAAGGTTCCTAATTGTTAACTAAATTTATATTTAAAAATACAAACAATTTCTTTTTAAGTGATCGTAATGTGTTTATTTTTTAAAACAATTTGTGTCCTAATCCGCAATTATGATATACAGGTAATTTGATTTATGAACTTCTATGTCGTTAACAGAGTTATCTGAAAGTACAATAATTATTAGTTAATATTAATGAAAATTTAATGGAGTTACGAAATCAATGAATTGAAAGAAAGTTAAACTAATCACTGTCATCGAAATATAGGTTATCATTACTATCTTCATCTAAATTAATAATAAACTGTTCACAGCGTTCGTCAACCAGGATCTCATTCTGTAAATATTCTTCTACTTTCATGACATGCTCACAGCGTTTCTGCCAGTCCTCCATTGATATTTTTGAAAACTCTTCCTCTGTTAATTTCTTTACATCTTCTAATTTGAATGTGACGTTTCTTGCTCCCACATTATTCTTAATCTGTGCCCATACCATCTCAATATGATTGGGGTCTGGGTGATATGAAGGCAACCTTAAAGCAGTATGCCCCTTCTGTTCAAAATATTCATCAAATTTATAAGTAACATAGCGCTCTTTATG
Organism: Chrysina gloriosa; assembly: GCA_038088585.1. Classification (NCBI taxonomy): domain Eukaryota; kingdom Metazoa; phylum Arthropoda; class Insecta; order Coleoptera; family Scarabaeidae; genus Chrysina; species Chrysina gloriosa. Next base: position 28,660,847 of record CM076089.1, read on the forward strand.
TGGCTTGATTATATGATATAATTGTGGTCATTTTCCCACTTTCCGTATTTTTCGGCGTTCATATCGTCGTGGTAATCACCACTTTTTGAGCCAGATTTAAATATTAATAAACACTCTGAAAGGAAACCCATACTACCGCCTGCGTATATTATAATTAGTCTTTGCCCTTTAGATATATTCTTTACAAGATCTTTTGCACTTCTGTCGCTCCAATTTTTCGATGAAGTATAACCATTATGAATATATGTTTCGTCAACATACACTATGGGATTCTTTTTTGTCTAAAAAAAGTATTTTCTGTAAATAATCTATTCTTCGTGACCTAATATCTATTCGTTCGATTAATTCACAACAATTCTCATCTTTCACAATTTTTCGCAGCGAAGATTCTGAGCTCTCCCATTCTAGTTTCTAGTCTATTTACTCACCTTCTTATATAAAGCTCCTACAGTAGCACCGGCAACTGTGTAACAGAGCAAGGCCGCTGTCGCCTTTTTTCCTGGATTGCGAAATTTATTTTCTCCGGCAGTACTTTCGGCTTTGCCTTTCTGAACAATTCGCTCGATACTTCTTATAGATATACCGGTTGCATTCGAAACACATTCTTTTATATTTGATAAGGACTGTTGTGCCGCTTTTAAACCAAAAAAATAACTATACAGATTAAAAACTATTTCCCGCGCTTGACTATTTATCACTTTTCCTTCACCTACGGAACTCATATTAATACGACAATGATAATTCTTATGCACTATCTGAATCAGGTGGGAGGTACGTGTCGTAAATATGTTTACGGGGCATCCTCGCCACTCGCCAACTTATATTGCGAGAGCTGTATGTGTACGTATTATATTGAGGTCCGTCATTTCGATCTTAATTGGGGATAAAGTGGTTTTTGTTGTGGTTTGTTTTCAGTGTTGTTCATACTTGTATTCTTGCGAGAGTTTTGTTTTGGTTACCATGTCTAGACCAGTAGCTACTCAGTCTCAGAGTAAAATTATGAATAAACTTTCCGGAGAAGATTTAAATATGTCACTTATCTAACTATTGTAAATGATAACTACGAAATAAAAAATTAACTTGCCTTTCATATGGTTCATGATTCACGAGAGAAGCCTGTGCGGGCTAAACTTGGAATTACAGAATTGGAGAGTAAGAGAGAAAGTATATTGAGACAATTGCAGAGTTTACATGAATAGGTTGGAAGGAAGACAAGTGGTAACCGACAATCTTTATAAAACAATAGAGAGATTAAATCAAGGACTCAAATAAATATTGAAACGCGGATGTTGTAAAGTCGCATGAGCAGACACAGACTTTTGAAATACCAAAGTCATTCTTTGCGAAGCAGAGAGATAAGTTTGTTTTGACTCGTCTCATGTATACAAAATTATAACTGGAAGGGCGTTCTACTGAATTGAATCAACAAAGGAGAATTGTAGTTTTGGGTGATCGCTACACTAGGCGGAAGGTGTCTGCGATTAGTAATTCCCTAAACAGCGAGTACTGTTTACAATCAATTCTAAAAGCAAAAGATAACTTTCGAGACGTAGTGGAGGACCGGGAAAAATTAACAAGAACCTTCACGAAAGATGACTTTGTGGTCTTGTGTATTGGCGCGAATGATGTACTGCGGGGATTGACTTTGAGGGGAGGTTGTATATGGAATAATTAGAGGATAGTAATATTAATCTGATATATATATATGTCGATACCATATTGAAAAGATAGATTACCATAGCGTAGGAATTTAATTGTAGATTGTTTAGCATGTATGAATTTGTAGCGGACCGATAACTTATAGATTTTGTTGAGGAGGACATGACTAGTTTCAGTCAACACTTTAGGGTGACGAGAGAAGAGAAAGTTGTCCATAGTATTTTAAATTTCATTAAAAATAAGTGTCATCTGTGCTTTTCCAATGCTATTTATGGAGACGATTAACAGTATTATAAAAAGAATTCCGTCGGTAAGCTGCAATAAAATAGCAGAAAGTATTAAAAAAACTAATGAAAGATTCAGTATTGTGTTCTGATACAGTTGCTGCAACAGAGGAAGCGTAGAATGATATACGTGGCACAAGACTTAAAATAAACTCCGTTGACACTTTTAGCTTAGGTGTAAATTATGATTTTTTATATTCTTCTGTTAAATGTTTGTTCGTTGATGAATCATAAAATTGCAGAGATAGACATTAACTTTGATGAAATTACTCCTTTAAGTCTGACTGAAGTTTGGCTTAATGAACATTCTTGTAATACTTATTATTTTAATGATTTGAATCTAGTAGCCATGTTGGTGTGAGCATGTGGTCAAATTCAAGGCTTAATCCGAAACCTCTTATTGTTAAACTTAATTTAGAACAATTTTGTTGCGAGATTGATGTGGTGTGCAGGGCATTTCGAAAACTTAATCGATTACAGATGGAACTGCTATCATGTTGCTATCATTTTCCCAAGGGGATACGAACATACCCTTTAATTTCCGATCTAACTTACCACACTTTATGTTTGATTTAAATTTGTACATTTTGATACACGTCGTCTACTCCTTTTCTGGGTATGACTGTTGATGAAACTCTATCCTGGGAGCCACACTGTATCAACTTAATTTGTAAATTGTGTTGGATGTGTGTCCAAATTCGAAACTTGAGATACCTTTTGGATTTTGAATATGTATTGTCTTTGTACTATGCTCATGTTCAGCCGATATTGGCGTATGGCGTGACTTGTTGTGGATCTTCAGCATTTGCTGGGGATGTTGGGCCTACAGAGTCATACACTATTTTTCATCAGATACAGGATTTTAACTCTTCCTTCCATTTATGTTCTGGAGTTGGTTTGTCTTGTCTATCGAAATAGGATGGACCTAATAAAGAATTCAGACATTTATAATTATAAAACTAGAGCAGAGGAGAATAGTAGGGTACCATTGAAAAGGATAAAAGTGATTCCGAAAGAGCCACTGTCTCTAGGTATCAGACTTTTCAAGTCAGCACATCCTGGGTCGCTCTGTGTATAGTGTCGACTAATTTTTAGGTAACTTTACGTAGTTGGGTGTGGATGTGTGCATACATATATGTGTATAGGTAGATTGTAATACAGTAATACTCGAATGGTTAATTACCATTAGAAAATTCATCATTTATTATAATTCAATATATCGAAATGCACAGCTAATGTTGGGGTTATGGTGTTCAATTGATATTCGGTTTATTTTGGGGTTCTATTTATATCTTTTCGACACCATGCCCACTACCTTTTGAGCATTTTATTACCCTACTGGTGTTATCTTCTTATTTGAACTCCAACCAGAGACATTTAATGGGAGAAACAAATGTAACTAGAAATAAAATTAATAATTGTTATAAAAGCATCTATTAATAGATAGAAAGGCATTGTAAACATTCAGACACATACATACAACACTTTTTATATTACAAGAATTCATAAAAAATTACTAGATAATAACCAAGGATACATCGACATTCAATACAGGTTTCTGGAACCACGATATGCCTGGACGAACTGGAGTCATTTACATTTACAAGAATTCATATAAATTTACTGGAAGGATACATCGACATACAGTACAGGTTTCTATAACAGCAGTATACTTGAATGAACTGAAGTCAAGGTGAATTAAGGTTTTCGTTTCGTGGACAACGGAGAAATAATGTAGCGTAGTCCTGGTTTCCGAAAAATAAAACGTTTATTTGCTTAACGAAAAGAAAATTGACAAGATAGATAAGTCAACAAAAGGTTTATAAATATATTTGGAATAAAAGTGTTTTAAGAAGAAGTACCAGTGAATAAAGAACCTCACTACACCGGAAAAGAAAGAATTTAAAAAGGGAAGAATTCATAGAAAATAGAGCTGCACCGAGAAAAGAAGTTAAGGTAGCCAAGGTTTGTATGCTACAGAGATGTCAGTGAAATATGGAGTGACAGGGAGGGAAGGTAGTGGGTGGGAGCTTTAAGTTTGGGGGTCTATTACCTGTAGCAGTAAATCGCCTGTGATTTTTACTCGATGCAATACAGTGATACATTCTAGAGCTAGTGATAGAGATAGTCAACGCCAACGCCAACGCCAACGCCAGCGCCAACGCCAACGCCAACGCCAACGCCAACGCCAACGCCAACGCCAGCGCCAGCGCCAACGCCAACGCCAGCGTCAGCGTCAGCGTCAATGTTAACGTCAACGTCAACGTCAATGCCAACGTCAACTTCAAGCGTCAGTGTGTACGTCAACGTGAACGTCAAACGCCAAAACGTCAACATCAACGTCAACGTCATACGTCAAAGGTCAACGTTAAACGTTAAATGTCAACGTAAAAGTCAACGTATACGTCAACGTCAACGTTAAAGTCAAACGTGAACGTCAACGTCAAACGTCAAACGTCAATGATTGTTTAAGATGGAACAGACCATAAATTTGAGTATTGATGACGATAATTTCGATGAGCTATTTTCAAGTGTATCAACTGAACACATAAAACTGAATGACTCCCTCTGCCACAATTTTAGTTTCCCACTGATATTGCAGTATGGAATATTGAGAACTATTTACCGGCACTACAGCACCATTGGGCTAAATTAGGCATAAAATTTGCCAAAGTTTTGAAACACAAGCTTCGCTACCTGGTCGACGTTTTGAACACTTCATTTATAATGTGATTTACCAAATGACTTAAAAAGTCAAATGTGATTGAAATTGCTTTCTTACTATCAGGTGAATACATTTTTTTATTTCGTATGCCGACTATTCGGTGATTATAGTTCCCATGATACTATTGTTTTCTCAAAAGCCGGTTTTAACGGCTGAAATAGTAGTCGATCGGTTAAAAGTTGTAAGCATTCTAAGAATCATGTGGAGGCGTATTTGGCACACAACCTGAAAGCATAGGCGAGAGGTTTAAAAGTCGAGTTGTAATTGAAATGGCCTATTGGCGCAATATTGTAAAGTAAATTGTTTCTCTAATGAAATCTCTCGGAGCGATGGAAATTTCGTCGATCCAGCCAAATGATTGACTTTAATCAGGAAATGCTTTAGGTATTTTAGAATTGCAAAGTGAGTATGATTCACTTTTAAAATCATATGTATTTATCAGTGGATATTTAGAACGAACTTATTCTCATCGCAAAAGGTTGAAAATTAAATAATGTATGCAATTCATAAGGCCAAATATTTTTCGTTGAGCGTTGATTCAGCTGCAGATTTTAATCACTTGGACCAGTTTGTATTTTGTGCCAAATACGTAAAAGAAAGAATGAAGATTGAAGGATTTTTAACTTTTATTCTAATCGAAGAACACACATCGATGTACATATTTTAAAAATACTGTTGTCAGTTTTTTAACATGTTAAGGATTTGAATATAATGCACTGTGACTGCCAATCGTATGATAATGCAAAACAACATGTCCGTTGTCTAGGGCGGTTGGTATGCAAAAATCATCGAGATTAACAAATTAGCAATATTTGTTCCATGTGCAGCACCTTCACTAAATTTGGTTGTCCAAAATATCCTTGAAGGTGATGATGATGAAGAGAATGATTTCCGCGATTTCACGGATTCCTTGTGTGGTTTTTCCTTCATTCACCACTTCAATGGAATGAATTGAAAGATGCATTTTCCAATACAGCCGAGCACCTTCTCAAACAAGTCACCGGAACAAGATGATCTCTCAAACATGGTGCAGTCACAGCAGTGGGTTCATCTTATGTAAAAATTGTAATCGTGTTAAAATCATTCCTGCATGAAGAGCAATTACCATCATTAACTAATAAAGCAACTAGACTACCATACTACCGGCCCGGTCAACAAATTTTGTTAATTCATAAATATATTTATGCATAAACGTGCAAGATAATTTTGAGCAAATTCAATCGAGTCAACCGGAAATTGCAAAGTAAGGACTTGATCATTTATGTAGAGGCTAATTTATATGAAACTTTAATAGCATTTCTGGATAATTTTCACGGAGCATTAACTCCGTTGAAGAATTGAGTAATTTTGAAAGTGAAATGGTACAAATCCGACTAACTTCTACATAATTTACCAATAGCTTGGAACAAAATAAAATAATCGAAGATAAGATTTTATCAAGTGCTCAATCTCTGCTTACAAATTAAGAACACGCAGCACAGCTTGTTCAGATTTGGAAGAGAAATTTACGTTCTCGATTAATTTAAGCTAGTTAAATTGTGATAAAGTACCGGGATCGTTTATAAAAATTGCTGTTTTCTGTTCGAATGATTTGAAGAAAATGGATTGACCGCAGATAGGGAAATCATAAAATATTATTTTTTCCAATACGCTTCAATGTACTCAACACTTATTAAAGATGACTTAATTTGCATTATGCCAAATCTTGAAATTTCTCTCGGAATTTATTTGTGAATAATCTTTTTCGAAGTTCGACTATATAAAAAATTATTTACGCAATTCTATAGGCAAAGAAAAATGGAATACGTTCGTATTACTTGATCCAGCATAAAGTTTTGAATAATTTGAATTTTGATGAAATGATTGTTGATTTCATTCAGGCAACAAATAGAAAGAGAGCAATTTCTATATCATCATTACGTGCATCTTCGGTTGTAGAAATATTTAATGAGTGAATTCTGAAATAAGTGAACGGTGCTTAATTTTTTCTTGCTCGAAGAGACCTAGGGCGGCTGCCCCACCTTTCTCAGGGATAAATAGGCGCTGGCGACTTACATGTTTTGTGGTCTAGAAGGTTTGTTCGTTTACGTATTTTAGCATTTCTACGGGAGCAAATCCGATGACACTTATTTAAGGTACTAGTATCGGTTAGAATAAAAAAAACATTTAACATTTTATGAATCCTTAAACCTTCAGATATCACCTCCAAAAATTTTGTATTGAAATTTGAAAAAATAAGAGAGTTGTAGCAATTTAAATGCGCGTGCGTTTTCGGCGTTCTACCGGCAGTTTGTCCAGTTAGGCAGCTGCTCTTCTCCCCTCTCCTATATACCGCCTGTTCTACCTGCTTCTATTAAACTAACCTGCGTCTTGACGCCGTTATAGTGTTGGCTTGTTCTCACGTGGTGAATTCGAATTTCGAAGTGCACAGAAGCATTCAAAATGGGTAAAAATCCATACGGAAAAGGCAGCAGAAAATCGCAAACTTTAAACGCGTTTTACTCAAATTAGCATTTTTTCAAACTGCGCTGACTTATTCTCCGCAACCACTAGATGGATCTTTTTCATTCTTGGTTCATTTGTTTATTTTGATCTCGTCTACCGTAATTCACCAGAAAATTGCAGAAAAATTGCTAAAACAGAATTTGGCAAGGAAAAAAGGTGGGAAGAAACGTTATTTTTACATCTCTTTTTTTTACAAAGCCGCCATTTATTTTTTAATTTTTTTATAAATAGGTGGTGAATTACGATGTAAACTACCTTCCTCTTTAAAATACTTCTTAAAATTTCTGTTTCAGACATGTCAATTTTGAGATTATCTCAGCGCAGTGACTCCACTTTGGCGCCTTGTAGTAAATAATGCTGGATCAAAAAAATAAAAAAATAAAAAGGAAGTTTATACTCCCAAAGTATGTACAAAATTAAAGGCAAAAGCCTGTATAAAGTTTTGTAATAAATGAAACAAGAAAAGAAAAGTTTAAATTTGGGTCATTTTTTAGGCTCGAAATCGGTAATAGTCCCTTAAATCATCGGCTAGCAGCTACATTTATTATAATTTAAATGAGTATATATCTGTCAAATAATACTTTTAACTACCAAAATTTATGTATATTTGTATTTGCGTGCCACATTAGGTTTCGTGATAAGTTTTTGTGAAAAAGTTCACTTTGCACGTGTAAGCTAGGGAACTAAATTACTATTTCTATACTAGCAAATTAGTAAAAAAGTTACGCATGTACCCTGCGGGTGTTAGATTCTCTTTTAGGTCCAGTCAGAGACGTTTAATGGGAGACAAAAAATGTAGCTAGAAATAAAATTACCAATTATTATAAAAAGCATCGATTAAAAGATAGAAAGCAATGTAACCATTTAAACACTGACATTCAACACTTTCACATCACAAAAATTCCTAATAACCCATGCATACAAAAAAAAAAAACAAGGATACCTGTGCATCAACAATATAGATTTCTATAGCAAAGTCACGCCATTATGAAGTGTTTTCCATGGTAAATATTAAACAGCTTGTTATCTGGACAACGGAGATATAATGTAGTCTAGTCCTGGTTTCAGAAAAAGTGAGGGTATATTTGGTTGACTGTAGTGATTGGAAAAAGCCGTTCTTTTAAAAGAACAGTTCCAACCGTTCTCGTTATTTTGAAATAACGGTTCCAATATAAAACGTCATCTTGTTTCGTACTCGACAGTCCTATTTGGTAACGCATCATAAAATCAATAAAATATGTCATGCGTACATCGTCTTTGGGGGCCTTTGCTTGATTTGATATATAGTCTGTTTTTCCCCGACGTTATACTTTACCATCACTAGTTCTAACATCTTGGTGATTCTCCGAGTTATATGATTGTGTATTGATGATGTACCTGTATCCTACGTATATTAAGTTTTTCGTTAGAAGTTCCTATACAGATTTCTTTTCTCACGATTCAACGCTTGTTTACACACATGGTCTAAAATAAATATAACAAAAACATTTAAGTCCGTTTTCATTGTGGACACATTCGTTTGCTACAATCCGTAGCTGATCCATCGAACAACAGCTTTATAGTTAGGAAATAGGAACAATCGTCATGGAGAAATATTTAATAGGAAAGAAGTCGATAATGTGGAATTTCTTCTTCAACCGCGTACGCTGGAGACCGTCCGAAAGGAACCGTTCTTTGCCCAGCGAGATAACAGTTGCAACCGTTCTGGATCGAGAACGGTTCTAAAATAACAGACAATTCAATAGCGACCCATCACTAGTTGACGGGACCGGTACTGACAAGACAGAAAAGTGATCGAAGTAAGTTTTTACTGCGTTGAAGGTGAATTGAAATAGAAGTTTCAACTATATTTCGACCAAAAGGGTTTTAAAGAAGGCAACATTAAATAAAAAAGCTTCATCACACTGAAGAAGAAAGAATTTAAGAGAGGGAATCCATAGACAATATAGCTGCACTAAAGAAAGAATTTAAGGGGAAATCCAATTACATACTGACACACACACAACACAATTGGTAATTATTTTCAATTTATGTCAAATATTTCTAAAATCTTGTAAATATAATTTGTTATAGTTCCTGCTTTTTATGATATCATTAATTAAGAGCTAAGCCGGTGCAATCTTGTTAATATAATTATCTAAATTCTCAGTACAAATTCTACACTATGCTTATGTATTACAATCTAACGATTTATTTATTACCGCGTTCAATTGTTGCGAACCAAACTGACAGGTTGCCAACTGTCCCACACGTCTAACTGTCAAACCCCCGAATGGTCGCGTCCTCAACCCAAATAGAGTCGTTATAGAACCGAGCACTTACTCACCTACCCATATATGCGATATCCATTATTAGGAAAATGAGAGAACTTTAAAATTTCGCCGTTTATCCTTTTCTTTTTAAATTTTGACTGAATTTAATTGCAACCTTCTTTTTCTGGAATAAAAATAGTGCCTCTAAACTGAAAAATATTAGGTTAGTGCATGTAATCCACAGAATATCTATGTTATTGCTTCCTTTTGTTGCAAGTACATGTATATAAATATATGCATGTCTGGGCTGCATCTCTATCAAATAATCAATAAATGTAACGCTTTGCGGCATCAATAGTAATATTTGATATAATATAAACAAGCACAACGGGAGAAAATTGAAAATGAAAATTGTGTAAACACATTGAAATACTTTACAGTACAGCGTTAGTTCTAAAATTGCTTCTCTTCAACCAATGTCGATTTTTCCAGTACTGTTTTGTTGGTTTTCCGACGGTCTGTCATAAACAGGTAGCAAACGGTAAAGTGTTTTATTTCTGAAATGCTATTACCAAGTTATGTAAAACAGTTTCGCGAAACAGAAAAAGAACAACACGATATTTGAATAAAATTTTTAGGACCAATAATGTTTCTGACAAGAAGTAATGTCTAGATAACATAATCAACATATAAATTTTTTTGAGTCGTATATATATTGTATTACGAAAATGAAACGTAACACTTTTTAATTTCTTGAAAATGAGCCAAAACTTTTTGTGAATTTCGTATGGAAAATAAAAATTCGTAGTTGTTGTTACTTCCGTATTGTAAACTTTGATTATCACGTAGTGTTGTGTCTTTTTACTGGCCACCGAGTTTTTCATTTTCTACAGTTCATGGCATTCCTAAGGACTACGCAACTATAGATGAATACTACAGGATATATCCGTTTATGATTCCAACGCACGATCTTTTATTTTTAAAAGTGACTGCTCTCTAATCATTATTAATTAATTGTACTTGTTACTACTTAACCTTATATGCACGCATTCACTTCTTAATTACAGCTATATTATCTAAATACTAATTAAGTACCTGGATATTTGTCTAGCACTGTTAAAAGGAACAATATTAATTATTGCCATGAAGAAATTACAGCAACGAATCACCGTCATTCAGGTAATGGCATGTTTAATGGCTTCTGGGAGGTATTACGGCTCACTTTTGCAGTAGTGTACATGCTGATAATTTTGCTAACGTTAAAGGGAATATTAATAAAATTTGTATTGGTACAAGTGGCGAGTAATTCCTTTGAAATTTCAATCATGTTCAAATACTGAAAAGTTACCTCTCATCGGACTCTATAAAATAATATGAAGAATACTTTACATTGTCGTAAATAATTTCGTACAATAAGCTATATTTTTATTTTAAACTAGCTGACCCGGCGAACTTGGTACCACCGAATTAATAAATGTTGTCTTAAGTTATTACCTGAGTTTTATTAACTTCTTTATATTAAGATAAAATTAATTAAGTTGAATAAAAGCTCAAAAAGGAGCAAATTCACGTGAGAGCGAAGCATTTGCTTTATTGAATGTAAACCAAATGATTAGCGTGTCGTAGCACAATTTTCTGTTAAACTATTTGCTGAAAGGGTTGCACTCGTGTCGATTATCTTCATTGAAGCACCTTGTGGTATACTACTTTTTGCGATTTTATATATTGTCGGAGCGTTGAATTGTCGTTCGTGTGTTCCAGCGGGGCGTTTATTTGTTCTGATCACGACTTTATAGTTACACTTGGCATGCGATCCAACGTAGTTTTGAACAACCGAATCAATGCACGATGTTTATAAAGTATTTCCTGCAAATTTTGAAGAACTTTTCCTTTCATTGCGTTATTGATCGTTTGACGCCGATCAAGTGGGTCCTCCATATTGGCCATGAAGTAAATTTGTAACAATTTCATGCTGTTCGTTTTCAACCAGCTGCACCAGCGACGTTGTTGATCTCTGTGTGCTACTCGACGAATTTGTTTGTGAAGCACGAAGTCGGGCCGTACTAACACGGCGCCTTTCTCTCGTGCGATTTCTTCTTCATCTGCAGTGGATTGATTCGCAATATTCCGCAGTCTAATTGCATTACGGCTTCGTTGTGAAAGATTCGCTCGCGGCATTGTAAATAAGACTGTGATGGATTGCTGACTTTGCTTCTATTATGATACAACAATTATTCATGCTCGCACAATCACAACTGTCATAACCTTAATTGTCTTTGCGCGCACCATGACAACTGCCATAACCTAGCCCACCAAACGTCATCAATTTGCTTAATCTCTAATTCTCTTTTCTTGATTTTTAAATGTTTCAATAGTTTTCTTTTTTCCTAAACCTTCACGTAGCAATTACGAACAAATCCGCAGAAGGAAGTATCCAATTTGGTCCAGTCGTTTTCAAGTTTCAAGCATCCGAACAAACCACGATCCATTTTTATATACATATGTACATAAATATAAATTTTCTTTTTCGACAACCTACTGACAATTTTACACCTCATACAACAACTATGAAAAAGAAAAATTTCTGAACGCACCTAAAAATACAAAAGATAAAAAAATTAAATTGCCGTGTTTAGTATTTTCCGTTACTTATTATTTATGTTTCTCGCCGTTTAAACCTTCCCTGAACTTCCACAAATATTTCAAGACCAAAATTAGCCAAATCGGTCCAGCCATTCTCAAGTTTTAGCAAGACAACCGAACAGCAATTGATTTTTATATATATAGATATGTAGTACATTGCAAATACGAATAAGGAGACTGTGACTAAAACAATATATAAAATAAACAAAATTACCCTTACCACACCTTTCGGACAAAAATCCAGATACCTATTTCGGCAATTAAGTTGCCATCCTTAATGGAAAACTGGCGGAATTTAGTATCACTTGCGATATCTGGCTAATGCCACAATACAGAACACTGTACAACACTAAAACACTGCACTGAGTGTCAACAGTGTTTAGGTGTGTTTCGCGCGTTTGGTGTGTGATATTCGTTATGCATGCTTTAGTGTTGTACTGTGTTCGTTGTGTAGTGTTCGTTTTGGGCATTAGACGAATATCGCTAGTGATACTGAATTATCACGGTTTTGCATTGAGAATGGCAACTTAGTTGCTGAAATACGTATCTGGATTTATTTCCGAAAGGTGTGTTAAGGGTAATTTTATTTATTTTATATATGTAGTACATTTTAAAATTTATCGAGGTAGGTACGTATATTTGTCGTTTTCGAACCCTTTGTACATATATGAACTCATTACCTAATTAATATTACACGAAATTTGTAACAAAACATGCATTTTTTCGTATTTTATAACGCCGTAAATTTCACTTGTTTTCATCGAGGTACTTAAACTTCTTCTTCTTCATTTCATTTTATGGATGTAGTTTTCTGCCAGGTCCAACAGCGAAACTTTTCATATACTTACGTACTTAAACTTGTATCCTAGACCACCTATCGAAAGTAAACCGCTGTTAGCACTAATCAAAAAATTCTGCGAATACTTGCATAATTGAAGCTGAACCATCGGGCGCAAGTTCGTATTGCTTCGATGAAATCCCCTCGACCCTTGTTTAAAATCTCGAGATATGAACGTTTACCGCATTTTTCAGGAACCGTCGTAGCTTACATTATCGCCGAAATAAATTTCAATAGCATTTAATCTGCGTGAAACACACAGGAAGTGAGATATATGGACGCACTATTTATTTCCCAGGGAGCAACTTCACGCTTAACCGGTTTTACACAATTTGAGTCCGTCATACATTCAAACCCCGTGATGCTTAGAAATATATTTAACTGCGAAATTCCATGGTATGTCCAGTGAAACCCTGTTTTTGTTTGAGCTAACACGGGGGAAATACATAAGTGTTACAACAAGACAACCGGGGTTTGAATTACTAATATTAAACTAACTTTTACTCACATAAACATATAAGTTTTCGACTTTAATCGGAAATTTAGTGGCGTTACAAAAAGCGACTAAAACTATTACCTAATAATAAAATATGACGTGGAAGGCCGTTACCTGTTATGGAAGTAGTGTAGAGAGACAATATCCAGAACTGCTGTAAAATAGAAGCATGAGCTAAATTTCTATGGTCAATTCTGCAATCTTGGCTCTTACCACGAAGAATGTATATATATATGTATATATATATATATAATTAGAAAACTACTTTTACCATTCGCAGACGCGCTTCGCGGTTACACCGCTCATCAGTGCGACTTTGTGAGAAGTAGTTTTCATTATCGGTTTTACATCTATATATGGTAGTATGTATGATGTTATTCTACATCAGTAGCAACTGCAAGAGTCTGAGACAACAAATTTGTCCACTCATGTAGAATAAAATACCTGAAAAACTGCGCATTAGGTACATATTGAGAAAATTCTTAATTGAATTCTCATATGTACAAACATCATACTATATATATATATATATATATATGATAAAAGTAATACTTACAACTAGAGTACGTACTGACAAATAATTGAAAGAAATCATCACAAAGATTTAAAAATGACTTTCGCAATTTTTCATATTAAAATTCAAATTCAAATGTTTTAATGCAATAAATATTTTAAAATACTTCTTAAAATAAGCAATGTACATTTTGTCGAACTTGTATTATTTTGTTATACACCAGCAAATATGAAATTAATAATTAAATTAAATTATGTATAAAAAATAATAAAAATAAAAGGCAGAAATATAAATAAAGTATGGTAATCAAACAACATATATGTTGAAGATATTTATAAAGCATATCTATTGCAGTGTTCGTTTATGATATTCTTAAAAGAAGGTAACGACTTTTAATGAATATCTGCATAGGAAGATATCTGATTGTAGTTGCAGGACATCACATAAATAGGTGATTTTATCATTAAATTGGTTCTGGGAAAAGGAAGATAGAAAGTTGAAGAGGGACGAGTGAAAAATTGTGGCACCAGGGAAGCTAAATAAAGATAAAATCTCCGAACAGTCGACTTCATTGTGAAGAAGTTTGTAAAGGAAATTGAGGCTGAAGAAGAAGCGTCTGAAGGAGAGGGATGGTACTAGGAAACGGGAAAGCAGCACGGAATGATCACAGCCCCTCGAAGGGTACACATTATCTACTTTCTACCATGGGACTTTGACAAATCTCCGCTGCACAGGCTCCAAGATATATTTATGAGTTCGATAATGGGGTTACCAGATCAATCCAGCATATTCTAACTTCGTCCTCACCAACGTAAAGTATAGCGTATTCAATACTATAATATTTGTAAAGGATCGACAGTTCCGAATCACGAATCCTAAAGTCTGCCTAGCCTGCTTTACCACTTTGTTAACATGAATATTGAAATTTAGCTCAGCATCAAATGTTACTCCCAAATCCCTAACGGTCTGAACTCTAGAAACAGTAACATCACCAACCATATATGTGTAGTTAGTGGGAATGAGTCATTTGGTATAAGCGGGTACTTTGTATTTACTACGGTTCAGAGGTAGGCTGTTAATTGTACATTGTTGTATATTGTCCAAGTCCATTTGTAACAATACACAATCGCTAGAATTGGTGATCGTACGATACAACTTCATGTCATCTGCAAAAAGAAGCTTATCGGATGTAATCTTGTCAACCAGATCATTAATGAGGATAATGAAAAGAAGTGGTCCCAGGTTTGAGCCCTTGCGGAACTCCAGAAGTGACTATATAAGTCCAAGAAGTCTATCCATTACAAAATAAAGGTACGCTAAGTCCACAGTTTCTCAACTTAATTAGCAAAGTACCATGATCTCTGTCAAACGCCTTGGCAAAGTCTGTATATATAGCGTCAACTTGAAGCCCAAGCATCCAAAGCATTAGCGACACTCTGTGTAAAGACAGTTAGGTTAGAAATTGTAGACTCCTTTTCCATAAAACCTTGTTGATATGGAGAAACTGAGGGTCTGATTAGTTGATTGATTTGTATCTCTTTTGAAGTTCATTGTATTTTGTTCTTTGTTTATACTGTGTGTCTAGCTAAGTTCGCGACAAATGGAAAACTTTTTTATTCTTGGGTTTATGAAAAAAGTTATTCTTTATAAAAAGTCCTGCTTCATCCAAAACTTAAATTCAAATTGTCAGATTTTAATATTTGTTAGTCATATACGAGATATGACAAAAATATGAAATTAGTATAAGAGTAAAGTACCTTTATTTTCAATAATACTTAAAATGTTATAAGGAATAGTCGTTCAGAATTGGAAATTATACAATTTAAATACAGCATTTACACAAAAGAAAGCATTGAAAATGTTACACAAATGCTTCAACATATCCGCCTTCTCGTTCCATACATATAACGGTTCTATCACAAAAATGCCTTAAAACCCTTCTAATTGTTTGTGGAGTTATTTTACGGATTTCTTCTCTAATAACACGTTCTAGATGGTCTACATCCGTAAACGGCGCTTGAATATAAACATGTTCTTTAAATAACCCCACAAGAAAAATCAAGTGGGGTCAGATCTGGAGACCGAGGTGGCCAACGTATTTAAATTGTATTTAAATTGTATAATTTCCAATTCTGAACGACTATTCCTTATAACATTTTAAGTATTATTGAAAATAAAGGTACTTTACTCTTATACTAATTTCATATTTTTTGTCATATCTCGTATATGACTAACAAATATTAAAATGTGACAATTTGAATTTAAGTTTTGGATGAAGCAGGACTTTTTATAAAGAATAACTTTTTTTCATAAACCCAAGAATAAAAAAGTTTTCCATTTGTCGCGAACTTAGCTAGACACACAGTATATATCGTTTCTAAAACCAATCTATTTCTATACTATATTTTTGTTCTTTATCTAAAATGTCTATATTGTCATAATCAAAACTATGTCCCAAATCCCTAATATGTATTGCTAATGCACAAGAATGTTTTCCCACTCTACAATAACTTTTGTGTTGATTTATTCTTTGTATCAACAGTTGTGATGTCTGTCCTATGTGTCTACCATCACAGTTTGCACAAGGTATTTTATATATAACATTATTTTTATTTAAAGTTGGGGTTCTATCTTTAATTTTCGTAAATATATTGCCTAAAATTATTGAATTATACTTGGCTATGGCGATGTTAAGATATGGTTTAAAATATTTCAATATTTGGTCTGTCAGATTTCTCATGTAGGGGACCTTCTTAACTCTATCGTTATTATGAATATGTTCGACGGGACCATCAAAGCAGTTTGAATTGTAGATTAGTTTATTTAAAATATGTCTAGGATAACCATTATTCCTAAGTATATTATATAATTGCTTTCAATTATTTTGTAAAAATGCTGTCACTGATGTAAACTATTCTATTTTTCATTGGTATGATTGTGTTGTATTTCTGTGTGAGAGGATGATGTGAATGATAATTGATAAAACGTCCAGATGCAGTAAGCTTCTGGTACCAGTTCAAAATTATTTTGTTGTTTCTATCTCTTATGACTTTAGTGTCAAGAAAAGGTATAGATCTCTTCGTTTCTCGTTTAATTGTAAATTGTAAATGTGAATCAAAAGAATTAAATATTTCCAACGTCTCTATTTTATCAGTGGGTACCGCACAAACTACGTCATCTAAAAATTTATATATAAACGGCAATATAAATGGTAACTTATCAATGACGCCATCAAATAAAATGCGTACTCTAGTTGTAAGTATGCCTAATTAAACATGGGAGAATTTTTTGTAATTTGTGATTAATTTTAGCACTCCTGATGAAGCTATGAAGAATATAGCGAAATATTGAGTAATGAACAAATATATACTAGGTGGCGCAAAAGTCATCACCCTATCGGAAGATACTATAATTTTTGCAAATGGCGGTAAATGTCAGTTCTGCTTTGACATTTGAGAAGTAAACAGATACAAAATACACGTCAACAAGACATGAATCGCTACACTCCTCAAGAACGTGGAATAATTGTTTCGATTTTTTTGCGTAATAATTCGTCGGTGGTGTTGACGCAGCGTGAATGTAGATATAGACTTCCCGGTCGTCCGACACCCACTGGGCAAACACTTCGGCGTTTAGTTCCTCGTCTAAAAGAGTATGGGACAACACGAGATGCTGTCGGGTGTAGGCGGCCCCGGAGCACCCGTTCCGCGAATATCGCGGTTGTGGCTGAAGATGTCGCAGAAGACCCCGGAGTATCGACCAGACGACGTGTTACGCAATCGGGCATCAATCGGCGGTCTTTACAGAGAATTTTGGTGAACGACTTGAAGATTTTCCCTTACAAAGTGCAGACAGTGCATCGCCTACTAGCCGTTGAGCGCCAAACGCGTGTAACCTGCGCTCAAGTCATCCTGAATTTCGACCACGAGGAAGACAACTTTTCATCGAAAATCATCATGAGTTACGAGGCCCATTTCCATCTTTGTCGATACGTTAATAAGAAGAATTACCGCTTCTGAGGTACCGAAAATCCGCGTATAACACACGATGAACCATTACACCCGCTCAAAGTTACTGTATGGTGCGGTGTTTATGCTGGAGGCGTCATCGGTCCTTATTTTTTCGAAAATACAGCTAGACAAACGACTACTGTGAATGGCAAGCGCTACAGAGCCATGCTCAACGACTTTCTCCTACCCCAACTAGACGAATTGGGTCTGGAGAATATGTGGTTCCAACAGGATGGAGCAACGGCGCATACTGCACGACCTACAACCGAAATTCTGAGGGCTGCATTTCCGGATCGCCTAATCTCTCGTTTCGGTGATTTGCACTGGCCGGCAAGATCGACAGATTTAGCCGTTCTAAACTTCTTTTGTGGGGTTTCTTGAAGTCACGAGTCTATGTCAACAAGCCTCAGATTCTTGAAGTTCTCAAACAGAATATCTGTCAGGAATGCGAAAACCTATCGCCGGAAGTTCTGGCAAGAGTGATGGAAAATGCCATAAATCAGGCCCGTATGGTCATCAATTCTGGCGGCGGCCACTTGGCCGATATCATTGATTCTACTTCATGAAAAAAATTTAGACATCAAATAACCACAATCAAAAAGCAAAAATAAAGTTTTTCATTTATTAAAAAAATTACAGTCAAAGAACATCGGGTGACAACTTTTGCGCCACTTGTATATATATATATATATATATATATATATATATTGGTATGTATATGTATGTATATATGACACGACTGGTAAAATTCCCGAATTTCTGTAAGGACTTCAGAAAAACTTTTTCGTGTTATTGATTAACACGTTAGCTGCAGGGAGTCGCTGTCTAACAGTTTCGGTTACAAGATGGATAGTGTAGTATATTAATATGCACATGGTTAATTGCCATGAAATAATCTATCATTAACTACAATTCAGTAAATCAAAACTCACAGTAAATGTTGGGGTTTTGGATGTTCATGTTCAAATGACATTTGGTTTAGTTTTGGGTTCTATTTATACTTTTCCGATACCACGCACGCCACCTTTAAGCAGTTTATTACCCTGTGGGTGTTAGCTTGTTTCTTTATGTCCAGCCAGAGATGTTTAATGGGAGAAAAAATATAACTAGAAATAAAATTATTAGAAAACGCATCGATTAAAAGATAGAAAGCAATGTAACCATTTAAACACATACATTAAACACTTTCACATCTCAAGAATTCCTAATTACCACTGGATATAAGAAATAAAGGACAACTGGGCATCAACAATATAGACCTCTGTAACAACGTCACGCTATGATGAAGTGCTATCCATGGTAAATAGTAAACAACTAGTTATTTGGACAACGGAGGGATAATTTAGTAAACTTTGGATGAAAACGTTCTGGTTTCGGAAAAAATTAAGGTACGTTTGGTTGACGACTGGAAAAAGCAACAACACAAAAAGTCATTAAAGTACGATTTTACTACGTTGAAGGTGGATTGCAATAGAAGTCCCAACTATATTTAAACCCAAACGGTTTTAAAAGTAGTAAACATTAAATAAACAGAGCTTTACCACACCGAAGAAAGAACTTACTCTTAAATTCATAGTAAGAAACACATCGAGTAAAATGAATTACATACTGACACACAAAACACAATAGGTAATTATTTTCAATTTATGTCAAATATTTCTAAAATCTTGTAAATAAAATTTGTTGTAATTCATGCTTTTCATGATCTTGTTAATATAATTATCTAAATTCTCAGTACAATAGCATGTGGTAAATATGTTATGTGCAGGTGATTAGGAAAACATATTTTTAGCGCCATTCCGGTGTTTAACATATGTATATGACGCTCCATTCGTCACTTGCTTGAGCTCCACTACAAATTTTTGGAGGGTGCTATAAATTGGAAAACATTTGGTTCACTATTTGTACTAAAATACACTATTTCTTTTTGGAGCCGTTAGTTCGTCTGTTGCAAACTACAAGGTTTAATTTTTTAGTTCAAATTTTAAATTGCCTTTAACAATCCCTTTTATGCACGGTAGATCATATCATAGGACGCTTCGGGTTGATAACTTCGAAGCAGGTACGTACATATGTCCTTCAAAACAATTTGTTGTCAACTACAGGTTACGGAATGTTATCCACACTTAACCAAAAAATGAAATCGTATAAAAACTTTGAATAGGGCAAAGTGCATTCTTTCTTTTGTTAATGTTTTGCACTGTTTAATGAGCATGTCACTGACTTGCATGATTACTGTGCAGTTGCACATTTCAGGAAAACAGCATAGCCGATTTCCTCTGCACGCCGGAAACTCCAAAACTCCGGAAACACCGCGCGATTGGTGCGGCATCAGTGAGTTTACGAAATGCGAAATATACAACACGAACACTCTGTTACAACTAGAATAATACGATACGTATCAACAGCATATATGCTTATCGTCGCCATCCGAATGAAAGCCTATTCGGACGAACCGCAGATAGGATTAAATCGTTTTTGGCTAACTCTAGTTATAAAGTTATGTTATATACTTTCATCGGTCAGGTAGGATAATAACAGGAACACATAACTCGTGCTACGCGGCCTATTGAAGCGACTTTAAACTACACACACATTCATTCGGCGGTTGAAAAATGGGATTTCCTGCACAGGTTCATTAGAAAGGTTGCGACCGGAAAACTTGTTATATTCTAATTTGTGAACTTGATATTAAAAATATCGCTGTATAAATTGCTACCGTACAGCAACGAGATGATATTAGTGGATAAACAACTTTCACCTTATTCCAAAAATTTTATTCTATGCAGATTAAACATTCTGCGATTTAAGGCATAAGAACAATTCGAGGCAGTTGCCATCTTCAGTTTGTATAGATGGATTGAGAACTGTCCGTGACCAAACTTTAACAGGACAATTTAGACATAAAATTATGAGGGGATAATAACGCGTTCATACCAGTGTTTGTCACAGACTCTTGGATAAATATAGAAGTATTGCGTTCTTGTCTTCTGGTATAACTAGTAGACAGCTAGTTTCTGTTTCACACATTAATTCTCACCTGTTTTAGCATGTTGATAGTTCCTTTCTTATGAACATTGGTATCTAGTTGGGATGCATACTATTTTATTTAGCCTGTCTTGCTAATGCATCTACTTCCTCGTTAGGTGGAATAGTTACATGTCACATGTCCAGTCAATAGAAATAAATAGTTACTCCATTCTCTTTCAATTCACTTCAAAGCCAGATTATCTCAACAGTTATGCGATCGGTGTGTCTGCTTCTCAAAGCATGTAATACTCTTTTAGAAATGATTAGAGTTGTTCAACTTCCACCACTACAACTATCTGAAACGACTCTACTAGAATAGTAACATTGCGCTATACGAATACAGATGGCTTCATACTATACAGTCAGCTTCAATGTACTATTCTAATACAGTCGTTTCAGATAGTTATGGTATTATTGGTGCAATTTGAGCAACTCTAGTTATGATCATCACTTTATTATGTTTTACACTTAGGGTATATTCTAGGGCTTTTATATCGCATAAGGTTCTGAAGAAACTTTAGTTAACTTACCGTTTAACCTGAATTACTCGTTGATTTGATTTAAATGGTCCTAGTAAGCTCTTTCGAAGCTTTCTTTTCTTTTTGAAGCATGTGTGTAATATTAAGCTGTAAAAAGTGCCATTAATAGCCGATTTATAAAGCACTTTATCGTGTCCGCACTGTCCTGAATACGGGGGATAAAATATCTGGAGGGATCTAAAATATTCATTGTTCTGCATGTTTGCCATATCTGACGATACGAAGTGCTTTTCTCTGATTGATAAATTTAAAAATGCTTTCACTAAATGGTAGATGCAACCTGAGGTTATTTAGTGACGGAGGGGTTCTTTTTTCTTCAGAATGTTCTCATTTGATTTTCTATTATTATTAAGTTTTGTCCAGGATCATCAAAGCTTTTAATTTGGTACTATATTTTTCAGCTCAAAGCTTGCTTTAGTAGAGAGGGTCCTGTCGCTCTTGCGTGCAGAGCATTAGTCGGTATAGATTTTATCGCATCGATGTAAATTCTAAGCGTTTTATTTTGCAAAATATTCAGTCAGTGTAACTGATTATCGTTAGCTGTGACATATAAGGTGGAACCATTATCTATCTGACATCCGGTACCTGCTCTATAGTATATAAATATATGTTGCTATCTGCTATCTTATAATGGTATCTGTACGTTGACTCACCATCCTAGTTTTATTAACTTACGGAAAATATTGATGTGTCCCTTGCATTTCTGTGTTATTTGGTTTATGTGCCGCATTTGCCCATTTTAATTTAATGTCACGAATGAATATTTTGTGAATTCTAAGCCTGGGAACGAAGATAACAATCGATTTCTTGGGAACAAAGTCAAAATCGTGCTGGAGTAATCAATTGTTAACCCGCTTCTTGCAGTTTCCGCCCAAAATTAGAGAAGCAGATAACAAAAGTGGCCGAAATAAAACAAGTCTGCAAATGCGAACGTTAAGTTACTCCTCTGTTGACCTACCTGGTTCTTGAGCAGCGTAGCGAAGGACGGGATGGGTTTCCAATCCAAAACCCAAGATGGAAAATCGGCGCCACTGACACCTAACAGGTCTGGCCGAAAATAGAATGCAGAGGTGTTTACGAAACAGGGGTAACCACGAGCGAAGTAGTGATGCAGCAAACTTAACCAACAATTGTCGCACTTACACACGACTTGTTTTAATAAAAAGAGAATGAAAAAGGGTTGGTGCTAAATTTCCAACAGATTAAAATAAAAGTTAAAACAAATTGGAATGCAACTATTAACAAGATTTAAACGAAGCAGCTTTAGCTAAATACATGAAGTGATTCTATGTTCCTTTAAAAAATGATCAAATTTGTTAACCCGATGACAGCATTTAGTCGACAAGACTTTGCGAAAAATTGTTTACCTAAATTCAACATTTGAAACTAAGTTTGAGAGTCGGATATTAACAACTGTTTCAAATTTATCAGAAGAAATTAAGCGTTAAATTAATTAAACAAGGGAGCGCTTCCAAATTAAGAATAAACTTCGTAATTTAGTATGGTGTTCTAATTCGTCACTTATCTGCCGTGACAATGCTCGGTGATAAGAGCTGATACGTCCCTGGTAGGTACGAAACTTTCAACCGGTATTAACCGATATAATAAATTTCGGTCAACGAGTATGATATAGTTTTCCCTTTCGTTCCACGTGTGCAATTGCCACAGAGGTTATTATTTACAGAAAATTCGTAAACTTTTGCAACTAAATGGAGTTTTTAAATCCGACTTAATAATTGACAGCAACATCCACAATGTTTAATAAAACTCCAAAGTTCACCAAATGAAGAGGTTTACAAAGAAAAACAGAATAGTTAACAGAACCAACTGTTCCAGAAGAACATGGGATTTAAAATGGACCGTACAACGTCTCATTCGTACTCCATGTCTGCTTCCAAAGCGGAAGCAAGTTCAAACGGATTTTGTTTGTCACGCATACGGTCTGTGAGACCGATTTATATAGTATAGTATACGTCTTTCATTCTGGCGTGAGTATAGGAAGGTTAAAAATCGGAGCTCTTGTTAACGAAATACCCAGTATGAACGCAAAGTCTGAAGCAACGAAATTTACTGCAATTAAGTAGAACGAGGAACGATATCGTGTAAAGGAACGATATTAAGCACTCGGTAAAATTAGGAATTAATGAATGTAAAATTAATAAAATTAAACGTAATTCGAAAATCTAAACTAGCAAAATACAGGTGCGGTCATAATCAGTCGTTTCTTAATACGAATATTGAATTATGTTTGTTCCCGGTATCTACTTATCAGTGAGGTAATCTTTAGTATATGATTCTTGATCTAACTAAATTATTCTTCTTTGTTCTGACATACCAAATTCTACCCCTGCATAATTGCATTACAGTTCTTCCTGTTCTGGCAGTTAATTTCAGATCTATAAGTTTGTTTTATAAAACGTCTATGTTTAGACAATTATATGCGTCTTCAACGTCAGGGATCGATGCTGTTCGAAAAGTTACATTGAATTTCTGACATTAGATTGGTTACAGCATCTATAGTATATGTATTTCTACGAAATCCATACTGACGCGAGTGTAAGAGGCTATTGTTATCGACCCACCATTCACGATTATGCTTTAGAGCGACGGCTGTGCATTAGATTTAAGAACGAGAATAATAATTATTTTCTTCACTTCCATCAGTTCTACCCCGTCCCCTAAGATTTCATTATAAATCTTAAGAGAAAGTTCTTTAATTTAGTGGGGAAGACATTTTAATAATAATAATAATATTTATAAACAACAAGTAACAACCTATAGCTACAAGCGCTACAAAGTATATGCATAAAACAATACACTATCCAAATTACTATAACTATAACTATGTCAATAAATTTAAAATAAATATCAAAGATTGAGTTGTAGATCAAAGAAAAATCGTTCTCAGTTCAGTAGTAGTTAGGCTAGGTACGTTGAAATCAATCTGCTGCAAAAGTGTCTAACCTGATTAAAAGGTAGAATATTCGCACCAATTATCTCTCTGCGAGCATCCAGAGCAGATATGTACGTTATGTTGGAGTAATAGGTCGACATCTGTAGTTCGTGATGAATACTCCCCGTCGCGTTTAAAGACAGGATATGTAAGAAAACGCCACGACGTATCCTCTCAATTTGAAGTTTTTGATAAGTGTAGATATGGCTCCAAACGCACGACGCATATTCAAGCCTACTCCAAACTAATGAGGAAAATAAACATTCCATAACGTCAGTATCGATGAAATAACGCGAACTTTGTAATATAAACATCAAAGACCGAGTAGCACCCTGACAAACTTCATTTATATGTTGTATAAACGTTAATATACTATCAAACAAAACACCCAATTTCAGTTGTTATTAATTAATAGAGTAATCAAAAACAACAGAATTACTTTTCTGAACAGTCGAACAATAGAGCACTTATCAATGTTAATGTCCAATTCTCGAATAAATCGCAACATCATCAGTGTACCCGAGCACGTGGCATGTAAACTAAATACTAAGAATTATGAAAGACCAAGTTAGAGCTCTGAGGGACACCACTCAGTGTTGTAAATCCTCGCGAAGCCATTGTAGTGGACATAGTTTATTCTACCCACCAGATAAGACTTTATCAATGCAGTTAAATTCTTATTCAGACTAATGAATTTCAACTTTACCAATGATAATTCATGACTTATTCGATCAAAGGCTTTATAGACGTCCAAGTAAATTACGTCTACCTATTTTCGGATGTCCAAGATATTACATAAATATTATGTAAGACAAACTAAATTTGTAACAGTAGACCTACCTTTTGCAAATCCAGGCTTAGTCGGTGATATGGTCGCAGCCCTATTCTTATGTATAGAGTTATACAAAATTGGTTCAAGAATCGTTACCAATAGCTGAGTTACATTTTAGTTTAGAAATACTCCACAATATATATTCATCTGTAATCTCCAAAAATCCCCCAGAGTCATCAAAATCATAGTATGAAATATTTATGGGTCATGATTAAAAACCCTGTGTACACGGCAGAAGATGCGTCCACGAGACGGTTAGTGACCTCTTTTTGACCCTTCTTTTTAGTAAAAACTAAAAGTTTTCTAAATTCCTAATAAAGACATAATCGAGCAGTACTCCTTCATTTTCTATGATAATATTTTTTGAGTACTAGGTTTTGTCGAAGTTCCGATGTGAACCCTGGCGAAAATGTATTAGACGCTGATGTGGTATGCATAGGAACTAATGTTTGGAGAACCGCACGCAGTACCACATCAAGATGTTAATAGATTCGTCAACATTGAAGCAATCATACAGCGATATCCAATCAATACGCAGTAGATTTTGATAGAGGGTAATATTTGCTCTTCGAAAATTCAAACGTGGGTTGGTGTTAGAAGGATGATGATATTAAGATGATGATATAGGCACACTAAACGATATATAAAGGGCTGGATTATATATATCCTCTGGAAGTAGTGAATAATAATAATAATGTTCTACGGATATATCGGACGTTGTGAAGACAAGAACCAAAAGTCGTTCATTTATATTTAAAACTCAGTTGACGCAGATTAAGTAAATTAGAAAAGTAAACGACTGAGAAGTCATACATCATTTAAAGGTAAAAAGACGTAGTCTGGAAGATTGAAATCACTAATTAAGGCATTGGATAATTACGAATAATCGCTTTCAGTGCTTCTAAAAACATATTGAAGCCGTTAAAAAACTCTAAGCGCAATGCATAGGAAAACAACACAACTAATCTAGTTAGTAAATGAATGAGAAATAATATATATATATATAAGATATATATATATATATATATATATATATCTTAGCCCCCTCTACCGCTTCCGCAGTGTACTGTGTGAACTGGGCGATATATGGTTTTGATTAAGCGAAGCTTATTTGATTTGGATACTATTGTTTACTAGCAGATACCCGTCGTGTTTTGAGTTTTTCGGTAGGTGTGTAAACATAAAGATTTTTCGACGTTCCAACTCTGGAGCAAGCAACATATAATTGGCCGTGCGAAAAACAGGAATTTTCTAAGTTCAAACCAGCAACACTTACCATCTTGTTCCGTTGCACAATTTCGGTGGGTCTAACAATAAGTTGCGAATGAGCATCAACGGTGAACCAACTTTTAAAGTTAAGATATGCGGTGACATTCCAGATGGTTCCAAAGAGTTAAGAAACTCTATCAGAAAGTTGACAGCTTGTTCCTAATCTATAACTGTGTCAATTGATTTGTACGTGACAACTTCACCGGGTAGCTTGAATTAAATTTGATGATTTATTTTGTTGACGTCATCATTCTTCGGAGCCAAAATTACTCGTTTTTACTGTCTATGAGATTTTTAATATTTTCTAATTCGACTATTTGACATGGTCGACGCGATAACCACAAATGATAAAACTTTCTGATGCTAGTGACAGATCAACGTTTTTGTGGTGACAGTCTGTATTCGGAAAAATTATTGTATGGGAAAAGTTGAAAATCCACTTCATGAATGGACCGAATGCATTTTCTTAGTGGTCTAAAGTCATCCTCGCGTTATTGCCTTTCTAATGAAACCGGTTTGGGGCACATGGGTTGGATAGTTTCGAAGTTTATAACGGACATAGAAACATTTTTTGTATTTTATATACAGTGTGTAAAGCGATGGGGTATACAAGAGGGATTTTTTTAAATATTGATTTATGAAAAAATTTATTCTTCATGATATTTTTTGCTTGCTTTGAAAGTACCAATAACGCTTCGATAATCTAAAATTTATTTCTAGAAATCTGGAAAAATAATAAAATTAATTTTTTTATTGGAAGTTATCATTCTACATTATAATCAAGATAGCGTATTGCTATCAAACCACAAACAAAACACTCCATGTGTCAAACTGATTTGCAAAAATGCTAACGTTACAGCAAAGAATTTATTTAGTTAAATGTTACGGTATTGGTGATGTTTCATATCAGTACGCAATTAATTTGTTTCATCAAAAGTATCCAGATGTAGCTGTAACAAAAATGACTCTTAAAAATTAATTGCAAAATTCGATGAAACAGGATCGGTGGTCGACAAAAAGAAGATAAGAAAGGTGTACAATGAGAATGATGCGGTAACTATTATGGGACTGCAGTCCGTTGAAGACAATCCACGCTTATCATTAAGACAGAGGGCAGCGGAGCTTAATGTCAGTCACACTTTATTACAAATAATTTTTAAAAGAAATAAAATTTATCCGTTTAAGCCAAAATTTAGACATACCCTTGAGATTCCAGATCATGCTTTGAGACTGGACTTCTGCTTATGGATTGGTGAGAAGTTCATGGAAAACAGAAACTTTCATAAACGCATATTGTTTTCCGATGAATGTACCTTTTCTACAAACGGTGTTGTGTCTTCACAAAATTGCAGATTTTGGTCACGAGACAATCCCAATTTTAAAATCAACACGAGAAATCAGCGTTATCGAAAAGTTAATTTTTGGTGCGGAATGTTAATTAATAAAATTATTGGGCCCTACTTTTTTGACGAAAATTTGAATCAACATAGTTATTTAAGTATGCTACGAAATTTTTGATTCCATCACTACAAGACGTGAATTTGGAGAACATTTATTATCAACAAGATGGATGTCCAGCCCATAGCACGTTATTAGTTCGCGCATGATTAGACCAGCAATTTCCTGAGAGGTGGATTGGCCGTTATGGTTCAATGCATTGGCCTGTCAGATCGCCAGATTTGTCTCCCATGGACTTCTTTTTCTGGGGACACCTTAAACAAAAAGTATATGAAGAACCTGTAGGAAATAATGTAGAAATTTTAAAACAACGAATAACTGCAGCGGTTAGAGAACTTAACTTGGAAACTTTGGGGAAGGTTTATATGGAATTCAGGAATAGAACGGAAAGGTGTGCAGAAAACGGAGGAGATTATGTAGAATGACAGTTTATAATAAATAAAATTTATTTATTTATTTCTTATTGATACTTGATTAGAATGTAGATTAGTTACAATAAAAAGATAATTTTATTATCTTTCCAGATTTCTAGAAATAAATTTTAGATTATCGAAACGTTATTGGTACTTACAAAGCAAGCAAAAAATATCATGAAGAATAAATTTTTTCATGAATCAATATTTAAAAAATTCCCTCTTGTATACCCCATCGCTTTACACACTGTATATAGATGATGATGTTTTTAAGTGACTGATATAATTTTGCCGTTTTCTCTGTTCTTTTGTTTCTGTTTCCATTTTTCCGTTGCTGTTTGTTTGTACCCCTAGGTACTGGAAGCTGGTCACTTGCTTTATTTCTTCATTATCAATTCTAATCTTTATTGACTTTTGTTGTCCTACTATCATCACCGTGGTTTTATCCTTGTTCATTTCCATTCCAGCTCTTATTATTTCTGCATTCCATACTTCCAATTTCTTTCGTTAACTATCCTCTGAATCTGCTATAATCACCACGTCGCGCGTCGTCGGCAAAATCTCCAGTCGAGACTTCGATTTTTTCCATATTCCTATACCCCACCAATATCTTCTTCTCTGCTCGTTCACTTTTCCTGATTATCTCGTCCATGTACGTAATAAACAACGTTGGGCTCAGCGCTCCGCCTTGTCTTAGTCCGCTTCTGGTTTTAAATAACTCTGAATTTTGCTTGTTGTGGATTATTGCATTGGTGTTATCTTCGTATATATTTTTTATAATTCTTCTCATTTTGCGATAGCTCTCTGCGCGGTATAATGTCAAATGCCTTTTTCATGTCTATGAATGCCAGATAGATTGGTCTATTGTGCGTGTGTGTTTTTTCTGTGAGCTGTTTGATTGTGAATATGTGGTCTTGGATACTTCTTCCTTTTCTGAAACCACTTCGTTCTTCTGACAGTTGTTCTTCCATTTTACGTTTTAGTCTTGTATTTATTATTTGTTTGTATATTTTCATTCCTACGCTTATTAAATTAATGCCTCTGTAATTGTCGCAATTCTTAGGGTCCGGTAATAGGAAAAGTGACCAAAGCATCGTCTTGTAGATGAGCAACTTGCTCCGTAGGTGAAGGGGACTCCTCCGCCCTAGAAGGGGCAGAAGCATGTTGCGGGCCCTGATGTAGCAATTTCGGATTTCGTCGATGTGTTTTTGGAATGTGAGCTTTCGGTCGAAGAGGATACCGAGATATTTCACTTCGGAGCTCCAGGGGACTTCGAAGTTTCCTATCTTGATCGGCTTGCCGGGGGTTTGAAGTCTAGCAAGAGCTTAACCGCCACCCACCTAGATTCATTTACCCTCAGATCCTAACGAGAGGTCCAACTCAGGAAACCGTCAGTTGCGCTTTGGAGGCGCTTTCTGAAGAGAATCTGCTTTCTGCAAGCTGCGTAGATGACGTGTCATTTGCATAGACTGCGATCTCTGTGTTGGGCGCTCGGGAAGATCCATAAAATGGTGTTCATATTTGACTTGATTAAACTAAAGTCTAATTACAATGTAGAAGTATCGGAAGAGTAGATCAGCGAAAGACTAGACTTAGAATCGTCAACTACATCCACTACATTCTATCCTGAACCATTTCAGCCTATATTTTAGATTGTTAGTTTTAGTATTTCGCATAATTTGTACTTCATTATTTTTAATAAGGAATCAATATCAGGATGTCATCCGATATAAACGCTCAAGACTCGGGATAAACTGTTATGTGGTTAAAGCCTAACTTCTTTTGTTTTTCATGTTAAGCTTATTATATATATCTTTATCGTGCAGGAATACGTAGCTGTTTGTTGTAAGTTATTTAAGTTTTAGTGTTGCACTTTGAATGTTTAAAATGATTTTTGCTGCACTTCATTCTGCCTACATAGTCGACATTGACTTATCCTATTCTGTGCGCTGTATACCTATAGTTTGTTGTTCAATTCTATCATTTGATCGTTACTCAAACCTCAGCCGTCTTGTCTTGTATTTGTGAACTGTTGGTCATGAAGATCGGCTCTTTCGTGCGAAGTTCTGTGTCCTTGTTCAAATCATATAAAACACCTTATTGTTTTATCCCCTTGTAAAGTCAATTACACTAAGTTGTCAACAGCTTACTGTGTTTGCAACTAAGATTTTTCCCCTGGCAAGGAAGTTTTTTGCGACCTGTATAAAAACGTCCTATATTCCACATGCGCTGGTTTATCGCGCCCGGAAACTTTGCTTGTTAGCGATAAGGATCGCAAAATATCATTTCATTGTTGTTATTATTCGGATCATAAAACTCAAGTAGCTAAAATTCATGATTTAAACAATTGCAGAATTAAATTCAATCACTCAAAAATAAATTAACACCCATAATGGACTCTCGCGAGGACGATGACCTCGTTGAGGTTATCGTTAAGAAAGTACATGGTCGTCAGCATTGATAGCGTAATATAGTAACAGATAATCTTACTGAATATGCTAAATTAACTAGAGATGAAAGAATTATTGATGAGCAATCTCATATTTCCTCTTTAGTCATAGTCAAGTTTACACGTCTCGGAATATTTAAAGGAAGTTCAGTTCGTCCTTGGAAGGTTACTTTGATTTCCAACGATGACGTTTTAGAAGTCTTGAAATCTATAAAACATAATCTACAACCTCCCATTTCCATATCAGCAGATTAAACGCTAAGACAGAGGGATTACCTGAGGAATGTAAGATCAAGATGTTCTGACATGAACAAGGCTGGTCAGAGCAAAACTATTAAGTACAACGACCCTACTATTGCCCTACTATTATACATGCATAAAAGTCAAAAACTCAAATTGTATAGATAGTTGACACTTTTTATCAAAATGTTCGTGGTCTGCGTTCTAAAGTGGCTAGTATTATTTGAAATCAAGAATAAAGGGACTATGGCTAAAATAAATAATAAATAAATAAATGCAGATAGATATCTCGGCAACTAAGTATCTCAGTGGAAAACTGAGGAAATTCAGTATTACTGGCGATATACGGCTAACACCCAAGACGAATACACTGCACTACACAACTCTAAAGCACTGCACAATGACCATTACACACTGAACGCCTGCTCGAAAAACACCAAAACACAGTTGACATTGATATTCCCATTATAAAGAACGTGTATATTTATACTAATTCTAAACCTTAATTCATAGTCTATGGAGCGTGTCGTAACGGTAGAATGATTCTGCACTAGATCTGGTATCTACGAAATCAGTTGTCAGGAATGAGGCATAAAATACATTAGGCAAACAAAGCGATCAATTCTAACACGATACAAGGAGCACATTGCTCATTTTCTGGCTGGACATATTTTGGACAAAAAACACGGCATGCCAATAGACTTCTAAATGCATACGAGAGACCTATTCCAAATTCCAAATTGTACAAATTCAATTGAATTTAGATTTTGTGCAGGACCTTTCAAGCGTTATTACACGCCCCATAGAGCCTGAATTTTAAGTTTAGAATTAGTACAAACACGCGTTCTTTCTAACGGGAGCTCAATGTCAGCAGTGTTTTGGTGTGTTTGGCGCAGGCGTTCAATGTGTGTGTTCGTCTTGGACGTTAGCCGTATATCGGTAGCGATACTGAATTCGTCCAGTTTTTGCTGAGGATGGCAACTTATTTGCCTAAATGCGTGTCTACTTTTATTTCCGAAAGGTGTGGTAAGGGTGATTTTATTTATTTTATATATTTTATTTGGAATCTTTAAATTGGGGGTACGACTTAATTACCCTCACAAATACCTGGTTATATTATTCCATTTCTAATAACGAAATATTAAATAATAACTATGTAAGGTATCGTAAAGACAGAAGTCCTGGTACGTGCTCCAAGATCTTCTATTATTAAGACTCCTTCAGTACCGTGTAAAGATTTATTTGTTTCTGTCTTGATCAATGTCAAGGAATATACTTTTGGAACCATTTATCTACCGCCGAGCGCCAACGAAGAAGTATATTTGGAGCACCACTTCACTTCTTCACTGGAGTTTTTGGCCAACCGTTTTCCGAACATCACCTTATCTATAATTGGTGATTACAATTTACCACATGTTTCCTGGTGCTTGAGGAATGATGGTTTGATCCCGATTGGTGCTAAAGCTGCGGCGAGGGAATTGGAGATATATGAAACTTTGGGTTTTCTGGGATTATACCAGTTAAATTGCAAAACGTAATAGTAATAATATCATTTTGGATTTAGTCTATTGTTATATTAGCACAGATGTGACAAAGTGAAACTATGTCTAGTTCCACTAGATAATCACCACCCACCCGTAGTTATGTTAACTCATTTAAGTTGCCTTTACATTCTGAAATTTCTTGCAGAAATTATGACTGTAGGTGAAGCAATACTTAAAAAAAAGGACCATACGAATTAATAAGTGACTATTTTTCTCACATTTCTTGGAATAATTTATTGAATTCTAAAAATTTGCATCAACGTATAGATTTATTTTATTCTACTTTACATGATGTAATAAAGACTTTTATTGGCATTTATATGTACAAGCGGGACCTTCCCAATGCATCAGTATACAATTCTTTTAAAAGACTACGATCTCTAAAAGACTAGTATTAATGATAATAATAACCGATTTTTAGCCTTTACTGAAAATCACTTAAATTCTAATATCTTTTGTTATTCCATTAATTCAAAACGAAAAACCCGTGCTCTCCCAAAGAAAATGTACCTCAAAGGATCAGCATCCGGCGGTCCTGATATCATAAATAACATGCTTTCCAGCTATTTTCAAACCACATGCTAAAATCATTCAAATTTAATACCAAATTTCAACCCGACTATATATGACAGCTCGAACAATCATAGCACATTAAACCTCACCTCTGATGTAGTATTCAATAGGTTAAGCTCTCTACCCAACACTTGCTCATCTGGACCCGACGGTATTCCACCGTATTTTTTAAAACTTGTCAATCCTTCGCTTTCCTTGGTGGTACTGAACTCTCTTTAATTTATCACTTAGCACAGGAGCATTTCTTGAGCAATGGAAAACTGCTTTTGTTTTACCTCTCTTCAAATCCGGCTGCCATTTGGATATTTGTAATTACATGCCTATCTGCGCCCTATTTGATATAGGGAAAGTTTTGGATGCTGTCGACGCTGATTCAGTTGCATCAATTTATTCTGCTTCCATAATCCCTGAACATCGTGGATTTATACGGGATCGGAGCACAGAAACTACCTTTTTCTTGTACATATATATGTATATATATTTCGTGACCTTTTTATACTTGTCTTATATGATACTTCTCTACCACAATTAGGTCAATGAAACAAGACCGGTTTGAATGATAGTTATATTTCCAGAACGTTTACAAACGTTTTCGGGACACCACCATCTCATTTATCTAGTTATATTTTCACTGAAGAAGGTGTTCCGAAAACGTTTGTAAACGTTCGAGAAATATAACTATCATTCAAACCAGTCTTGTTTCATTGACCTAATTGTGGTAGAGAAGTATCATATAAGATAACTTTTCTTGTACCTCAATTACATTTTGAATAACTTGGAGGATGGTTACCAAATTGACTCTATTTATACATCTTCTTCAACAAGGCTTTCGACCGTGTAAGCCTTCTTTGGAAGTTAAAAGCTTATGAAATTATTGGTCACTTGTGCAATTAGTTTCAAGCGCACTTACTTGCTCGGTTTCAATATGTCTTTAAATATTGGTGATGAAATATTGATTGAAATGTAAAGTCATTGCATTTGACAAAAAGAAAGAAAAGATATAATCAACTACTCTTACACAATCGGCTATAAAACATTGGATTGGGTTACACAAATTAAGGACCTCGGCGTAACTTTTACCCAGTGTTGAGTTTTAGATTCCACGTTGATGATATCATTGCTAAAGCTGCTAAATTATGTGGCTCCATAAAACGTCAAACCCACGGCTTCAGCAATGTAATTGGTACTATTGCATTATATTACGTCCTAGTACGTTCTATCATGGGGTACTGAACAACCTGCATACTGTCCTACACTCACAACCGGATGGGATTGAAAAAGTACAGCGTAGATTTGATTATTTTATTCAAACAAAAAATTAACAAAAGCTTATATAATTATGTTGAACGTCTGAATCTAATATATTTTCAATCTTTGTTTACCCGACGTAGAATTGGGACTCCAAAATTAGAAATCAAATGTTTACTAAATGTAATAAATTGTTAAGTTTAATTTCGTTTACGGTACCTAATATAGATACAAGATGCTTAATTTCGTAAGTTTTCGTCCCTATTAATCAAACTGCCAAAGAGCTGAATAATTTAGATCTTATATCATCATTTAAGGAAATTATGAATGTCATATACATTTTGTGCCTAGATTAAATACTTAGGAGGTTAAATATGATTTTGTTATATGCATTACGTTTCTTTCTTTAATTCTCGTTATCGTGTATTTCTAAATCAACCTTTACACGCAATATTTCAGATTTCCATGTCACAAATTCTGTTTAATAGTGTAATTGTTCCAAATGTTTTATTAAGCTCTCATAATTTCCAAACAGTTCTCCCTGCTCTTTAAAATATAATGGGCATCGGATGTGCTAACATGTAGAGTTTCCTGATATTTTATTATGAAAATTCCCATTACTATAAGTGTCTAATCTTCGTTGAACACAGTTGAACTCCTTCTGACAAATCTGACACAACTGTCTGTGGTTCCTGTTTTTTTTTCCCTATTAAATATAAAGTCTTTATATAAAAGTTACTGAACAAAATTACTTCTGCGAATTCATATTGTACTATTGGTTTAGTAACTGAGAGTACTCAAAATAGTGTAGTAAACAGAAATATATAAGTAAATAACACACGCGTGTAACGATCTGAAATATAAATGTTAAATAATAATAAATATTATGTATTAAACAATAACAATTAGCAAAGTTACAAGTTGTAACGAGCCAGTGTCCAAGTTAGTAGCCAAGATGGTTAGCGGACTTGGCGGGAAATGAGAACACGATTGCGTAATGAAGATCATGTATTCAAAGTTAGAAAACGTAGTTTTTAGACACAAATCAAAAAATTATACTGCATGTATGAATGGCATGAAATTAATTTGTATATAGGTTTGATTTAATAAATTCGAATTTGGGGGCATAATACCGTTGCGTCCCTTTTTGTGATTGGTCTACCCGCAATGGCAACTAATGTATGCTGCGTTTCTGCATTCCTTGGCTGGCCTGCTCTGTATACTATTACATTTCCAATCATGATAACGGCTTGCTAGTTGTCGGTTGTAATGTATATTCTCCTATTGTTTGATTGTTAAATGGACGGCTAGCGTATATTGATCGAGTTGAACTAATAAATCATTTGCAGATTGTTAGGAATTTGAAGAGAAGATTCTCGTGTCTTGGGGTGAATGATTTTTGGCAGTGTGTGTTGTGGCTTTAATATTTCTGATGATTTTCGTTAAGGTTTGTTAAGGTTGAATAGAATATTTCTTGATGTTACGAAATATGTTTCATGCATATTTTTTTGCTGATATTTCCGTCTTTCTAGGAAATGCATCTCAAAATCCAAGTAATTTTCAAGCTTCTGTGTTTTATTTATTTTAAACATTTTGAATTACATCTTCACCAAAATGTCTTTCCAAATATTAAATGTGGCTTGAAAGTAAAATTACCGTATTAGTTGTAAGAATCAAACTAATTAGGGATCCGAAACAAAAAAGACATCATTAGTGACTATCCAGGAATAAAAATCTGTGTCGCTACGAAGCAACATTTTCTTTTGCGTCTTACGCAAGAAGTATTCCCGAATCTATTAAATACGGTTATACCTCACGGGTTACGGAATTTATAAGATTAAATTCCCCTTTGTTTCCATTAAAATATTCTATTAAAGATTCGGATAGAAGGGAAAATCTGTCTGGAGAATTATGCCGTAACGAGGGTGAAATATTTCGGAAGAATTTCGGCGTCATAACAATAACACAAATGTTATATGGTCTTAGTAAGATTCGATTACGAACTTTCACTAACTTGTTAAATGTGGAATTTTGTTAGCGTCTTGCCATTAAATGAGAAAAGACTTTATCACAGACTATACTAAATTGGTGGATGCTGTTACCTAAAAGTTGCTTTTTAATCTCTTCCTGAATTGTGGCTACACTAGTGCAGCAAACGCTCGATAACGTAAATATCCGATATTGGAAATATTGCGCTAATGTGAACACAAAAGTCGTAGGATAGGACTATACGGAGCGCTCGATAACGCAAAAGCATTATAAGTTCAATAACTCGATAAGGTAAACAGACCTACGAAGGCGATGATCAAGTAAAATCGAATTTAATCGGGACCGATCAAATGTATATATGTACGCTTATGCGAGGTCTTCGCAATTTTCGATCGTCTACGAATAAATTCGAACGTTACAAGTTGTCTTTGAAAGGCCCAGTTTGGTCAATCCCCGAATTACCCAATTATGTAGGGGCGTCGCGATTTATGTAGCATATATCCTTATTTGAACTTAATTGTGTACATTCCAGGGATAACCAATTGCTGTAGAAAACACAGATGCTTAGTTGCGTATACATACATACATATTTAGTTTTGATTGTGCAAAGATAGTCTTAACTACAACTTGGCTGAGGTTCGTTCTTTAATACACGATTATAAAACGCTATTTTGATTTATTGTTATCCTTAGTGTTTACAAAAGTTGTTCGAATATTTTTGTATTTTTATTTTGGCGTATATGACTGGACTAAACGTCTCAAACAACTTTGGGATAGAAACTTGTTTTTCTTGCACACAAGACGAAATGTATCTGGAAACTAGCAGATCCGTATGCACTATAGTGTATTAAAGTTCTTTTCATTTGTAATTACTAAGGCTTGATAAAAGAGTGGATCACGTGTTATCATTAAGTAGTATAAACCGGTTTTTGTCTCCACTTACGTGCAAGACGCGACATTAAAATTCAGAGAAGTAAGTGCGTCATTCCGGTTTACACTACTTAATAATAACACGCCATCCACCCTTTTATTAAACCTTTGTAATTACAATTAATATACTTTTTAAAAGGCAATCGTTTGTATAATATGCATGTTTAAATTTTGTAAAGGATTTTCTTTTGAATAAACTAACTTCTGTCTAGTAAAATTCGTTTATAGCCACCACCAGAGATATTTGATGTTCGAACATCTTGCTTTTAAAAATTACCAAAGAAATATATTTTTAAATATCCGTTTTATATACAAAGATACTTAAATTATTTCTTCCGTTGCGTGTTACGCTTGAACTTCTAGATAAATTCTAATGCCATTAAAGTAAAAATTCATCAAGTTTAGTAGGCAATTTTCATCAATATAGACGTAATAATCGCAAATAATACACGAAATTTATTTATTATTGCTTAAAGCAAAAGGCATTCCTTGTGAAATATGTATTCACGCCTCATTTGAAAACGTTTGCTTAATACTAAATAATCTAACTCTCCCGGCAAAAAGAGATATGATAAAAGTTTTCCAAAAGAGCCTCTCTATGACCTGTTGTTTAAATAATTTTACACTCTTCGATGCTACTTGCCTGTTTATTAAAAATTTCCTCTTCCTCCTGGGAAATCCGATTGTATTACTTTTTACACTCCTACGGTCGTAATCTCGTTATTGTCGCTTGGTTTTCTGCTGCGAAGATATTGTTTACATCGTCTCGCCATGTTTCTATCAACAATACTGATGCTTTACCCTTTCTTCAGTACAAGTTCGCACGTTTTGTGTTTATTTTCCTGTTGATTTCCCCTACAATAGTTATTACCGTAGGCATTCCTTATGTAGTGTTCGTCATAAACTTCAATTTTTTTACAAGTAAATCCTTTTAAGACGTCGTGTAGAAGAATAACACTTTATCTTAACTTAACTATATTGTTTCCTTTTTGGAAGCTCCATGCATTGTCTCGATCATACTTCAAATTAAGGGAAGGTAGTAAAATTTTAAGCGACACAAGCTGAGAGAGTACGTGTGGAGCAGTAGTTCCCAAACATTTTTTCAAAGTGACCCCTTTGTATACAATACATTTATTGGGGACCTACTTCTGTTGCCCCTTCTCATACTTAATTTAATTTAATTATCTTCCATCTTTGTAACTAACAGTATACAAACCAATGATCTACACAAAATATTATAATTGCTTGCAACTAAACGACAAATTGACATTACCAAGTAATGTTATCTTCACCGCCTATGTGCAGCACTTAATGATTTAGGCCTATTGAAAAATCTCTTTATTCCTAACAAAATAAATAACAAATTCTTATCTGTGATATATCGATCGTTTTTTAATAAAAAGTTATATTCAAAAACAACATTCATTTCTTTGTCATCCATTGAAAAAAAGCTGAACCAGAGGTTGTTATCTCAGAAACGTAACGTTGTACAAAGTTTCTTGTCGTGCGGTGTTGTAGAGAATTAAAAGTGGCAGTAGCAAAATGTTATTATTTATATGTTATACTTGTAATTTACAATTATTGTAAATATTCTGAGAAATTATGACACAGCTTGGTGCTGTGTTTTGTTTGATTTATCACCGGCATTTAACCCGTATTTTGCGTAGTACTGTGAGGATCAAATACAGGGGAGCAGTTAAGACGTAAGACGAGTTTTATTAAAGTTAAGGCGATCATAGATATAATCCAGCAGATTGAAGTTATCTGATAAGGGGACAGGTGCAGCATTCCTACAGGTCGACTGAAGGTGACATCTATCCAGACGGAGACAAACCTAAGATAGGTACAAAGCAGCAATAAAGAGAATTTTAACCCGTAGACAACACATTACCCAGAGGTGACAGGAATGAGTGGAGCCACAGAGAAAACCACGCAATATGATAGCAATGCCTCCACAGTTGAAGGGGTTCGAAAGAGGGGCGAGAAAGTATAAGCTGTTCCCTAAGCAGCAAAAGAACGATCCGATCCCCGGAGGTAAAAGCATATAGCCAATAAGAAAAAATGAACAGCATGATGAAAAGCGGAGGACGAAAAGAAAAAGGAAACCGGATCCGAGTGGGTTATTATAAGCTGTAGGTAAATGGGAGACTTTGGATATGGAACGGACAGCGCGATACCTTTAAGCAGCAGCATGATGGGGTTGCAGGTCTTAGTAATCCAGAAAAATCGAGGATTAGAAACTGTGGCGCAGGTTTGTCGAACACGACAATGGCAAAGAATAGGGAATCTAAAATGGTAGAGGGTCCGGAGAAATTGACGCGATGGGAATGGCGAGAAAAAGGCGAGAATAGGAAATGCAATTATGCCATGGATGTTGTAGCGTTGCAAGAGACAAGTGCGTCTCTTGATGGGTACTGCAATAATGGATATGGAAAATTTTAGCAATTTTACAACTGGGAGCCAAAATAGAAAATATGACGTGGGGTTTCCAGTGAGAGACAATATAAAAGCAAAAACAAGGGAGTTTGTACCAAATACGGGTGTTGCTCTCTGTGAAAAATACATATGTCCGTGCGTTTCACATTGCGCAGTTGAAACTTATATCAGTAAGTAATTTAGAGTTTCGTTAATTTCATTCTCTCATTTATATGTACATATACTGCAACAGTGTGGATATTTGATTTGATTCTGCTTGCAAATATCTTGTGTCCTGTCATGTTTTTGCCGTCACATCTTTTTCTTGCGATCTGCATGCTTTCCATCGTATTTATTGTATTACGAGAACTTTATACAGGGGAAACGATTTGTTTTTGATTCCTTGTAATTCCCTTGTTCTATTTAATCCGCGGTCTTCTTGTGCTGTCTTTAGTTAGTCATCATCACGGGCCCGTTGGTGTGAAGAATGTCCTTGTGCTTCCTCTTTGCTTCTTTTGTTTCACTCATTACGTGTTTAGTTTTTGGCTTTCCGATTGGGCTTTTTGTTTGTTTCTTGTTTCTTGTCTGGGTCTGTGCGATGAGTTGCTGCTCAGTATGTTCGAGAGATCTCATTCCGGGAAAGGAAATAGCTTGCGATATGTGCAAGAACTTCATACACACCACTTGCAGTGGCTTATCTAGGATTGAGTTGCAGTTGATAAGGAACAGGGAGCGTAAACTATGGTTCTACTGTGCGCTATGTTCGGAGTTGAAGCTGCAATTGAGTAAGTTGCATGTTCTCGCAGCTACTGTTAT
This sequence comes from Chrysina gloriosa, assembly GCA_038088585.1. Classification (NCBI taxonomy): domain Eukaryota; kingdom Metazoa; phylum Arthropoda; class Insecta; order Coleoptera; family Scarabaeidae; genus Chrysina; species Chrysina gloriosa. The sequence goes on from CM076089.1 coordinate 28,701,471, forward strand.
GGCCCTGGAAAACGAGCTGAAATTGTTGAAGGATAAGATGGCGCCTGCGAATGCTGTCGCTAGGCAGGCGGCCGCCGTGGATAGGGAGTGCGTTGTTCGGGAGATTGATGATAGACAACGACGGAAGAATAACATTATATTGTTTAACATTCCAGAAAATGTTGGTGGTAGCACACAGGATCAGGTTGCTGCTGATGGTGATGTCGTTGGCGCTCTGCTCGAGGCACCAGATGTCTCCTCCGAATCGTGCAGGATATTTAGACTGGGCAAATTTGATGCGACGCGACAGGATTTGAAGCGACCTATTAAAGTCTGTTTTCCGAATAGTGATCTCGCGGAGAGAGCTATGAAGAGTAAGCACAGATTGAGGACACATGAGAGATTCAGGTCTATGTTCCTTGCTAATGACAGAACAGTTATGCAGATGAGATTGTTTCGTGAGGTTAGGCAGGAGCTGCAGGCGAAGAGGTCTGCTGGCGAGACGGATGTATATATCACTTATACAAACGGTATCCCTAAAGTAGTGAAGAGTGGCAAATGGTCGGAAAACTGAAAACACCCAACACGCCCAAGAGAATATATGTATGTTTCTATTATCAGAATGTTAGATCGCTTCGCTCTAAGGTGTCAACTTTGTATCCATCGACTGCTGTGAGTGACGTGGATATTCTTTTATTTACTGAAACATGGCTCGACGACATCATTCAGGACACTGAAATATTAGACCCAAAATACACTATTTTCAGATCTGACAGAAAATTTCGGATTGTTAATCGGTCCACTGGTGGAGGGTTCTTTTGGCTTTCAAAAATAATATTTGTGCTACTGCGGTTGATATGTCGCCTGTAGTGAACCCTTGGCGGATTTAGTTATATGTAAGTGTAAATTGGGGACCAGCATTACTTACATTGCCAATCTGTATCTGCCGCCGGATATGAACCCAGACGATTATGATATCTTCTTTGAGACTTTTGGTGTACAACTTTTGGACAAGAAGGTACTGATATTTGGAGATTTCAACTGCCCAGGATTCTGTGGCCAGGGAATCTCAATGACGGGAAACCGGCTTCTCTGCGTGGTTTTATAGACACGTTGGACCTACGTCAGTGGAACTCCATTGTCAATACACATGGCAGCGTCCTTGATCTTGTTTTTACTAACACCACATGGGGGTGGACGTCATATACAGCTCCAATGCCTTACTTGGGGTAGATGATTTCCATCCACCACTGGAGGTTTCATTAATATCTGGCATGGATATTCGGGAGGTGCCGTTTTCCTCTAATAGGAATGAGAGATACAACTTCCGCAGGGCTAATTTTCACACTTTGTATGCGGATCTGGCGGCGATTGACTGGTCCATGTTGTACGGATTTAATGATGTAGACATCGTCCTTGAAATATTACGATATGTTGTACTCGACAATTAATCGTTCAGTACCTTAAACTAAACGGCCACCTTGGTTCAATGCTGAAATTATAAGGCACGTTAAACTAAAGGAAAATTACCACAAAAAATGGATGAGGACAAGGTCGACCTACTATTACTATGAATTTAAACATTTACGTTCTTTAGTAAAACACGAATCTTCGATTGCATACAACGTTTATTTACACCAAGTAGAGTTGAGTATCGCAGAGAATGCGAAACTGTTTTAGAAATTTGTCAGTGACAGGAGATCTACTTCTAGAATCCCGGGGAGTGTGGTATATGATGGCAAGGAATTTGGTGAGTTGAATGATATTATTTGTGCATTTGCTGACGCGTTCGCTAGAGTGTATGGACCTGCTGCTTTCGCAACTGCTCCATCTGGATCCCTCGCCCACCCGAGCAACTTTAACATGGTTCCTTTTACTGAGACCGAAGTGATTACGAGCATCAAGAGATTAAAATCCAATTTGAGTTCTGGACATGATGGCTTGCCCAGCTTTCTAGTGAAAGATTGTGCAACTGTATTAGCTCCCGCACTGACCTTTATTTTTAATCTATCATTGAGCCCGAGCCCGTCTTTAAAAACGGTAATCGTTCTAATGTTTGTGATTACAGGCCTATCAGCATATTGCCAAACTTTGCTAAAGTTTTTGAATATTTGCTCTATACTGATATCTACACGGCTGTTAAGCCCTTTCTATCTCAACATCAGCATTGCTTCATGGTGGATAGCTCGACGACCACTAACTTGACCCACATCACCTAATACTTGAGTGAGGCGCTTGATAGTCGAGGCCAAGTGGATGTCACTAATGTTGATTTCTCTAAAGCGTTTGACAGAATAGACCATGGGATGCTCATTTGTAAGTTGGATAACTTCGGCTTCAGTATAGTCCTTTTGAACTTTCTCTGGTCCTATCTCACTGATCGTAACTGCTACGTTTACTACAACGGTTACGCATCTAACGTCTTCTCTCCAGCGTCTGGTGTACCCCAGGGTTCTAACCTGGGTCCCTTACTATTTAACTTGTATCTTAACGATCTTCTATGCCACATTAATTGTGATTTGTTAGCCTATGCAGATGACTTAAAAATCTATTTAATAGTGAAGACTTTTGCAGACTGTGCTGGGTTGCAGATTCATCTCACGGCTATCGACGCATGGGCTGCTGCAAATAATATACCTCTGAATATCTCTAAATACGCAGTGGTATCTTATACAAACTCCTACACCTCCATCCTATACAGCTATACAGTAAAAACACACCTATTTCCCGACAAACTTGTGTCTCTGACCTGGGAGTTCTTTTTGGCGCTAAATTGCAATTTACGCAGCATATCGACTCCATCTGCGTATCGGTCTCTAAAGCGTTAGGCTTCGTCATTCGCTCTTGCAGGCAGTTTACAAACATTAACGCAGTCAAATCTCTGTACTTTGCGTTTGTCCGATCTAAACTTGAGTACGCTTCAAATGTGTGGTTTCCGTATTACTTGTATCAAAATTTAGCAGTTGAACGTATTCAGAAGAGGTTACTTAAATACTTATCTTTTAAAGCGGATGGAGTTTATCCGGAAAGTGGTACTGAATACCAGGGATTACTTCTTAGACACAACTGCATTTCTCTCTCTGATAGAAGAAACAACAGCGCAATTTTTTCTTAAACTCCTTACCAATAGAATTGATTCTTCTGCTCTTCTATCGCAAATTAATTTTACTGTGCCTGCTCGTAATACTAGACACGTTAACACTTTTCATCTTCCCAGAGCTAGGACGAACTTGCTACTAAAGGCGTCAATAGCACATATGATGAGAAATGGTAATAGGCTGGCATTTGATCCTTTTTCCTTTTAAACATTTCTGCTACCGCATAATTTTTAATTTTTATGTTTAATTCTTTCTTCTGTTGTACTATTTGGTGTGTAGTGTGTATATTTGTATCGCAAACTAGATACTGTTTTGTGTTCATTTTGCTCTGTAAATACCTCTTGGGCTGTTGGGCAATTAATAAATTACTATTATTATTATTATAAAATATGAATATATTGCAAAATATTATTATTATTATTAAACACGAGCGAAGTAATAATAATGGACTTAGCTATCTTTAGCAGTAGAGAAAAGAATGAAAACAGTAAGCACCCAATTCCGAAGGAAGGACGTTCGCAAGGGAACGTTGATAATAGCGTTGACAAACAACATTACCCAGATTGCCCATGTGCTAATTAAGAGGCATTCTCCACATGAATCTAAAAAATCCATCGAATTATAGTTCACCAAAAAACAATTCACCGATACGACAAATCACTGAAACGACAATTCCTCGCAATTACAATTCATCGAAAAAAACAATTCACCGAACCACAATTTACCGAATTACAATGTATCGAATTTTAAGTTTAAAAAGCACAATAAAAAAGGAGAAATGCTAAACATCTGTACAAATTGCGTAGAAAGAATGTGGCTCTAAAATTTAAAAATTACAATTTATCGAAAAAACAATTCACTGAGCCACAGTTCAGTTAATTGCAATCAATCGAACTTCAGAGTTCACAATCGTTGCGATTGTGATTCGATATACTTATTTATCAATATTATTGTTCCTATGAAAGAAGGTCTGCTATTAGCGGTCAGATTACTCAAATAAAAACAAAAATTGTATGTTCTTGGTAAAAAATATATTGAACACTGTGACACGGCATAACAAAAAATATTTACCGTTTAAACTATGTACAAATTTTAATAATATAGGTACCTAACATTTTATTTATTAGTACGTAGTATTGTATTGTATTGTATTGTACGCTATTCCGCGTAGAAACTCACACATATCAAGTCTATCGTCAGACACTATTCATTTAAAACGATCGGCATTATCATTGTATCGTCTTTTAGTGACAACTGGTTTCTGCACACCTACGTACTGCTCAATCATCATTTCATGAAGGGTTTGTTCTTTTTGAATGGCGTTTAGAAATTTTCATATACTGCAATGATCTGCAGAAATCTGTTGTGCAAACTCTCGATGCCATCCCTCAATAGAATTATTTGTTTTTGGCAAGTCTTCCAGCTATGAAGGAATTCTACATATCACGAGCAAACTTTGGCGGGCGTCGTTGCAGGCCAGCCACCCACGCATCTTCAAAGTAGTCAAGAAGAAGGTTGGAGCTCCTCTGGCAAAATATTCGCATCGCAAAGGGTTTCAAATGCTTCAACAACATTTGCGATAGAAACAAAAGCTGATGCTGCCAAATATTGCGTAAAAAGGCGACGTCAGTATCGTACTTGTTGTATGTCAGTCCGTTCGCTTAGAGTTGCCTCAAAATACATTGGCAAAAATGGAAAAAACAACCACGAACTCTTGTTGCCGGAGATTCGCTGGCAACAGCTTTAGCCATTGCAGCTTCAATCAATCATTATTCTCGATGGTTAAGCAGAAGGTGCTAATTCCTTGATACACTTCAGCAGTCTATTCTAGATTTCCTGACTTTTATTGGGGAACAAGTATAAATCAAACGTTAATTACAATACCTTAAGCCATGGATGGTATGTAATTGGCAAAATGAAGAGGGCGCAAATTTAAAAGTACCATCGGTATACCAATGTTTCGACTGGGCCAACAATTTCAAATTGTGTTCTGTTGAAAATATCAAGATTCTATCATCTGTTGCTTCGGAATCATACAATAAAATTCTTCGCCTTTGTTCGCTTTTCTATAATCATCTGGGAAGACAATATCTCTTCTGTGGCCAGCCTTGCTTCTAACGTTCCCTCACATTTTCAAACGGAATGGTATTTCCAAGATTACACCAAGTTGCGCTAATGATATTTTAATAGAAGAACAATTACTAGAATAGTCGGCAATAAGATTTATCTCTATAGCAGTAATGGGTGTTTACACTGCTTTTGATTTATCTTTAATCTCTGATGAAATAAATTAGAAGCAATTGCCAGAACAATGCTTTCCAAAGAATTAAATAATTGACTAAAATTAAGTTAACTGAAGGCCGGTTTTATCAACATCCGTTAACATTCAACTGTAACCGCCCATATATCTTAGAATTTATTAAAGCAAGACGTTTGCAATGGGTAGGACACCTTGAAAGAATGGAGAGTACTAGAGTTGTGAAGCATATAGGATGGAAGACACCGGAAGGAAAATGGAGAAGACATAAATCAAGATGGAATGGGCGGTATTGGAAGATTTAAAGTCCAAGAAAATTAAGGAACGGAGACGGATCACAAAAGAGAGGGAAGGATGGAGAAAAATTACACAACGATGGACCTGAGAGGCCTATTAAAGCTATTATATCTATAATTGATAATATCGGAAAAATAAAACCGAAAATATCCAAATTTTTAGTATCTACGTAACCGAGACAGATGTTCGAGATTTATTTGTGTCATTTACGTACTTTCTTAACGTTACAACTTTCGCCCTATGTAACCGATTACGTAACAGTAAGTAATAACCTAGAGCACTTCCAAGTGAAATAACAGTTGCTTGGCTCAATACTTGAACGGGGAAAAAGCCTATTAAAAAAAATAACTGTATCTTTCCAACTAGAAACATGAAAATCAAAATGACTAAATAAGTAAAGTATACTAGAAAAAACTGATAATTATTTCTTACATTAAATAAATAAAACTAAAAGTGACATTAATTAATAAAACGCAACACAATTTCTAATAAAACTTAATATTCAATCTTTCCATACATAATAAATAAAAATTAAAGAAATAAATAATCATAAATTTAAATTAGATATTCAAATAACCCTCCTTGTGTTAAACAATACTCTAATCGATTATAAAAACTTCGTTGTACGCATTAGTGTTTCTAGAGTTATTGACCGACTTATTTATAGTAATTCATCTCGCAGTCCATCTAAAGTTGTTGGACGTTCATTATTGTAACGGCAAAATTTCTTAAGTAACACTGATTTGTAAATGGGACAGCACATCCGGCCAAAGTGAATATAAACAGTGTTTCCATAGTCATGTCGACATAACATACACCAATTTATTTATAGTCTCCATGGTACCATCGCAAATGATTTTTAAAGGAGAAGAAATCCTTATTTTTTTAGAGCAACCCTAGACCTTGGTCTAGACGATACTGCCGACCAATAAAGTTCGAATTTGAAAAGAACACCAGCGAAGTAACAATGGCCGAGGTTACAGCAATCAAATACCAAATTCATCAGCTGAAACTATGGAAATTATAATTAACCAACATCAATTTAAAATCACTTATGACCAGCATTTTACAATGCTTGATGCAAAAGTTGCACAGGCTGTAACTGGCACATCTTCGGCATCAAGATGTTACATATGTGCAGCTACACCGGCAGAAGTAAACAGCTTGAATAACATTAGCCCGAAACCTCTATTAGAACGAAGTCTTCACTTAGGTCTTTCGGCATCACACGCGCGCATAAAATTTATGGAATGTGTTTTACATATTACTTACAGAATACCATTTCGAAAATGGGCGACTACTACCTTAGCAGAAAAACAAATTAAAGATAATATAAAAAGAGAATTCAAGAGGAGTTTGAGCACAGATTGGATATTTAGGTAGATTTTGTGAAGCAAGGTCCGGGCACTAGTAATGTGGGCAACACTGCTGGAAAATTCTCACAATCTCATGTCACTGTAGATATAACAGGAATTGATGTAACATTAATTGAAGGGTTTAGTATAATTCTGCAGGTGATTGCCAACAGTGCATCAATTCACACCGACAAATTTGGAATATATGCACGTGAAACCGCCGAATTGTAGGTGCAAAAATGCACATCATGGTATCACATGCCAGTAACTGTTCACAAGTTACTGATGCATGGCAACCATACAAGAGGCGGCTCTACCTATAGGACTGCTATCGGAAGAAGCCCAAGAAGCCCAAAATAAAAATTATAAGAAGTATAGGTTGCATCATTCACGAGAAAAGCCGTCTAACAACAAACGAAGATATTGTTCATATGATATTGTCATCTTTTATTTCAAATCTCAGACAGTTACCTTCAAAGAAAACTTTTGAATTACATGAAGATGCAAGAGCACTACTTAAAGACGCAGACATTTAAATTTAGTGTAAGTGATTCCAATATTTACTGCAATAAATATGATCCATCACATTTATTACGAGATTATATTTATAATAATCAGATGCGAAAATGTTAGGCACTTGATTTTCTTTTCCAATTCTTCTTCCTGATGACTAATTAGGTATTATAAAGATTAATATTATAGCATATAAAAGTATTATAGTAGTATTTAGTAATTATAAATAAGATATATATATATATATATATATATGCAAATATTCATGACTGCAGAAATTTTCACACATAATATATTCCCACATTTTTCTTTTCGCTATTTTTTCTTCTTCTAAAATAGAACAGTTAAATTCCTATTTATTATAATCTTTAAAGTATAAATATATATACTCATTGCAGTATAAATGGCAAGTTATAATTTCATAATAATAATTAAAACGTTACAGATTTTTTCGGCGAAAAAGCGATTTTGAACCACCGTGCGGCTTCTTGATCGAACGTCGCCAAATTTTAATCATTTAGTAGATTTAAATAGTTAAAGGTTTTTATTAGACTTAATACAAAAATTCAAATGCCTTCCGGGTGGTAGAACTTCTTTATCAGGTAGTATATACCTTAGATTCTTCTTTCCTTAAATTTCTGTTTTATTTTCAGATAACACGGCGATTGGTGTCAAATCCAACACATAACTGGTAGAAAATGTTATCCTCGAGCAGAAATAAGTCCTGATATGGAAAACAGATCCAGTTGATAAACAATCACCCGCTGTTGCTGTTATGTTTCCGGATCCACATTTAACAATGAACGCGACCTCTTTTTCGACTGAGGACAGCACGATTTTGGATCGAATGCTCGAAGACCAAAACGCAACAACACCTGAATACATCTTCAATAAGACATACATTCGGGCCATCTTCATAACGTTGTACAGTATCGTATTCTGTTTGTGTTTTTTCGGTAAGTATTAAAAAATTAATGTTTTAGATTAATTGAAAGCCAAATACTAAACTTGAGCAGGATTGTATGTGTATTTGGTTGAGATTATGCGTGATACTCTTGGATACTTGTCGGGACTGTTGCAACTTATTGCTGAGTCTGTCTGAATGTGGGAGACTTCAGGAGAATACAATTTACTTGTAGGTTCCCCTGATCGATGAAATGTAACTTTATAGAGTTTCAGAAGGTCGTACAGGTATAGAAATTTCCTCCAAGTTACGGAAACTCAACTTTTGTAATTGTGTTTGTAAGTTTGTTACAATTTCTTACTTAAATAATTGAGAGTCGTCGGCGAAATTGACGTTAGTTAACAGTAAGTAATTCGTTAGCTGTGGCTTAATTGCCCTATGCATTAGACACATTATGAACCAAGGGAATATGTAGTTAGTATCAAATAGTATAAGGTCTGAGGCTAAGGTAACGTATTGCTCGCAGAGCCGTTATGTTATTAATTATCTCGTATGCAAATTTGAGTTTAGATGGTAATGAATTAGTAAAGGTAGGATATGGGAAAGGTAATATACGTGGATTATCGTGCTTAGTTGGTGTTAATTTTTCGTGAGGAGAATGAGGTAAAACGGAACTGGTTAAAGTGGAGATTACCTGTCATGCTGTTTCTGTTTAACCTTCCTATACTCACGTCAAAATATGAAGCACGTACATATACCTACCATACTATATAAGTCGGTCTCACAGACCGTATGCGTGAGTATAGGAAGATTAATACAATTGCACCGTTTTTGGAGTTAATTTCCGATTCAAATTTCCTCTCTCACAAATACATTTTTTCCACAATTTTGTCGTGGTACATCGAAGGAGTACCAATTTCTACAATTTTCTGTAAAATTGTAAGTAGTTATTAAAGTTTGATAAAAGAGTGTATGACGTGTTATCATTAAGTAGTGTAAATCGGTCTTTGTCTCCATCTATGTGTAAAGTGCAACATTAAAGTTCGGAAAAGTAAGGGCGTCAGTCCGGTTTACACTGCTTAATAATAACACGTAATCCACTCTTTCATCAAACTTTAGTCATTGTAGAAAAATTAAATAAAGCAATAGAAGAAAAAAAAAGTAAAACGCAAAGAATACAAACCTTCTTTCGAACGTGCATAAACCTACGTTCCTGTGATCTTTCCATGTAGGAGTGGTATTTAATTTAAATTATATTTCTTTCAATCTTCTTTCTATTCCTTTCCATATTGGGATAGCTTTATGAGTATTTGTTCAAGCGATGCCTTTGATTTCAGTAGCTCTTGTTACTTCATTCTTCACCCGTCTCTGAGCGTTTCTTCTCTTTCGTTTGCTTAATTCTTTTGTTTTATATATCTATCTCTTTAAGACAAAAAGCATCTTTCGCCCTTATCGATTTGGAAAAGGCGTTCGATAGAAGACCTCGATACAAGATATGGATTAACTTACAAGAAATGATAAATACCGACTATGTACGAAGGCTGTTTTTGTTTCAACCTCCGATAGGCTATAAAGGAAAGACGGGTTAATATAAAAACATTATTTTATTACCAAAAGTAATGTACAATAAAGGTTACTTCTTTACATAATCACCTTGACGATTGAGGCATTTGCCATATCTGTTAACAAGTTTTGCAATATCCTCTTCATAAATGTTGCCGCCAATGATTTGAAGTGTGTTGTGACGATTTCTTTGAGCTCCTGGTCAGTTTGGAAGCGCTGCCCTAAGCCACTTCTTCAGTTCAGGAAAAAGATGATAGTCATTCGACGCTAGGTCGAGACCATATGGTGAGTGTTCGAAAATGTTCCATTGAAATTGCTCATGGAGCCGTTGAATTTCACAATCACTGTGAGGAGGGGTATTGTTATGGACCGGAACAATTCCAAAAGTCAGCAGATCTCTTCTTTTGTTTTGAATAACTCTCAGTAAGTGTCGCAAAGTTTCACAATATGAATCTGCAGTAATTGTTGTCTCCGGTTGCATAAACTCCACAAGAAACACACCTTTCTGGTCCCAAAAAAAAAACAGTTGCCATAACCTTACGGTTGTTGAAGGTTCGTTTTAATTTTGTGGGTTTCTTTGGAAAATTTGTGTGCATCCATGGTTCTGGTTGTCGTTTCGTTTCGGGCGTGTCATATTGAACCCATGTCTCATTCCTTGTCACAACGGATTCCAAAAATTCTTCTCCATCAGTATCGTAACGGTCAGGAAACGCTAAAGCTGCAGCAATTCGGCGAGTTTTGTGGTTATCAGTGAACATCTTTGGAACCCAGCGACCACAAAGTTTTCTGTAGCGCAACTGTTCAGTAACTATAGAGTGCAGCGAAGATCTTCCGTAAACTTCCGTAAATTTCATCGATAATTCACTTATAGTGAACCTTCGATTTTCTTTAACCACTTGGTCAACTTGCGTCCAAAACCCCCTTCATCATGCACATCAGTTCGGCCATCTTTCAACTTTCAACACCATCACTCGTAAAGCGGATGTATGGAGATAACATCCGACTCATTCTTCGATGAACTTTCGCTGCACTATTCCCTTCTACCTAAAAGAAACGAATAACACTTTGCGGGAGAATCAATAGAGATAGCTATGGCTACGTGACTGCGGCTCAACAAGAAATGGCGTGTTGGACTCGGCAGTGACAGAGCGTGTGGAGGGCGAGATGCGCAGCCATCAATATGCTCACCAGGCACCCGCCGATGGTCTTCATACTTTGCGATCGGACGTTGAAAAGAAAACAGTCCTTCTAATAAACTATGGAATAAAGTACGAAGAATTTTTAACTGGAGAAAGTTTTAGAGAGGGAGGTGTTATAAACACTGTACTATTTACAACATTAATGGATGCTGTTATTAAAAGCTGCAATCGGAGGAAAACATAAGACGAAGCGAAGGAAACAGCCATGTAATTTTGTTTATAATTTGTGAAAATATTATTATTGACTGTACTCCATAACATGTTATATGTATATATATATATATATATATATATATGTGTGTGTGTGTGTGTGTGTGTGTGTGTGTGTGTTGTCAATTCAACAAATAGAAGTTGAGGTTACCGAGCTACCTTAAATTATATAATAATTTAACTGAATGTTTGAATTTAATATTATTTTTTCGTTATGTTGCACACCAGAGGTGTGTATTCATTTAAAACCACGGTGGGCAACAGCCGGCCCGCTCTATGATTTGATCCGGCCCGCGAGACATTTTGAAAAACCTAATTCAAAAAAAAAAATTCAAATTACACTACTTACTCAAACTCACGGAATCAAGTAAGCGAGCAAGCCGAGTGTCGGCGATCATCAAAGAGTGAGGCGGCAAACATCAAAGCCTTCGATGTTTGCCGCCTCACTGGCGGCGCAACAAAAGATTATTTCTTCTCAACTGTTCTACACTAGACGATTCTAGATCATTCCTTCATTTTGCCTATATAAGCGGGTGGATGGACTGGATGGCCCGAACTTTAGTTCAGTTCTACTTGAGCTACCGAGGTGATAACTTCGACGAGCGATATCCTAGCGAGCTGCTAGTGCCGTCAATTAGCTTTGTGACTTTGTGTGCATCTTGGGTGCTTTCTAATTATATTATGTATACGAAAATGATGTCTGGTGGAAAGAAACGAAAAGTAGATGCAGAGGGTCGCCAGTTTCAAGAAAAATGGACTGAAGAATTCTTTTATCTTGCACAATGGTAAGCCTATTTGTTTGCTGTGTAATGAATCCATTTCAGTGATGAAAGAATTCAATATAAAGAGGCATTACTCAACTAAGCATCCTACACTGCACTCACTGACAGGAAAAATAAGAAAAGACAAAATCCAGAAACTTACTGCAAATTTGGAAAAGCAGCAGCAAATGTTTCATAAACAAACAACACTAGTTGATAATGTTGTGAAAGCTAGTTTTATAGTTAGTTCAAAAAAATGGCAAAGTCATTAAAACCATTTTCCGAAGGCGAACTTATCAAGGAATGTATGTTAGAAGTTTGCAGTGTTTTGTGTCCTGAAAAGAGAAATGAATTTGAAAAAATTAGTTTGTCAAGACGAACTGTTGGAACTACAGGAGAGGACATTTTTAATGAAGTTCAAAAGGTATTTACAAGTTTTGCCTTGCCATGGTCAAAATTAGTTGGAGTATGCACAGATGGTGCACCTTCTATGGTCGGCTTACGTAAAGGTTTCATCGGAATTTGAACGAAAAAGCAACTGAATTAAATGTGCAAAAGATGATTTGATAGTCCTTCACTGCATTATCCACCAACAGAACTTGTGTTCTAAGTCCATTCGACTCCAGAATGTTATGAATGTGGATGTGGTAGTCAAAAACCATCAATTTTATTCGATCCCGAGGGCTTAACCATCGTCAATTCAAGGCGTTTTTGGATGAAATATCAGCCGAATATGACGACGTAACATATTATTCTGAAGTCAGATGGCTAAGCAAAGGGAAAATGCTGAAACGGTTTTACGAGCTTATAAATGAGATAAAAGCCTTAATAGGCAAATAAAAGATAAACCACTATCTGAATTGAGTGACCCAAAATGGATATGTGACTTAGCATTTCTGGTCGACCTTACTGGCTATTTGAATGATTTAAATTTGAAACTTCAAAAACAAGGACAGTTAGTTAATGGTTTGTACAGCCATTTGAAAGCGTTTGAGAATAAAATCGGCTTGTGGGAGGCACAGATGCTGTCTGGAAACAGTTACCATTTCACCACGTTCTCTGCGTATGAGAATATTGCTTATGCTCAATATGCTGAAGAACTCAAGGTACTGCCGGAGCAATTTTCGAACAGATTTAGCGATTTCAGAAACATGGAAGACTGTTTCAATTTATTTGCTACTCCAACAAAAAGTAATGTACAAAATGCTCCAATACACTTGCAAATGGAGTTGATCGAGATTCAAGAAAACTCACTCCTAAAATCTAAATTTGAAGACGTGGAGTTGTGTGATTTCTACAAAAAATACCTCGAAGAAGACCATTTTCCGCAGCTTAGAAAATTCGCAAGAAGATTGATTTGTGCGTTTGGCAGTACTTATAAATGCGAACAGACGATAATTTGGAAAATTTCTTTACGTCTTTGTATCAGTGGAATTAATCCAAATATCGATGGATTAGTTTCCCAAGTTCAAGCTCAAGTGTCTCATTGATTTCGGTATCACTATTTAACTTTCGTAGTTTGTAACAATTCCAAATTTAACGATTTAATTATAATGTTATTATTTCATTTTGTTATTTTCATAAATTGATATAATAATAACATTGTCCTATTATTTCACGTCTGATATCTATCGCAAAAAATTATGAACACTACAACACTACTTTAAGATGTACTAGTTTTAAACGCGGCCCGTGAACGTATTTGCACACTAAAGTTTGGCCCACATGTCAAAGGTTGCCCATACCTAATTTAAAATAACATGGTACATACTGGCGACGCTTCACTATTTATTAAATAGCATCATCAGACTACAATTAGACACAAAATGACTATCAAACCATAGTCACAATAATAATTCTTAGAGTTCATACCTGATGTACTTCCAAAGTTCAATTCAGTTAGATACATGTACCACTAATAACAGTATCTGTAAATTAATTTTTAACAGTAACTTAACTGTAAACTTTGATACAGTATTTTATAAATTATGCTCCTCTTCTTATTCTTTCTTCTGTGCTCCCGATCAAATTTAGTCTTTTTTTTTCTTAATTTTGGAGTTCTTCATTGTTCTTTCCTATTATTCTCTTATTTAATTCTTCCCTTGATTCCTAGGTATTCTCGGACCAGCATTCGTTACTCCATTATTTAAATCAGGTGACTCAAACTCCTAGAATCGATATTGTGGACAGGACCTCCTACGCTTTCTCTATCACTATTATCAACGAACAGCCCGGATTCACTAAAGGTTGATGCACCAAGAATAATTTATTTGTTTACAATCAAATTACCACAGAATCTCTTCAAAACAGATTTCAAGTACACGTACTTTACACCGATTTTAGTAACGTTCGACCGAGTCCATCAATACTACTATGGAAATTGAGGACGTATGAATTTTGTGGCGACTTTTGCCATGGTTTGAGTTATATTTAATACAGATAGTTCCAATCGGTGATAGTACATCTACACCAATACATGTTACGTTCGATGTACCTTTGGGGAAGCCATTTGGATCTTATTCAGTTTCTACTGTTTATAAAGGATATTAGGCATCGAATTAACTTTTGTAAGGTTCTGTTCTTTTCGGATGGTCCTAGTGTCCATAATTTCTAACTACATTAAACGTGTTTGTATGACGCAAAGAAAATCATGTATGTTGTTGAATACAGACGAGTGTAATGTTATTAGATTTTTTAAGGAAGAGCAACGGCCATTTAAATTATCCATATGCCATTAAAGGTAAAGTGGTTAAGCGTGTTCACAAGATAAGAGATTTGAGAATTACTTTTGACCCTAGATTAAGATTTCATACCCACATCGATGAACTTGTTGGCAAAGCTAATAACCTGTGTGGTTTCATCTAGCGGAAAGCTCGTGACTCTACCAGCATTATGGGTATCATAACTTTATATAACAGTTTAGTACGTTCTACTTTGCTGGAGAAAGAATTCACTAAAAATTTATATTGAATAAATGTAATACTTCAATAGCGATTATCACTACAGGGAATATATAAATTTACTTGGCATCCAATCACTGACTGCGCGGCGTAGAAATTCTGTAGTTAAATTTGAATTTAAGTGTCTCAACAATATCAGTGCTCAGAATTAGTTTCACTATTTTCTGTACGCATTCCCAATGTTAACCTCAGAACTAATAGTCTCCTCTACATGAGGTTTCTGCTAACCTCTTATGTTTATAACAGCCTTCTTAATTTATTGTGCAAAACGCTAAAATCTCTTCAAACTTATATCGTTATATTTAACTTGTCGTGTTCCAGTTTTTAAAATGGAATCTTATCATTAAACTTTGATCATTAGTAAGTTAGATTTAGAGTTTAGATTAATGTATATATATATATATGTATATACCTATATGTATATATATATACTGTGTTTAGTTAGTTCGCGACAAATGGAAAACTTTTATTCTTGTTTATGAAAAAGTTATTCTTTATAAAAAGTACTGCTTCATCCAAAACTTAAATTCAAGTGTCAGATTTTAATATTTGTTAGTCATATACGAGATATGACAACAAATATGAAATTAGTATAAGAGTAAAGTACCTTTATTTTCAATAATACTTAAAATGTTATAAGGAATAGTCGTTCAGAATTGGAAATTATACAATTTAAATACGTTGGCCACCTCGGTCTCCAGATCTGACCCCACTTGATTTTTTTCTTGTGGGGTTATTTAAAAGAACATGTTTATATTCAAGCGCCGTTTACGGATGTAGGCCATCTAGAACGTGTTATTAGAGAAGAAATCCGTAAAATAACTCCACAAACAATTAGAAGGGTTTTAAGGCATTTTTGTGATAGAACCGTTACATGTATGGAACGAGAAGGCGGATATGTTGAAGCATTTGTGTAACATTTTCAATGCTTTCTTTGTGTAAATGCTGTATTTAAATTGTATAATTTACAATTCTGAACGACTATTCCTTATAACATTTTAAGTATTATTGAAAATAAAGGTATTCTTTACTCTTATACTAATTTCATATTTTTTTGTCATATCTCGTATATGACTAACAAATATTAAAATCTGACAATTTGAATTTAAGTTTTGGATGAAGCAGGACTTTTTATAAAGAATAACTTTTTTTCATAAACCCAACAATAAAAAAGTTTTCTATTTGTCGCGAACTTAGCTAGACACACAGTATATATATATATATATATACATGTACATATATACTTTGCTAACTAATTTAGTGTTCACTTCTGTTCTTTTTTGACTTTTACTATGATAATTTCTACTGTACTAGTACTTTATTTTGATGCAGGTGTAAATATGTTTAGAATGTAAACTTTTACTTTTTTCCTTATTGGTATCATTCCTGTTGGTCCCTTTAATAGTAATAATAATTATAATAAATTGAAAACATTCATAATGACCCCCTTCCTATTTGATAAGTTCTATATTTATTCCGTCTATACCAGTGCCCATTTATCCTTGAGACAAGAGGGGCAGTGACCTCAAGAGAAAAATTTAAAAGGCGATAAACTGGAAAAAAGGAGAAAAGAAAAAAGTATTTAACAAACATCAAAATTGTTCACATTTATTTCAAAATCTAGTTCATGTTTACATAACTAACTGTTATGTTCGTGGTGTGAAGACGTGGTGAACAAGCGTGGGTTTGGAAAACGTCAATAATGCACTGATATAGCATCAACAACTATTTATTGTTTTTTATGTTGTTAGGCATTCATAACTATCTGAGATGTATGCAATATAACAAAATGTGTGTCACTACTGTTACAGATATATGTACATAATTGATCATTAACTTATTCTACACTAACCAATAGACAATAAACGTCCATTTTTTATATGAATGAAATCATCAATAATTTCTACAGAATAATTCGAAACTTCATTCTCCATCCGGAGTAATGTGAATGGATTTGCTCATCGAACTTCTTATAATCATCTTTTATACATTTTAACTTTGAGACAGTTCAATCGTGCAAAAGAATGACCAATAAATTCGTAGAATTTCAAGATTTGACATAATACATTCTTTAATAGTTGCATTGAGTATATTGAAAAGTACGAAAACCTTGATTAAATAAAATAAAAATAATCGAATTGACCATCTTCAGGTAATTCATTCTCATTGAAATCATTCGATAGAAAACAGCATTTTTACACGATTCTGATAATTAATCAGAATTTGACTTGCTTAAATAAATCAAATCTATACTGCGCGTTTTAGAATTTATAAACAATGATTTAACAATTGTTAGAAACTTATCTTTGTGATCTTTTTTGTTTTGTTTAGGGGTATTTAAATTAGGTGTTGACCGAGTTTGTACCATTTCACTTTCAAAATTACTCAGTTTTTTCAAAAAATGTTAAAGTATCGTTGAATAATGTATCAAATTTTTTAGGAACATTTTCCAGAAATCCAAATTTTATACATATTAGCTGGTATAAAGAAGATTATTGCTTTGAAATTCCGGTTGAGTCTGTTGAACCGACCCAAAACCATCATCCGAATTTTAAGGGTCAGTATATTTTTGAATTGTCAAAATTTGTTGACGAAACCTTTGCTTTCCACAACAACCCTTAAAAAAAGTTGTAATTAATTCGCTGGTTCACTGCGCTACTACTATTTTTCAACCTAGTATCCTTTGAGTACAAATTATTTTAATTAGTTTGGTTAACAGATAAGAAATCTACTATCGAGAGGATCATCGATAAAAGTCTCCACCATCGTCTTTCCGCGTAGACGCAATTTACGTCTGCACTACGTCTGCCCTCTACGTACTGCCTTTTCTGAAACGTTGGAAAAATTCTTTTAAAATATGACACACCATCTACAAACAAAAAGAATACCAATTTCTCCCTCAACTAAAGACAAGACAAAGTTAATACGTTTTCATCTAGAGGCGTACAGTGCAGTGCAGTGTTCTTGTGGTTACGTCTATATTGAAGCAATAACTTGCTTTAAACTCCATTAGTAACGCTAATGTTCCTATATATATATATATATATATATATATATATATATATATATCTGTATATCAAGAAACCTGTTTAGAATACTAACCCACAAGTCTGGAAAGCGATCTCAACAAAGAAATGGATATTGTCTTCGAAAAAAAGACATTGTAAACTCTCCAGAGCTACTCAAACCAATCAACTAAATCGAGCTAAACGCACATTTACGTGTAAATTGATACATTTAAGCGTATTCGCTTGCAAGTTTCCAATGTAGTATACTAGATTTCAATTCCATACATCTGCAGAAGTTCTTTCTTTTTCATTTGAACGTCTCCACATGTCGCGCAAGAGAGAAGTAGATCTACATTTCAAATCACTCCGCAGTGGAATTGGGTCGCTTGAAAATTCTCAGTTTGTACTGTGCCCATTTGTAATGTATTGTACTGTAGATATCCGAGATGCTACAACGATCCGAGGTGATTTACGTTAATTATTAGTTTTCATTTTTTGGTTACGTCGGATCAAAACTATATAATAGCCAAATTACAGCAAATTATACGAATTGATTTGGTGTGGGATATATACAATCGACCCGTAATTGAGGATATAGTGAGCGCCAAATTAGTAATGTTCTGTCTCATATATCCTGCCAAAAAAATTGGGAGTTATGTCTAGTTATGATTGCCATCACAAATTATATCAGAAATTAAGAATTACTTTGTTGCTGTGCTCAATACAAAACAAACTAATAAAAGATTCTAAATGAAAATATAATAAATTCTGAAAAATAAAAAAGAAAAGAAATAAATTTAATAAATTATGTATAAAACAAATTAAAGAGTGTCAACATCATTGGCTAAACAATAGGCCAGTGGTGGCAAACCTATGACCATTGGGTTAGACGCTGACCCACGCAACTTTTTAAATGACCCATCTCGCGATTTTTATAAACTTATTGAAGTGAAAATTTTTTTAGCACCGTTGTGCCTTGTGTGTCTCATTTTCTCGCAATTTACTTTTCTGAAGGTTTCACTTCTACCGGATGTTAACTGCGCACATAATTTTTTTATATCATAAAACAGAGAACAGATAATCAAAAATATTACAAATATAAAGTACATACATATATCTAATGTTGAATTTATAAAAGAGTATTTCCAAGTGGACATTGGCTAGCTGATTTTCTATCGTATCACTGCACCTGTGTATTACCCATGACAGTTAGTCATCAAACTCATACACTTGACGCGCAAACATATTCGTTGCATCGTTGAACGCAGAGATGTACTAGCTCGGGGATGTATCAGTGCTGAACTAAATCGCAGCCTTATGCGCGTCTAGAACTGTTAAATACCTGAACATTATTATTATTATTATTGTATTATTAAAGTTTATCATCTACATGTATGTTAGTTTATTCCCCTATTTTTAAATCAAACACATACAACCGGAATGCACTATTGTTTATTCTTTACGGTCTAAGAAATACTAGACAATACTAGATGAGTCGTACAATTCTCTTTACACATTGATATACACCACCCGTCATTATTCCCCCAGGCGTCTCTGTTTTTAGTAACAAACACCTGAATCGCACACCTCACATCCCACTTTATTAGAAAAGGCTCACATATGTGTAAGTATATCGAGCACGTTCATAATTTCTTCTCAGATGTATTCTAAATATAAATACTTTTAGTTATAGCCCTGCACTATGTCAGTGGTTAACAAAACATAAACAAATAATACAAGTTTCAGACCATATCAAACAAAATGGTTTGATAAATACGGTGTGATTGAAAAGAATAAAACAACTGTGTATGTAATTTGTAACGAAAAATCACGTACATATAATGTAAAGAAACATTTTTAAAAGTTGCATTCTAATCTCGGCCTTTCAACAAATGAAGAAAGAACATATTTTTTACAAAAGAAAAACAAAATTATTCACAAACCAGTGTTTTACAAACTTGTTTGTTTCCAAATAATACCATTACAGATGCTAGTTTTCAAGTTGCCCATTGTATTGCTCGCCACGGGAAACCCCTTTCAGAAACAGAGTTTGTAAAACAAGCGTTTTTAGAATGTAGTTCTACTTTGCTTGCAAATTTGAAAGAAAAGGACTTGATTATAAAGCGTATAAATGAGTTACCAATAAGTCGCAATACAATTACGGATCGACTAATAAAATTACATAGAAAGAAATATGTTTTTGGAAATACATAACGATTTAAACTACGCAGAAATGTATTCAATCGCTTTAGATGAAAGTAATGATGTCAATGGTTCCGCACCATTTGCAGCTTTTGCTGAATGTATGAAAATATGTATACTAAACATATGGGATTCTTTACCAAATAATTTTATAAAAACTTGCTAAACCTGTTTTAACGATGTTTTGGGTCCACATATTCGTGTGAAAAATGGTTTTCTTTGGTAAATTTTGTAAAATCTACCAGTAGAAATAAACTTGGGAATGAATTGACTGCGAAGTATCTGAAAATAAATAACACATTTCTCATTAAATATATTTCAACTTTTTGTCAACTGGTGTGGTAATTCATGGTATCACCCAATTGATATCAGTTTCTTTGACGTTGACCTTTATTTTTGCTTTTCACTTGCAAAAGTAAAAGTTGCAAAACAAAAAGGAAAAGAAGTAGTTTCTAACCATTTTTTCGTCCCCCTTTTCAAGTGACTTAGTGGCTCACTAGCTAGTACTAAAAGAAAATAATGAACAAAATTTGATCCACTTCTCAAACGGGTTCGCCATTACTGCCCTAGCCTGTCGTGATACTTCCGTAGCACTCCTATGTGCTGGTAGCGGGTTTCTGACGCTGTATGTCATTATATTTACTTAAAGAAGTATGAAGAAACTGCGTTTACAGGATATCATCAACCTACCTCGTTTAAATTTGAATACTCCAGTTCCTCGAGATATAGAACACAACACTGCAGAATATTATTAACATCTAATTAATATCTCCAAAAGTAGTACAACATATAAGTATTCCTCTAGCAAATCTAGCCTCATTAACTGCAAAAATAATTAAGTTACCAGAATAAATAGGTAAAGTTCTTTAACCTCAAAAAGTATTTAATATACAATGCCGTATATTGGAGATTTAGACCTCGGTTTCTTCGCTTTAACATTGGCAATTGCGGCTCTCTCCACACCGCAATGTTTAGATCGCTCAGAAGCACTTTCGTAATTCACGCTCCTTACTACATTTTCAAGTCTACGGATTTAATCCTTTGCGAGAATCGAGAATAAATTCGTCGCCGAATCGCAGAGATCTTTAGGATAAGCACCAGTATTTCAACTTTATCCTAAAAAAGACGGAAATAAATTAGTTATAAATGAAACTATTATGGAAATCAATCTATAAGATATAGGATATAAATTCTGAATATATGTATACCTATGTTAGTGGAATGGGAAAAACTATTTTATTTTTTCCTTCTTATTTACTTCGTAAACGTATATTTTATGGATGACGTCAGGATCTAAATTTCAGTGCTTTCGTGTCGCGAAAGAATATTCGAAGGGAGCAGAAACTAAAATATCCTCAGTGTAGTTTCAAGGAGAATTATCTTTCCTCAAAATAAAACGAGCACAGAAAGAAGCAACAAGATTTGTATTCGTGATATCGATTTAGCACACAACTCAAAATTTGTATTTGTATAAATACAATAGAGTTAGATTTAGACGAATCAAATGAATTGAAAATTTGAGAATTAAAAATATCACAGCTGTCACCAATTTATTCGTTGATTCGAAATGATACAGTGCCATAGATCTTTATCGTTCCATTTATTATATTTGCTATAATAAATATGTATAATCGTCATCTGTTTCGGCCGACATTTTATTAACGCCAAACTGAACGAGACGTTTAATCTTGATGTGTGTGATATACTTTCCTTCTAAATCTGCTATCCTCTCATCTCATTTCATAAATCAATAGGAATGCAAATAGAAAGAACTTCAGTTTTTTATAAGTAGTTGAAAAGACAAAAATAGAAATTATATGGTTGGGAAGAATTGAAGCGAAACAAAATACAACGATAAATAAACATATCTAAAACTATTTAAGAAAAACGTAACTGTTTTTGGTTTTTAGTTGTTTATCTCCAATTCATTATATGGCAAGAATTTCCTTTTACAATGCAAAATATCAAGGTTGAACCAAATAGATCCGACCAAATTAGGTACCATATTTCGTTCAATGAACATACTAAAAATTACTTATTTTAATTTAAAACATATCTGGTATTGTATTAAATAATAATGATTTCATTTTAGGATCCGAAACCTAATTAATTATAAAGGTTTTTATGATCACCAAAAGGCTGTAAGATATGTTTGTCTCGAGTGAACGGAATTTAAAGATCTGGCGCGACAAAACTTCTGTCAACGTGACGATGTAGTATTAACCTTCCTATACTCACGTCAAAATGAAAGACGTATACTATACTATATAAATCGGTGTCACAGAACGTATGCGTGAGTATAGGAAGGTTAAAGATGTAGAATCCCTTAGTTATTTAGATTTATCTAATAATTTATGAAATATGTGACTAATTTTCTTGATAGCGCCTCCACCAAAAGTAACATTTGCAAATTGTGGCTGAAAATTCAATATATCAAAATATAGAAGCCGTCAGCGGTAGAAGGGGAAGACAGGTTCTGGACCAGCCGCTCCACCGCTCAATATGGAGACCCCCTGCCCGACCGTGTATGTCCTGAGGTAGTCAACTCCGAGAACATGTATGTTTTTAGTCCATCCCCCGGTTTGGAGGGTGACCAAATCGTCAAAAGTTAAAAATTCGTGGTAACTCCCTTGAGAATTCAAAATGTGGGCCAATCCTCTCGCTCTTGGTAGGAAGGTGTCGGTAAAACAAATAACTGTAGTTAGCGCCTAATAAAATATAGCTAAGCTAAGAACCACAGATCACGTACCGGACCCGGGACATAACCCATAAGCTACCTCGTCCTCTAATAAAGGGAGCTACCTCTGACTCCCGAGTAATTATTCGGTGGTTAAGATCCCCTTCGCACGAAACTGCTGCATTCGTTAGAGCTAACATTTTTAACAGATGCCAGCATTGGACATTCGTCGAATCATCGCCATAACAGATTGTTAGTCGAAGTCCAGTTGTGCCAACTCCTTTACGGAGCGGAGCCGAGCTCACTTAGCCAAGACATGAAAGTAATCACGCAAATATGGTGTAGCCAGATCGATGTGTATTCGACTATTTATCATGAATCTTGAGGCGACTGTGACCATACACAACGTCTTAGTTTGACCTTCAGAGGTAGTGGACAATTGCGGTTCATTAGGGGTACAGAAGTCCCGTATATTTGGCTGTCAGACCCCAAGAGATCCAAGCATCCTGGAACATGATATTATCGTAGGCCGACTCTTGCTTCTTCGTAATTATAGCGGCCACACATTTGGACTTATTGATAAACAGTCTCCATCTGGAAGTCCGCTAGTCGTAGTTTATCCATTTCACGTTGCAGGCGGTTGAAAACAAGTGTTTCAAACTTTGAGGTTATATATATGGCCATATCGCCGATGTATATTGCCAATTCTGTTGCAGTGTCCCGTTGAACTTCCGACGGAAAGCGTCAATCCTTGTCCACCTTGGAAACAACCCCTGCATGCTTCTAATGCTTGCAATGTGAACGAGTGCCTCAACAGCATTATAAGGCAGGGACTTCAATACCACACTCCCGATGTTGTTCTGGCTGATCGCTTTGTTGTTGTTCCTTGATTTAATAAAGAACATGATCTCGTCCTTTATTACCGGTGGAAGAGGGGGAGTGTCCAAAGCAGATATGGAAAAAGCAACATCTTTAACTTCCTCCTCCAGATCGTCGTCTTCGGACATTGCCAATTCTCCATCAAAGAGCCTGCCAAATAGCTAGCAACAACCTCGGCTTTCTCCTTTCGAGTGAAAAGGATGTCATCTGGACCATGAAGAGCAAGGTAGGCTCCAGGTCGATCATTCTTCCTCAGTTTGCATGAAGGCTTCCATATGGAGTCACCCTCAACGGAGAGGAACTTGCATCATTGACGATCTCGGTGCGAACACATTGCTGTGCGTTTCCTATTAGTCAAGGCGTTCTGAACGAAGAAGTCGCCCCAGTAGAGGGTAGCTTGAGGATTCTTCTTTGCTTTCCTCCTAAGGCGGAGGAGAGATCTTATGTTTTGGGGAACGCTTAGTCTAGAATTTAGAAGAGCCGTAATAAGATATATAATATTATGCAATACTATGACGTCAAAAGGTGTCGCTATTGGTCAGAAGATGTTGCTCTTTACCAGGTGTTCCTCTTCGTCAGAAGATGTCGCCCTTCATCGTCTCTCTTGGTCAGAAATGATATCTTCTGACGTCGCAACCACCCCAGTTAGATGGTGAGGTCGTTCTGTTTATTCGTGTCGTATAAAATGCCGCGTTGTGATTGATAGTATCGTACAAAAAGTCACGTTCAGGTTGATTACCAACAGCACATTAAAAATCCCCGCCATGTATAGAAAAATAGCCCACCCAAAAATATCACTAACATCAATCGACGCATTGACCCGTCCAAGTATTACTTTTTGTGAACACTATAGGACATCGATCGCTGTTAGTAAGCTGGGGAATCGGGAGATGATGCGGGCGTTATACGATTCATCAACTACCAATCTCATATCATACATTATTATAAGTTGTACAGGAATAAATATTTTCTTCAGTATTAAATAAGTAAACAAGATACAACGTAAGCTATCAAGTTGAGATATTCAATACAATAAGATTTACTTCTTGTCGTATATAAATACAAAATATCGGAATCGAATACAAAACGTATTGTTCTGTTGCAGCACTGCTTTTTTGTATCTCAGGTTGGTTAACAGGAAAGTGCCTGTATAGTAAATGAGCAATTTCATCGGCGGCCAAAACTTCCTGTGATGTAAATGAGTGTTTTGATTTTCGGGGAAGTTTTTGTAGTTTCTTTATATCAGTTGTTTTGGGGAATTGTTTATCAGTCATTGAGATAATTGATGCGATTCAATACAATAGTTGTACTTGGTTAATATTAGGTGATAGCGTTTTAGGAGTATTATTTATTAAAGTGAAAGTTTGTGTAGTAACGTGACGTGATATTATTTCCGATTTTTTTCGTTCGAACATTTCTGATTCTGTTCAGATTTTTCACTAACAAGGGGACACCGCGTAATGTCCATCATTGATTTCGTGCTATTACGTGTGAGTGTTCTTTGAAACCTCGCAAAAAGTCCTCCGAGACTTTATCCGATTGTTGCTTCGTTTTTGATATATTTAATTCTAAAGAATTAAGTCCACAAACCACATGAGTATATACCGAAATCGCGTGAATACAGTTGTACAGGCCTCGATGGCCTAACGGGCACTGTGACGTACAGAAACGGTGGTAGTTCTGCTTTCGATTACTATTGACTTCAATTTTTTCTTTTTCTTTCTTATTACAAACGTAGCAAAAATTGTTTTCGATTATTTTTAATTATTGAATTCAATGTCACTGATGTTTGCAATAAAAAAGAAGAAAGAAAAACAATTCATTGAGAAATCAATAAGACTACCTGTGCAACTCTATTCACGGAGTTCGATATTTACTCGTGTGGTTTGCGCACTTCATTCTTCAGAATTTAATACTTTCAAAGCGAAGCCCTAATTGGATAAACGCTCAGAGGGTTCCTTTCGTGAGGTCTCAAAGAACACTCACACGTAATAGGATCGAAATCCGTGATGGACATTACGCGGGGCTCCCTTCTAAGTTAGAGTTAGTTTTCATTGTTGTAAATGCGAAATAGGTACAGAAAGAAACAATTAAGAAAATACTTTCTCGTTCTGAAAATCTAAATAGAAAAGCCGAAAACAAAAGAATTTGAACAGACTAAGAAACATATGAATATTTACAAGTTCCTTAAAGAAGAGTTTTATCAGGGTACTTCAGATAGTGCATCAAAAATTAGGATCTTTTGATCCGAATCTGAAAGCCATTTCTTTACATTCTAAACAATGAAGCACTAATGAGACACAACTATCTATACAAGGTGAGTAGTCCCTCATATCATTGCAGGAGTCGTTCGAGTTTGTTTTCCGAGTAAAAATCAACGTACCATTTCTCTCATTGACGAATGTATCATCATGAACCTTATCGAAAATTACAACGTATTTGATTTAGCTGCTCGGTCAACAATGCTTAATATGAGTATTATAGATCACATTATAATGTCTGGACGCCCAAAGACGAACGTGGTCATCATTTCTCTTTACTCAGGAAAACTCGATAATGAATGAACTATACGACGTCGGTGATTAATTCATTCAGTATCAAACAATAGTGTCTTCTGCTTTTGCTGTCGATTATTTGATCTTAAATCACTTTTAAATTTGGCCCGCCCGAGGGCTTCAGAAAATATTTCCATTTAAGTGATGCATTCAGAATGCATGAAAACAGTTTGCACACAAAAAAGGATGTGACTAGTGGACTAAAACTGAAATTGGATTGAAAACTTGATTAGCTGTTCACAAGGAAGTGCAAACGAACAACTTTGAACGATCACACTTATACTTACCTATACGACTGCAGAGGATAGGGATGTCATGATCCCTGACATGGCATCAACACGATAGGAAGAACCAAAAGGAGATCAGCTAGCTTTCTTGTACAATGTGGATGCCACACTTACTAAGGCCTATGTGATGCTGAAAAATCAACAATAAGATCAGCATTTACTTTAGTTGCGATATCGGTAAATACATGGAATATTTTTACCGAACATTTGAAAATTTACGCCCTGAAAAAAGTAAACAATATTCACTGGGAAACCAGAATTGGAAGCGCTATGATGCTTTAGTTTCGTTGACTGATAGGACTCAACAAAGTGTTGCTATAACTTAGCACGAAGCGACCACACAGTAACTAAAAGATTTTAGCCGCATCAAGTGACAAATGAGAGAAACCGTTGAATATGTAGAGAAACGTGGCAAAACAAAGAAGTCTGTAAAGGAAGCAGAAAACAGAAGTTGGAAAAGAGCTGGAGGAATATAGGAAGTTTTGGATCAGGATAAGAAATTTTAGAGGTAAACAGACGAAGCAAGATTGCGAAATTGAATATAATGACGGGAATCTAAGGACAGATACATCGGAGATAACAGAGGGGTGGGAAAAATATTTTGAAGATAAGTTTATACAGGAAGAAATACTAAATGTAAAACCAATGGGAGAAGCACAAGATACAAGGATCATCGCAAAGAGAATGAGGAAAAGTATAGAGACGAAGTTAGAGAACGAATAAACAGCGCTGGTAGCACACACATAGTATGAAATATGACAAGAACAGTTTCGGAAAGACGAAGAATTATATTCAAAGCTTGTGGACCTGAAGGTACCGGGAAAACTAATAAAAATGATAAAGCATTCGAAGAGGTATATGCTCAGACTAGAGTGGAAAGAAGTTCGGAAGTTTTCAAATAGAAGAAAGGTATGGTCTAAGCTCGCTGTTGTTTATTACTATAATGGTCATGCTAATCGAAAATAGAAGGGAATAAACAACTAAGCACCAGTGTACAATTAGGTACAGGAACCTAACACTGATATGAATTAACGGACTACTACATGCAGATGACATCATTCTAAAGGCTGAAACGAAAGACAAAATGCAAAAACTAATGAATATATGAGCGAAGGAAGTATAAAGATAAAAATGGAAATTAAAATCGATAAGACAAAGTATGTGATAATAAATCGAAAAAAAAAAGAGGGAGGAGGAAACTAAACATATACCAATAAGAAACCGAACAATGGTTCAGCTGTTTTCATTCGAATATCTCGGAAATGTAGTATCAGAGGTTGGCAAGATGGATCTGGAAATAAGCAATACAATAAAGAAGGCAAGCCTGCTACGCGCTAAATAAAACCATATTCGGGAAAATTAAAACAGTCAGTAGACGAAAACCAAGGAATATAATATAATTGCAAGTCCAATAATACTGTATGGAGCGGAAACGTACATGATACAAATGAAACATAAATCGATGATAAAGGTAGCAGAAATGAGACATTTGTGGAGGATAGCGGGGGTAACTACAATTAACAGGTACAGAAATGAAGACATTAGAGCAAAACTCAAACAGCAGCTAGCATTGAGAAGAATGGGAAATAAACACTTAAACTGGTACGGGTACATGGCGAGATTGGACGAAGATAGAATGTTAAAGAAGATTAACAAGGCAGCATTAAGAAGGAATAGAAGAAGGGAAAGATCAAGGAAGACATGGATGGAACAGCTCCGTAGGATGGAGGATGAAAGAGGTAAAACACTGAAGAATATACAGGAACTAACGCATAACAGGAAAGAATGGAAATAATGGAAACAATGGGTAATCGGAAATGGTACTCCAAATCTGTAGTTACCTCATAGTTTACCAACATCTTTTTAACAATTAGTTCGTGAACGTTAACATCTTTGCCTCCAGGATATTGTTTTAGTGTTGATAGTTTCGTAGTTACACATTCATTTTCTATTAGGTTATTGTTTTATTATTAGTTTATAGTTCGTGTGTTTATTATTACTTACTCATCGTGATTGAACTAGTATATTTAAGGTAGGTTATTTTAATTTTTCCCTAATAGGATGCAATATTATACTTTGATCGACTGTGTGACATATCAGAAAATATTCACAAGAAAAGACGCCTTGAACCTTCCTTGAACAGACATCTCCGTTATTTAATAAAAATTCATGCATGTGCTCCATATATGGAGAAACCTTTAGTAGACCGAATAAGCTGTCTCGATATATGAACTAACAAGAAATGAGAGGTTTCGGAAGAGAAGCAGTCATCAAGTAAAAGGGTCCATCCGCCCAATAGCAAGTTGGAACAGGATTTTCGATGCTGCGGCCAAACCTTACCGGCGCGCGACAACTACATGATATAGTGGATATCTTTGTTCCCATTGTTGAGAATCAAATTTACAGTAATGTGAAAAACTGTAATCACGCGAAAATAGTATTCTATTCTCATACAGAGTAAATATTGAAAGAAACGTTCACAATAAAAGAAGCATTAAGAAAACATGCAACTCAAAGAAGAAACTCAAACAAAATAGCATTTAACGTTATGACACGACAGTGTTTTGATCTATTTATAAAATAACGAAATCCCTTCTGTAGAAAAAAATCAGTGTAGATTTGTTATTACTACCATCAGTATTGACAATATTGATAACGTTATTAGAAACTTTGCAAGATTAACAAATAGAACGTCCCAAGTTCATCTGATGAAAAGAACATAATCAATTGCTTTGCTCATAGGTGTAACTTGAGTAAAAATTTAAGCAGATTTGTTTTTACTTTTGTGCCCTAATACTAATCTCCATCTTACAATTAGTCCAATAGAATAGCTTTCAAATGCTCCCTATTTAGAGAATAACAAACTAAAACCATCTAGAATCAATCAAACTAGTCCTGGTTATCTAAACTCTTAAGCAGCTTAGATCACGCTCAGCAAATCCTACATCTATAAATATAGATTCCGGGTCGCTCGATTTCGTTCGAATCGAGTGCGGATCGCACAAACCGAGAGGCGAGATTCCTTCGAATTGTAAATACAAACATCGCGTAAGTAAGGACTAAAACGTATATCGTTTAACGTTGGCGCATAAGACATTATCAATGGTTCCTGCACGAAAAGGAGATGTTCCTGTCGAAGGAAAGATACGATATGCGCAAGAAACCGTGGGTGTTTTCCAATATATCTTCTACAAGGAAATTCGAGTATGTTCTTGCTTGAATAAATCGATAATGTTGACGAGAACGTGAATGAAGGGATGATTTCATATGGGAAATGTAGAAGAACGAAACTTTTGAGACCTTTATAAATGCGTAAGAATGCGTAAATTGTTAAATATTGCGCTTGTAACGTTAACAATAGGTATTTTATCTAATTTGGAATTCTTCGCTTTCCACTATAAATCTGTTTCATCACTGAAATGTGATGGTGCCGATTACGACAGTCTAAAGCTGAAATTATTGGAAAAATAATTAGAAAATTTGGAAGTTGCAATTAGAAGGAAAGGACCAGAATATTTTGTGTGTAGTAATTTGAGTCAGCACAATTTTATGTCGCATACAAGCTACGAATTAAATCTATACGCGATGCTTTAGTGCGATACAATTTACAACACCATTAACAATACCTAGAGAAAACTACTGTTAATCTATTCAACCTCGTCCGTAGGAGTGATACGTGTGACGATTATCTGCAAATACATATATTAGCCTGTTTACATAGAGAAACATACGACTCAACTGTGAGACACACTAGATAAGAGGAAGTGTAACTGAAAATACGATGATTCGTAGAGGCAAGTGGATGTTTTCTTTATACTTACGAATAATGTAAGCCTTTTGTTGTTTTCAAAATAGGACACCTATGGAAAGCATAAGGTAATGCTCGGTCATCTGGAAGAGCCCGCACCTTAGTAATAATCCAAAACCCGACAGTTTGAGATGATATATTTCTCTTACTTTACCAGTTCTCGCTTCTTTAAGCTTTCGCGTTTTCTTTTCTTTCCCCTTTGAGTAACAACTTCAACCACCATTGCACTAATGAGACCACAGCGGCCATGGCGAGCTGCCCTACTGCTGGTATAGGCGCGATGCTCAATCTCGCTTCTTTACATCTATTTGTTGCCCAGGGACAATATGCTCAAGATGTACGATTTTGAGACAACTTCTGCAGTATATGCGTCAATATAGTTTACGAATGATTCAAGAACAAAGAATGAGTTTGGAGTTGGAACACATGTGTCCGCATATTGTTCATCGCAATCCATGCGCGTTCATCCAGCCATCTTCCAAGTCCACGCAATAAATCTCTGTTCTCAGGAATATATCCACTGGAGACTTCCAGAGGCAAGGATTTGTACTTACAAAGTTAGCTAGGCAGCGCTGGAGGCTCTTAAGTCAGTTACATTTTAATCGAAAGCTAAAGGCTTTTAAATTAGTTACATTTTAAATAGAAAGCTGCTTAGAACAGTAAGCAATCCCTTAAGTAATCTTTTATGCAGGTGCTAGGGCATGAAGCGGATCAATGATAATGAGATTACCGCCACCCACGCTAGGGAAGCATCTACGTTCTAGTATTAGTAGATATGATAATGGGAAGAAAAAGACAAGATCTCCTAATGGAGAAATATTGTAGGATTTAGATCCAATTACCTTCCTTAAATGCTGTTTTGTATTCGGGCCGCCTTACACATTTCCAACGATAATTATGTGCGGCAAACCCCGAAAATAGTTGAATCACATGCAGTGTAAATACATTAAATATGACATACCCAATTAGTATCCTCGCATCAAGATAATGATTTCAAAACATCGAAACAACTCGCTTACTAAAAAAATGTTCCAAAATATTGCGATGTTGTTCTTCATTGAATTATAAACCCAATTCCTATTATCATCGGCGCAAATTAAAAATTTAGAGAGGTGCGTGCTTCATTATTTTAGGCTTACTACAGAGAGCTAATAAGATGTAATTAAGCTTAGGCTTTGACTTTGAATATAGGAAATGAAAGGTTCGTCTTTGTTCCTGAAATTATTAAAGGTGGAGATAATAACTTCGTTAAGTTAAGAGAGTTTTACTGATCCTCTAAACGAAGTTCATATTATTGCCTGAAAAGTAATTAAAAAAATATATTCCGAGATGAGGAAGTTACGCAGAATGGATGTTGTCAACAAATAAATAAGTGTACTGCCTGACATAAATTGCACCACCTAGAAGGCGGTACTTTTTATTAAATTCGGCAGAAACAACTAAAGAATAATAAATAATTACAATTTGGAGACGTTTGATTGAGCAGCTATTGTCCACTTACTTACTTAATTCTTATGCCTGTTTACTTCAGTAGCATATGACATAGGGTAAGAAATAAATTTGATGATATACCAGCTCAACAGACCTGAGAGCTGTTAGGATAAATGAATATAGAAATACTAAAATTACATTATACAAACTCAAATGTATTGTTACATATTTTCATCAACTAATCCCGAAGGCACATTTTCACTACGTTATTTTTAATCTACGAACGTATCCCATTAGCACCTGCTAATATCATTCTCACTTTTAAAGTATATAGCTCTGATTAATTTAATTTTTCCAACCACGAATTATTGTTTGTCAGTATGTTTCTCGCGAAACGAATGTTTGGAAAATTTTGGGGTGTTTTTCCTAAACGCTAATATTCATTACTTAACGCAGATCGCCACCCTACTGCCAGCAGCTGGAAAACTTATTTCGACATGACTTGTCCGTAATTTCACGGTGAACGAAATGTTCATTAAGTTTTCTTCTAAAGTCTAGTAAAGCAACTTGGAACTCAACTTAATTCCTAAATACCGTTCGGCATACTCAAGAAATAAGATATTAAAACTCTCAACTATGTGATACATATGAGTTCAATTATATGTAAGTAGTAGAAATAGTTTCAATTGAAAGGAACTTTCATTTCTCGTTCTTTTGCAGATTTAGATGATAGCTCTTTATATATACAAAAGGAAAAACTTCATAAACAAACTAAGTAACAAACGAGGGGAAATAGGAACAAATCAGTTCCCATATAACAGTATAATACTATACTGTTACATAGTCGCATAACAAAAGATTTTCCATTATTGACAAGGAAGGAAATAAGATTCCCAAAAATGTTTGCATACCTTACGTATCCAACAAGAAGTTTCTGTTATAATTTGGAAATGAAAATATCGCTACACTACAATGTCGGATATAGATAGTAAGTAATGTTCTGGCTCTTGTATCTTTCAACACAATAAACTGTAAACCCCAAACTTATATTATTTTCAAGTAATACATAACATACTTGGGATGAGGATAGTGCAGTATCATCGTGTTGTGAGTTGCTGTATCTAACTACGTGTTATATCCTAGAAGAAAGGAGGAGAAAGTGAATATATTCAAATGGTATTCTCAAGTTTGCTGTTGTATTGAGGTGGATTGGCATTATTATGACGAGTGAATTGAACACCTATGTATTTGCAATAAACTCAATAGAAGATGGGAAAAAGATGTCAATATTCATCACGTTTGCGGGTCCACAAGTGTATAATACATTAAAAAATTGGTACCATACAGGAAACCAGGCGATGCTTCATGTGCAGACATCACGAAGCTGTTAAGCAGCAGTTATTTGAAAAATAGTTTACAAGAGGTTGGAGAGAGTTTTAAATACTACCAAAAAAAAAGGGAAATAAAATTTCACATACTTTCACATAAATTATCTCACTGAGATGTATTTATTTGGCAACTTTTACAAAAAGTTGTGCAAGGACCGCACTGCGGCCTACATTACATATACCAATAATTATCACGGAGGGAATTATGCTTTGTTTGCCGCGGACTGCAACCGTAGACCGGTTTCGCCTTTATTAGGGGCTCATCAGTACGGTATAGCACTTCCACGACAAATAAAACCACCCACCACGAGATGTTATACACACGTTCATCATTCAAGATTTTAACACCATAACGGTGGCTCCATCTGATGAACGGAGATAATTATTGGTATACCGCCCTCGATAAGTCGGAAACGACTGAAAACAATTTGAAAAATAGTTTACAAGAGGTTGGAGAGAGTTTTAAATACTATCAAAAGTGAAATAAAATTTCACATACTCTCACATAAATTATGTCACTGAGATGTATTTATTTGGCACTTTTACAAAAAGTTGTGCAAGGACCGCACTGCGGCTTATATTGCATATACCAATAATTATCACGGAGGGAATTATGCTTTGTTTGCCGCGGACTGCAACCGTTGTCGTGGAAGTGCTATACCGTACTGATGAGCCTCTAATAAGGGCGATACCGGTCTACGGTTGCAGTCCGCGGCAAACAAAACATAATTCCCTCCGTGATAATTATTGGTATATGCAATGTAGGCCGCAGTGCGGTCCTTGCACAACTTTTTGTAAAAGTTGCCAAATAAATACATCTCGGTGAGATAATTTATGTGAGAGTATGTGAAATTTTATTTCACTTTTTTGGCAGCAGTTATTTAGCCAAAGTGTAGGAAATACTAGAGAGATTTGTGTCAAGTCAATGTAGTCAAAAAACTAACCAGTCTGGATGAAGCACGAATGACCATTCTATCTGTGGTATTGGTGCTGAAAGTATTCGAAACAAGCTCTTCTCACAAAGCGAATTAACTTTCAAGACAGCTGTCATATTACTCAAGCTGCAAAACTACGTCTACTAAGAGAAACACTCCATGGAAGAATTCCATTAGGATTCATTGGTGAGCCGCCCGGTGGAAGGGATCCAGTGCGGGAGCAAGTGAGTGCTCTGTCCTAGTTAAACCGAGTGGGTGTAAATTCAGGTGCACCGCACCGTCTGAAATTGAAGGTAAATAATCAGGCAATGGACACCGGAGCATGTAAAACAATTATGTCAAGTAGAAATTTTAAACGCTTGTTTAAGAACCAGTAACGTTTAAGCCCAGTGTGAAATCTCAGGGCAAAATGACCAAGTCTTAGGTTCGTGCAATGTACAATGTACATGTTAACTTCAGAGGTAAGCGGCATGTTGTAATTTTGACGGTGGTTGAGTGTGTAAACGATTTCACACACCTTAGGTACAGATTGGTTGCATATTTTATTTTCGGACTGGCAGAACAATTTTTGTGTTAACCAGCTTTCTGAATGCGTACATAGCTTTTTAGTAGATATTGAGACTAGATTTGGTACTGTTTTTGATTTAAATTTGTGTCAGCACATTAAAAATTTTGAGATCAAGTTGAATCTAAAAGATAATGTAACGCCGGTGGTAAAAGAGCGTAGGCCATGCCATACTCTTTGGATCCGGTAGTTGGAAAGAAATTTTGAGACAAACAACAAACAAACAGTACAAACAGTACTGGTAGCAAAGAAAATGGGGATGTATTAGTACAGACTTCCGGGTAACTATAAATAAAGTATTAAATGTGGACCAATACCTTTTACTTATACCTGACAATATTTTTCCAGGATTAGCTAAGGGGCAGTATTTCTCGGTATTGAATTTGTGAGGAGCATTTCAGCACCTAATAGTTCACCCAGAATTCCAAAAACACTTATCAATTAACACTGATGTGGGTATGTTTTGCTATGCGATGGGATAACTGCGGTACCAGCTGTATTTCAAAGCATTGTGGACCAAATATTGGGTGGTATTGTTAAAGTTAGTTATTATTTTGATGATATATTCACTTTCGGTGATTTTTTAGTTAAAGAAAAACAGTTGGTGGAAACAGTATTAGGGAGATTAAAATAATTGAACGTTAAGGTAAACCTAGAAAAATGTCAATTTTTTAAAAGGGAGGTGGAGTATCTGGTCATAAAGTAAATTATAAGGGAATTAACTCAACGGAGGAAAAGCTAATGGCAAAAAATGGGCCCGCAACCACAGAATATTATTAACTATTATAATCGGTTTGTGCCTACGTTGTCGACGGAATTAGAGCGGCTCTGTAGTCTCCTAGAGAAGGGCTCAGAGTTTAATGATACGTGTGTCAAAGCGTCTCAGAAAAACAAGGACGTGTTATACAAAAACCCCCTTTTCAAACAGTATGATCCAATGAAACTGATAATCATTTTATGTAATGCGATTTTTACGGAGTTGAAGGAGTGTTAAGTCACTGGGTCAAGGATGTCGATAAACCAGTTTCTTTTGGTTGTTTAAAACCGAGCAAAATTATTTGCAGCTGGAGAGGGGAGCTCCGGCGATCATATTTTAGAAATCCCACAAAAACATTTACGGTCATCCGATTACGTTAATCTCATATCATCAATCACTATGTGTTGTATTCAATCCAGATAAAAATATAACGATAATGCCCGCATCGGAAATCGTACGGTGAAGTGGCATATTATCGGCATATGATTAAAATTTAAATTACTTACAAAGACATCGCGAAGGTAACATCTAAAGACCACATATTGGCAAGGGTGGTAGATCAAGTTAAAATGGGTTGACCTAGACAAGTGGGCACAAACTGAGACCATATTTCTCAAAAGGAAATGAACTTTTTTCCTTATGACCTGTATTCGCCCGATAATTCCTAAAGCCCTTAGAATTAATCCGTCAGGACAATATTGGTATTATGAGATCAAAGATGATGGTCTAGTCGACGCTTTGGTGGCCAAACTTTCAGAATAATCTGGAGGAATAGAAATAGTTCTGAAAAATATCTAGTCTCATCGCTAAAAACGGAACACACGTTTGAAAGTACATAGACTTCCTACAGAGTGGGGCAAAAGTCGTCATGGCGTTTAAAAATGTAATAACTTTTTCTTTTATATTTTTTTTTATTTTTTTTTTTCAGATTATAAAATATACAAAATGGAAATTTTTTTACACTAAGTATGGAAAATAATGTCACTTAAATGACCCCCGTTTTCAGCTTCGCAGTTATGGGCTTGTTTTAGAGCATTTCTCATAACATCTTTCAAAAATTTGTGGCTGTAGCGCTCGAATTTCTGCAACAAGTTGTATTATTTTCAAGTAACACACAACCGACATTAGTAGTTGTAGATATATATTTGTTTTAATTTATTGATTTACAAAACTTTCATATTTTAGATATTGTAAATAATATTTTCGAACCGCTCTTAAGGCGTTGAAAGGAATAGTTTATTGAAAGTCAACGGTTTTCTTCATTTTAGAACTTACACGGGAACACCGACAACCTACACTTCCACTTCCATTTCGATGAAACTACAGACTGAAAGACTTCTTGGTACCAGAACAACACCATTTTCTTTTTCTGCGGAATCCCCATTTTCGGGGTGCAGCTTCCTCCAAAGCTTTGAATTTTGTTTACATTTCTGTAAATATCTCTACAACTATAACAGATTCCTTCCTTTTTATAGAATGTAATTTGAAGTATATTACATAGTCCCAAGGATGACATGAGTTATTTGTGGCGAAAATAAATTACGAGGAATCGGGTACCCCATACCCCATACCCCATACCCCATCTCTTTTAACATTTTCTTATTTTTATTTATCGCGAATAAAATGTATTACATAGTCTCAAGAATGACGCGAATTATTGTGGAAAAAATAAAAAATGGGACCGGGTACCCCCGACACCCATCTTTTTCCATTTTTAAATTTTTATTTGCCACAAATAAAGTCAGTTTTATGTAGGAAACGGCGCGGGATAGGAAATTTAGAGAGTAAATATCAAAGATATAAGAAACCGATAATGAAACCTGTCATTGATTGTCGTTAGAAATATAACGAATATAACGAATTGTGTGAAGGAATTGTGTTAATGCGAATATGGTAATCTTCTTGTTTTAAAGAAATTCGTTCCTTACGATTAAACGAAACACATAGTTACCGTGTTTCCACATATATTTCATTAAATTACTGTAACTTTACTTTGTAATGTCTACATTTTGTGTTAATAAGAGAACTTGTGCGAATACTTAGATTTATTCTATTTATTTTCGTATATCTAATACATCTTAAAGTATCTAAAGTATTTTCTGCTTAACTTTTATTGGTTGTAACATTTGGGATCTAATATTTAACACAACTTATGTACAAGTTCTTGCAAAGTACATAGACTGGAATGCATAATTTATAATAGGATTTTGACCGACGAGTATCTTATCAACGAGATGACTTGTCATAATACATTGTAAAACTAATCTATCTTAAAACTAAGTGAGGCAACCGAAAATGTGAATATTTACGCTATTACACAGTTACGGCGGATAGGAAATTTGGTACACGCTACTCTAAATTAAACTATAATAAACTGTACAAACATAATATAATTGTACGGTGCCTGACCTTTGAGCAGTACGAGAACCATTCTTCATACAGAGCAAACTTACGGTTTGGCATGATATTCTATAGAGCAATATTAATATAACTAACATGTTTGTAACAGTAACACATTCTCGGAAAACAGTGGAGCATAATTAAAAACAAACAAAATTCAATACAATACATACTGCAATGTGATTATTGATATTATTGATGATGATATAATTTGATTGTATTATTATACATATAGTATTCATGCTATGTAATTATTGCAGTAATGGTACTCAGTATTAAAGTGTTCGAAACACAGGCATTCCTTGCACCACGAACAATACACAATAGCAGGTTTTTAGAAATACTACACAAGGGCATAGTCTCCGCGCCTTTTGCAAAACAAAACTACAAGATTTTTAAAGGGCCCCGACAAGGAAACATGTTGGTCAAGAAAGCTGATTATGGGTCAACCATTGTAGCTTAATAATGCTATTTTTCTGATGCAAATATATGTCGTAGTTCATAAGAATCATTGCTTCAGAAGAAGTTCTAATGAAATGTTTTCATAATCATCTAAAACCACACATTTAGAGGTTGTACCATTGCTGTTAATTTTTTAAAGATATCTAAAGTGTGTAAAGTTTCATCTTTTGGAACCAATTACTGAAGTTGGATAACGAAATGCAAACTCCAAGAATCAATCAAGAAAACACCTTTTGGGCAGATATTTGGAAAAGAAACATCTGTTAGTCAGGTTTTGAAATGATTTCAAGTGAGGATTCCAGATGTCGAAGAAGAAATACAGACAATTACAGGTCTAAACAATGATTGCTCAACACGAGGTCTAAACGTATTCGTAGATACTTTTAATACAAAAAATTGATGTGTGGTTTACGCACGTCTGAAGTGAATACCAATTAATTGTCGTATTTCTTACTAGGAGGTCATCGCGTTTTCGTTCCACGTATTTTTTGATGATTTTGAAGTCAGTAGGATTAGGTTGTAGAAAATCTTTTCGGATGTTTTATATATAATGTTTTATTTTATTCGTTGTTATAGTATACGTTAAATTAGGATGATTCGTAAGTCATTATGATTATGTTGTATAAAATCTTTTTCGGAGGCTTCATGTACAATTTTTAATTTTTTATTTTTTATGTTTATGTATTTCTGAGCACACCACCTATTGTGGTTTAACGTTAACCGTCTGGTTCCTTCCTGCTCGCTCACACATCATACTCCCTCTGTCTTTCCCTCTCAAGCACGCCACGTACTCCCTCTGTTCTGACCGTCAGACTCGTCACTTCCCTTCACGCAAATCATACTTTCTCTGTCTCTCCTTCTGTTTCAGTCGAGGCAAACACGCACGTATCCTTTTTCTGGCTCATCGCCTCTTGCTCGCATATCATACTCTCTCTCGAAATCTAACGCATACCTTCTTACGCTTACGCTGGTCCGGTGTCCCTTAAGAAGTACAGCTCTCGCAATATAAGTTGGCGAGCGGTGGTGATGCGCCGTAAACGTATTTAGGACACATACCTCCCACCTGTTTGATTCAGATAGTGCATAGGATACGGGAACGTTGCAGGACGAATGATAAGCAATCTATCCCTCCTCTATCTGCGCGAACTCACTCCCACCCTTCGCCAACTTATATTGCGAGAGCTGTATTTACTTCAACAATGGCGAAAGTAAGCATCCATCTGCCAAGATGGCTGGTAAAATTGTATAACTATGTGTTGTACAGTGCAAAGATGCACAATACTTTCAACGATTTTCTAACCCTTTACTGCAAAGTACGGCCGGAGTGCATTTCTAGCTTAACCCTCCGTCCGACAGATATTCTAATACCTTCGGTCCGACGGATGGTGTCTAGCCAGACCCCTATACATTAACATGCATTTCTTTGCATTTTGGTGCGAATTAGTGGTGCAAAATTCATTTTAATACAAACCAGGTATATATTTTTATTTCTTACTTTTCTCAGAGTTAAAATCAATTTTGTTTGATGTTTACAAGAAGGGATTACAACGTTTTTTTTTATTAATTATGATTCGAACTCTCTCATGGGTTCTCAGAAGTACAAACAATGCATGAAAAACATGAATATCGAACTTTAGAATATTGTTGACATACTGCCGCTGAACACATTGAACAGAAAAAACGAGTTTTTCGGCTTTTTCCTCTCCGTGTGAACAAATTTTGCAGTCTCTCTTGGCTGTGAGTGTATCGGCGCCGCTGGCAGGAGTAGCCACAATACTTCTTGGAATGTTCATTGATCTACCGAAGAACGATTCAATAGCCGAACGAACAGTAAAATGCTTCATTACGTGAATATTGTTCATGCGATTTTAACATTTGGAAGGACCAATGTTCTGGATAAAGTATATAGAAAAGTGCGTCTAGCGTCACTTTTATTGGTCCCATCGAACTTCTTTGCAAATGCAATAGGCAGCCAATGCCATAGCATCCAACATGTTGAAGAAAAATGCCGAAGTCCAACGTCTGGTTGGCCGTTTTGTTGTCATTAGTAGCCATTTGGTCCATACAATCGACGCCGGCTTTATTCGCATTGTAAAACAAAATTGCCTCTGGTTTCATTGCCTCGCCTTCACAACATTTCCTATAATGCACAGTGGAGAGCAAATTCACAGCCCTGTTCCTTTTCGGCACGTAGCTACAAAGCGAAACCAAGTTTTCATGAAAACCAAACACAGATGACAGCATAGGACGGGAAGCATTCTTCTTCACTTCTTCAGGGAGAATTTCTTTATTCGACCGAACAGTGCCGACGAAACCTAGTCCAAGCGAAGTCAGTCGCTTTTCTCTATTCAACGTGGTGAAGAAATTGTCAGCTATAATTGTTCGGCCGCTGTTACTATATCGATTTGCGAGCTGGAGTAACACATTTTCACCTTGATTCACTTCGCGCCCTTCTCCGTCTCCTTTGCCCGTATACAACTTTCCTTGCAACGGATATTTTGTCTTTGCAAGAGGAGCACGTCTCCGCAAGTGCATCGATTCAGGGGGAGACTCTTTCGAAGAATTTTAAACATTTGTACCGGTAAGATCAATTAATCTATTTCTCTCAAAAATGCGCATTACTTTCGTAACGGACCATGTATATATATAGGAGGCCCATATGCGTGAACATAAAAGGAAGTTAGAGTGGATAATTACAACATAAAAATGCAAAACAACAAGTAGAATCACCAAAATGTATCATATTCCATGCATTTTCATACAAAATGTATGGGATCCAGCCAGATACCATCTGTCGGACCGAAGATGAGATTTCAAAACGTCCTTTTTTCGTCCTTCGCGGAGACTAAATCCTTATTGCTATATGTCTAGATCGATAGCCAATCAAATTCCAGGAAGGTATCTGGAAGCCCAAGTCGATAGATAAACAAGAAATGTACTTAATTAAAGATTGAAAACGAAAAAGGATCTCGCTGGAACCATCTATCGGACGGAAAGTTAAATCCGCTCTCATCGGGGTTCTATACGTTCTTTCTGCCTATTGTAGTATGATAAAGTTAATTGTAGTATGAATTTTGGTTAATTTTATAGAAAGCAAAATTTATTACAAATAATAATTTATAAAATTTTAGTATTATATTAACAAAGTAATGAACAATATGATCAATATATATTACCTAAGTGTGTATAAGTGTAATTTGTTTTCTAATTCTTAACTTCTCCTTCCCTCTTGAATTCTTTCTTCACTTCTTTTCTTTGGTCTTTTCCTTTATTGTACTTCCTTTTCTTTGGTCTGTTCGTCGTTTGTAAACAACAACTTCTTTTTGATGTGATCTGCTTCTTTTCAACCCTGGTATTTTATATAACTTTTTATCTGACTTTTTTCGTCGACCATCCCATTCCGTCGTTTTTAAACAAACTTAATTTTTTTTGCACGTCGTTATAGCAATTTGGAATTCTAGATTTTTAATGTTTCAAGTGTATGTGTGTGGTAAATGTTTACAACGCTTTTCTATTTCTTAAAGAATGCTTTCTATAAAATTTACATCTCTTTATTGGTAATTTTACTAATGGAGTATTACCATAGTACAATTATACTACCGCCCCCTTAACAAAGTTTTTGTTACTTGTAACAGAAAATTTTTACTATCATTTAAGAAATCCAGGTTTTATTTATGTAAATGAAACTAGAAGATAATCATTAAAAGAAATTAGTGTCTTATTGTAGATTAACAATTGGTAAGTATAAAATGGTACTGAAGAAGAGAACAGTTTTAAATAAACAAGATAAGTACTTAACACGACTTCAATCTCTAAAATGTACTATTCTATTTATTTATTGTTTTATTTAACTAATATATTTAATTTTAAATCGTTTTAATAGGAAATGTATTTAATCAACTTTGTATGAATAAATATTCTCTACATTGTAAATGCTTTTCAGGATATCAGTTCTTGATAAATTTGATGTACATTGAGGATGCACAACAATTTGGCATTCGTTGCAGAGACTGGATATGAGCCTAGCGGAAACTGATCTTTGCAATTAGCACCTTAATGGTTTGGTACATATCCCGGGATCGAACTTGTGCGGTATATTGTAATGTATTCTTTGAATGAAACTCTGCCGAAATAAATCGTTCTTCTCAGGAGATTGTGTGATTTGTTCTAACACCCTCATATGATCCTTGATATTTCCTGTGGTATTAGTTCTTTCCAAATTATCTGAACAGAATTGCGATTTCAAATTTACTATCTCTTGCCTTAAGCTCTTTTTAAGTTCCCTTTCTTTATTCAATTGGTACTCTAAATCTTTATAGTTAAGCACAACAGATAAGGGTGGGTGATTCTCCTTTTCCGAATTCCCAAATATTTTATCTGTTATAGTTTTTTTCTTTTCTTCTTCCATTTGGAGTTTTATTTGAGGAAAATCAATTAATTTAGTTTGATGTTGAATTGTTGATTCGGTTTCAAATTCCCTTTCCTTCTGGTACGCGTCTTTTTGCAATAACCTGTCATTACGTTGATTAACTTGTTCAAACAGAGCTATATTTAAACTCGTAGATTCATTTAAATTTTGACATAACTTAAAGTTCGATTCATTAACACCTTTCAAATGTGTTAATTGCAACGAATTCTATTCCTTTAATGCCCTATTTTCAGATAGACCAGTGTCAATAGTTACCAATTCTTTTAATTCAGATATATTTCTCTTTGTACATTCGTTTATACTTCTATTTTCATTTTCATATGTAATCTCAATATCTTCTAACCTTCAATTTAACTCATTAGATCTACTTGTACTCTCTACTTGTTTGTTCATACTGTGCTCCCAACCATTAATAGCACATGATAACTTATTTAACGAAAACATTAGTTTTTCTAACGCCCTTTCTATTTCACCCGTCTCTGTGTCATCTTGACGTTTGTTTGACATTTTAAAATTCTAAATTTGTGTATGATACAATGAAATGAAATTAAATCAATTTAAAAACTAACTTTAGGTTCGCAAATGAAATGAATGAATTTAGGTTCGTCCCACGTTCTGTGCGCCAAAAATTTGTAGTATGAATTTTGGTTAATTTTATAGAAAGCAAAATTTATCACAATTAATAATTTATAAAATTTTAGTATTATATTAACAAAATAATGAACAATACAATCAAAATATATTACCTAGTGTGTATAAGTGTAATTTGTTTTCCAATTCTTAACTTCTCCCTCCCTCTTGAATTCTTTCTTCACTTCTTTTCTTTGGTCTTTTCCTTTTATTGTACTTCCTTTTCTTTAGTCTGTTCGTCGTTTGTAAAAACCAACTTCTTTTTTGATGTGGTCTGCTTCTTTTCAACCCTGGTATTTTATATCTTTTTATCTGCCTTTTTTGGTCGACCATCCCATTCCGTCGCTTATAAACAAACTTAATTTGTTTTTGCACGTCGTTATAGCAATTTGGAATTCTAGATTTTGAAATGTTTCAAGTGTATGTGTGTGGTAAATGTTTACAACACTTTTCTATTTCTTAAAGAATGCTTTCTATAAAATTTACATCTTTTTATTGATAATTTTACTAATGGAGTATTACCATACTACACTATACTAGCGATATGGGGTTCGACCTCCTTACTAAAAATATTGCTTAACTACTGTAGGTCTTCCATATCAGTATGTGTCGATCAAGTAATCAATTTTGTGTACTTTCCCGAAAGGGCATATCCACCAATGTCCCCCTTTAAGCGTGTTGTGTCCAAATTCTTGTTTAACTGTGAAGGTGCATGTTATAAATTACTTTCCCAAAGTCAATGCTATTTTGAAGTTTTGTATGAACGTATTCTCTAGTAAACCGTAGTCTATCCGTATGCGTGCCACACTTTCTTCCCATCTATATAACTGCCGTAGCGATTTG
Organism: Chrysina gloriosa; assembly: GCA_038088585.1. Lineage (NCBI taxonomy): Eukaryota > Metazoa > Arthropoda > Insecta > Coleoptera > Scarabaeidae > Chrysina > Chrysina gloriosa. Next base: position 28,745,823 of record CM076089.1, read on the forward strand.
AACTTTCTGAATTTTTCTTTCATGCTTGTGACAGAACGCCACTTGGTTCAACCACTTCTCCAGTATTATACAGCTTTAATTTTGTAACATAGATCAACAACGCTGCCTCCTTCCTCAGGAGCACCTGCAATATCTTCATAATTGTCTTCTTCATCTTCTGTTATATATTCTACAAATTGCGATTCATGTGGTTAGTATTGGCAAACAGCGGTAAAAGTCAGTATAGTAGATAAGAGGATGGGGAGTTGGCGATTATTTATTTCACGCGTTCGCATTGTCAGTACTAAATCGATGCTGTATGAGTGTATTTCTGGGTATATGTGGGCTGTCGTAACGCATTTCCTAATTACAAGCTTATGTTTGCTTTTAAGATGTCGCAGTTAGGTACGTTGCGGAAATGATCAATGGCAGACATAGTTAAAAACTTTGTAGTGAACATGCCGGACTTAATTCATGATGATGCTAAAATTCAGTATCTAGTTTGTAATATCCCTCGATTATGTTGATCCAGAAGCCGTTGTCAATATCACATTAAAAGCAAATAGCATTCTTCTGTAAAAAGTGGCATATGAAACCAAGAAAAATGTAAATTTGATTGTGAAAGTTGATTTATGCGTTACTATTGTTTTATGTATACTATCGTTTTGTTTACTAGACCAAGAAGTATTTGCCTCCTTCTGGAATAAATATGTGGACTGTAAATTACTTAGTCGGACATCGATACGAACTTTAGTGCCATTTGCTCGTGAACATATTGAAAAACAGAATGAAAGCGGAATTGAAAGATAAAAAACTGTGGTTGTGTATGGACGAAACAACAGATCGTAAAAACATTCTGTGATTAACGTAATGCTATGCATAATGTAACCACATCATCCTCCATCTTACTTGCTTCCAAAATACTTGCGAATGGTACTGCCGATGAGATTTTAAAGGTGGTGTTGAACTCGTTGAACAAATTTGAAGTTTCAACTAAGCAACTTTTTAATCTTTATGACTGATGGTGCCGCAGACAGTGGTAACTTCTTGCATGTAACGTGTGAAATCCATGCTCTAAATCTTGTGGCATAAACGATTCCTAGATGTTATCTGCTAGTAAATGCATTAATTGCTAGTACAAAGGCAGTGTTTCTGTGTCCCCGAAACGTACTCGACTATTTCACAAACTGTGTCCCGATATACCTGAACAACCACAGTCGAATGCTACACGTTGGGGAATACGGTTGTAGGCTGCCATTTACTACAACAAATATTTTGATGAAGTAAAGAAGGTAGTTTCAAAATTCGATTCAACAGCATTTGCAGGTATCAAGAAAATATATATATAAGAAATATTTCAAGATAATCAGATTAAAAGAGGTTTACAAACTATTTACAACAATTCGGACTAGCGGGGGAATAGAAAACTTACAAAATGTTTCGATGTCGTTAGTGGATTCTGTTCAAATTGTGAATAATGTTCATACACAGTTATCCGCTGTAGAAGGTGAAAAAATTGGTGTGTTATACGAAAATTTGTGTATTTTAGGGAAACATTCCGATTTCCTTATAATAAGAAAAATTTGTGAAGATGCATTAAGTTGTTTTAAAGATTATTTTAGGTATGCAAATATAACATCACTAGATGTAAAACGGTCGTTTTCGACATTAAAAAACATTTATTCCGTATGTCGTACTCACTTGACTGAAACAGCTGTGAAAACGTATCTAATGATTGAAATATTTAACAGATGTTACCCAGTTTGTGATATCACGGAAGACTTTTAATACCGTAAGTGTCAGTACGGTTTGTAATTTATTTCTTACCTTTTATTTTATGTGTAAACTTTTATGCGCTTACCACGCCACTGGCTGTTAGTCCATATTTGCCTGGTTCCCAGTCTCAATGTATAGTATGAATCTATCTCACATTTCTTCTATTTTAGTAGTCATTTCCTATAGTTGTAGTAGGAGAAACGAGGATATTGTACGTATAGTCCACTATGCAGCATCACGTAATTTCTTTTCTAAAAATTTCTGGTTTAATTGATAACATACCTACAAGATACATTTGTCAAGATCATATTTTAAGATGTGATAGATTGGAAGAAATAACGAGTACTACGTAACTTGCAGACTTCAGGAGTAACAACGTATTGGACTCTCGGGCAGGTCAAGGTGGAAAGACGTAGATTTTGCTAATATCCTTTTATTGCCGTTACAGAAAAGGGGGCCGAAAATTCTGTAGCTGCAATAAAAGATATTAGCAAAATCTAGGTCTTTTCACCTTAGCCTCCCCGAGAGTCTAATATGTTGTTACTTTTGAAGTCTCAATGTGATAGACTTAAAAAAATATTTTCATGCGTAGTGGAGTTAAAAGGATATTTCTTTAAACGGCACAGGTCCAACACCATCCCCTACTGTTGACGCAAACTGAGCAACTTTAGTTATCAATGTATGAAGCAGATTCACAGAGAATCCTATACAGCAGGTACTTCTTCTTTACAGTTTTCAAAATATGAACAATGAACATTGAATTACATGAGTCAAGCGAATACCTAAGAAAGAATATCTACGAAATACATATATATATACATTGTCTATCATAAGGTCTTATTGTATAAAATATGTATTTTTAGAAAAATGCAAGACAAAGTAAACTACACAGGAGGACGAAAAATATTGCGCAATTATTTATTACAACTTGGCTTCCGATACAAGAAGTGTCATACTGACAATTAGACAAACATGCTCGGTAAGAAATGAAACTTTAGCCGCCCAACATATGTGGTTAGCAAATGTTGACAATCTGACGAAGAACCTGGACTTTATAAATGATATGATATGATATATAATGAAATAATCAATTTGGTCAGAGATATGTATATGGTAGTAGATCGCGTGCGCCATGTGGCTGCGACGGCGTTGTTGGAAATGCGATGTTAATTTATAAATCGAATAGTAAAACAAAGGATTATCATAACGATATGAATAACTTCAATTTTATGCAGTGCTTGCAGAAACAATTTATTTCAAACCCACTTACACTAAATAATCGAATATGCAATCATGGCGGTATTACAACGATACATAAGATGCGAAGTTTCTTCTATGATAATGCGTGCACTCTAGCCGTAACATTGAGCAATTAATTAGAATCGCATTTTCATAAATTACCTAAGCTGATTCACTGTAGATAGAGGCTCCCCAGATGATGATTGGACCAGTGAAGATGATGTACGATACTTTCAGATATATCTTCAGAAAGAGATAACACCACAGTCTTAACTAATTAATATTTTTGTTTTTAGTTAGCTCATCTCTTCATGAATTTCGATCGCTTATCATTCCGCCTGTGCTTTCTTTGGACTTTCTGTTCCTTTTTCACTTACTTTCTTCATTTTCGTGATAGATATATGTAGAGGCACAATGTTGCAGATATATTTACGTTATCTATATATTAATACGCAATGGGTCGTCTTCTCGTACATATTTTAGAGTGTTCCCTCCATGTATCGCGATGGTACATATATCGTCGTTTTCGTATTACAATGCAGATTTGTCGAATGTATGTTTCCTCGCGATACGTGCAGTGAAACGCAGGTGGGAGTCTGTAACATATTGTAAATTTTCAATCTCTTCGTGCACAATATTTAACAAATATATTTCATTTCATGGAAAATTATTCAAAAATAATATATTTCGCCGTGGTAGTTTATTCGGAAAATTACCATGGCGAAAAATATTATTTTTGAATACACACGAGCAGGACTTGAACACACATTTCCAGGGGTACAAAACCCAGATCATATTCACCGCGCTACGATCTCTTCGTTGAACAGCACTTAAAATTAACGATATAAGAGATAAATAGTAAACTTCAATTTCTTTTTCAACGATTTTCTCAAAAAGTAGAGCGCGATCTTTATTTTATTTTACTCGAAAATACAATAAAGATTTAATGTAAATCAGGTGTGATTGTTTGCATTTGACTGTGTATTAATATATAGATGTTGTGGTCGAATTTCGATCATCGGGCGATCCTAGCATGTATAAAATTGTGCTTGACTTTTTTACGGAATACAAAATTATTTTTACAGAATCTACTTCATAACACAAGACCAATTTCGTTTACACATTTACATTTACATATAGTTGTCTATATTATGGTACCTAGCAACGTAACTGAAAATGAAAATTTGGGCGTCGTAGAAACGGAACGAAAATTAGAAAATTGTTTCCTTTTTATATTGTTGTTCGTTATATATTTTTGGTCATTTATTTATAGTGAATGCTATTTACTTTTATTTAAAATTTGCGTCGACAAAATAATGCATGTGAGTGTACTTTACAGATACAGCTTCCCCAGCCACGCTCACTTTCTCGGTTGGTTTTTCTGAGCTTGGCACAGGAGCACTGTGTGTAATATATTAAGTGTAATTTGTGTGCGTACAGGGTTTTTTGAGACAGGGATTTTTACCTAGAGTTTCGGTCGTAAAGTAGAGGAGTCCAATTCATTCAAACTAGGTATCCGCTGCTATAAGAAACTTGAATATTTCAATCAGTTATCTACAATTCTATTAACTTCCACCAAAACTAAGATGTTACAACTTCCAACATCCCGGTTTTCAACTTTACTAAATTGTAGATTCCCTCGTTAAAGATAAAAGAATTATAGAATTTTGACATGAACCACTCAAATTAAGTATAGCTCTTTTGACAGTAATACGTAATGACCCAATACATTGCGTTCAACACATTCGTTGCGAGCTCGATCAAAGAATAAAAGGGAGGGAGCGGAGCAATGTTCATAAAATCCACCAGTAAATGTGATAAAAAAGTAATACGAGCGAGTGATAAATGTGACTGGCACAGCATCGGATCTAAAGGAAGTAAATATATCCCCGGAGTAAAAAGGATGGCTAATTGAAAACTATATACGCTGCAAATACGTTAATACAGTCCAACGGTAATGTAGGGGAACGCTTCGGGTTGGAAGTGAATTTTTCATGAAGTTCGTAGCGTGCTGAACAGAATATTGATGAACCTATGTATGTACGTCGAAAATTCGAATTTAGGCGAGATCTTAATTCGTGTCTATGCAAATAATAACTGCAATTTGTTGTGAACAATTATTGTCTCTAACAAATACAGGGAAATTTTAAGCTAGTAGAACACTTTCTGAAATATAACATCGAATTATAATTCTCAGTAATTTATTTATTCCCACTAAAATTTTGTTCATAAATCTTTAGGAACTTTCTGTTTAAGAACTTGATTAAATTAGAAAAAGCTTAGCTAGGTGCGGATATCGCATCAGATAATAGCTCGGTGGTATGCAAACCTGAAATCAAATTAAAACGGCTAAATAGGAAGAATAGATCTGGAGATGTAGATAATAGAAAGTTTTCTGAGAGTAACAACAAACAGCAGTTTTGAACAGCGACATAACAGAAATCGATGAAACCGAAACTGAAATAAAAAGCAAATGGAACGACATCTGGGACGTGATTCAAATATCAAGTACAAGTTATTAAAATAAGACCAAAAAAAGGAGAAATCTTTGACATGATAAAATAAAGACCAAACCCAGAAGTAGGAAGAAACAAATTTTACAGTAGCTAAAGAGAGACGGTTTTCCGAAAATGGCGAAGAAAGCGAACAGTGTCATATTAACAATATGCATAAAACATAAAACAATTGACAAACAAGATAGCAGATAATGGGTCAATTTTAAACATTTGCGAAACTAATATCGAGCTACTGGTTAACTCAGACCGCTTTCGGGTGTACAGCTCTCGCAATATAAGTTGGCGAAGGGTGGGAGTGAGTTCGCGCAGATAGAGGAGAGATAGATTGCCTATCATTCGTCCTGCAACGTTCCCGTATCAGTTGCGTACCTGAAGGTTCCTAATTGTGAATTAGCTTTATACTTAAAAATACAAACAATTTCTTTTTAAACATAATTGCTTTTTAATTTACTAGGGATCGTAATGTGTTTATTTTTAAAACAATTTGTCTCCTAATCTGTAATTATAATATACAAGTAATTTGATTTATGAACTTATATGTCGTTAAGAAAGTTATCTGAAAGTACAATAATTATTACTTAATATTCATGAAAATTTAATGGAGTTACGAAATGAATGAATGGAAAGAAAGTTAAACTAATCACAGTCATCGAAGTATAGGTTATCATCACTATTTTCATCTAAATTAATAATAGACTGTTCACAGCGTTCGTCAACCAGGATCTCATTCTGTAAATATTCTTCTTCTACTTTCATGACATGCTCACAGCGTTTCCCCCAGTCCTCCATTGATATTTTTGAAAACTCTTCCTCTGTTAATTTCTTTACATCTTCTAATTTGAATTTGACGTTTCTTGCTCCCACATTATTCTTAATCTGTGCCCATACCGTCTCAATAGGATTGAGGTCTGGGTGATATGGAGGCAACCTTAAAACTGTATGCCCCTTCTGTTCAAAATATTTATGAAATTTATAAGTAACATAGCACTCTTTATGTGACTTGATTATATGATATAATTGTGGTTTCAACATATTGGTGTCAAAGGGCATCCTCTTACCTGTCAACCATTGAACCATTTCTATTTTAAACATTATTATTAAACATTATGGTAGGGAGCATTATCTATGACAACCACAGATTTGTCAGGCAGATTTGGAATTAATTTCTCATTTACCCACTTTCCGTAATTTTCGGCGTTCATATGGTCGTGGTAATCACTTTTTGAGCCAGATTTAAATATTAGTAAGCACTCTGGAAGAAAACCCATACTACTGCCCGCGTGTATTATAATTACTCTTTGCCCTTTAGATATATTTTTTACAAGAACCTTTGCACTTCTATCGCTCCAATTTTTCGATGAAGTATGACGACTATGATATATGTTTCGCCAATATGCACTATAGGATTTTTGTTTTGTCTTAAAAATTTTATTTTCTGTAAATAATCTATTCTTCGTGATCTAATATCTATTCGTTCGATTAATATTTTTCTGTTATTTTGTGTACACCTAAATTTGAATCCCATATCTTTCACAATTTTTCGCAGCGAAGTTTCTGAGCGCTCCCATTCTAGTCCTTTACTCTTCTTATATAAAGCTCCTGTAGTAACACGACAGTCTTCTGTACGGTGAAAATTATAAATTATGTGTCGCCGCTCTCTAATTTTGTATTCCGGCAACTGTGTAACAGAGCAACGCCGCTGTCGCTTTTTTCCTGGATTGCGAAATTTATTTTCTCCGGGAGTACTTTGGGCTTTGCCTTCCTGAACAATTCGCTCGATACTTCTTATAGATATACCGGTTGCATTCGAAACACATTCTTTTATATCTGATAAGGACTGTTGTGCCGTTTTTAAACCAAAAATAATTATACACATTAAAAACTATTTCCCGCGTTTGACTATTTATCACTTTTCCTTCACCTACGGAACTCATATTGATACGACAATTGTAGTTCCTATGCACTATCTGAATCAGACAGTTGGGAGGTACGTGTCCTAAATACGTTTACGGCGAATCCCCACCGCTCGCCAACTTATATTGCTTAGAGCTGTACACATTGAAAAATACAGGTTATTCTATTCTAGAATCAAAAGTGCAGGAAGCCATCTCTGCTCTTAAAACAAGAAAAGACCAAGCAACGCACCACGTTTACGGCGAAATATGCGAAACAAATAGCCAATTTTGCGACATCCTTATCACGCTCTTCAATATACATAGAGCAGTTAAATTTATGAAGACGAGCTACAGTAAACCTTTATTAACATACCCATTTTCGTTTACTAGTAATATTTAAATTAGGAAAACTATGCGTCCGTAGCTTCTCAGTAGCTGGAGATATTGAATATCTCTAAACGTTTTTAATTCCAAATCAGTCGGACGGCGATCGCACTTTGAGTTATACGTGGTGAAAATTAAAAGCGGTAAATATGACCCATCTCTGTAGTCAATGTAGTTATTTTGCGCCCTGTGTATTTTATGTATTTTGCGTATCTAAAAATATTTTTAGTTGCTAATAACTACTTCCAATTAACTTTTGTTGTGCAAAACTTGGTCCTAAACAAATATGGTCAAAATTTCCTCCGTCAAAAGCAGTAAGAACACGAAGCCATAATATAATTTTACATTTACCAAGTGTCAAGTCAGTAGCAAAATCGGGAAAGACTACTCTGGAGTGTTTCAGTTAATTTTTCTGACGAAATTTTGAACTTGCTTGTAACAAACACAAACAAACACATCGGAGAAATCAGAAACAACTTTCAAAAGGAACGTGACGCAAAAAGCACAGACGATGAAGAAATAAAAGCGTTTCTGGTTTTCTTGATTATGTCTGGAGTCTTAAGAGCCTCACATCTCAATTTCATAGATCCCTGGACCACCGATGGAACTGGTGTTGACATTTTCCGCCTGACAATGAACTTTCAACGTTTTCTATTTTTACCGCGATGCCTTAGATTTGACGATAGAATATATCGACCTGAACGTCAACAAATTGATAACTTGGCTACTGTACGCGAGCGCTGCGATATGTTGCAAGCAGGTTTTCAAAAAGCCTCTTCGCCGAGTGAATACGTGATGATAGATGAGCGATTGATTGGGTTTCGTGGTGGCTTCAAAGGCAATTAGGCCTTAATAGATTCAAAAACTTTTTATTTGATGGCTTTCAAATTTTATTCCGGCAAAGAGCCTGAGGGTCCTAACGATATAGTGAAACGTTTTGTACGTTCGATAAAAGGAAGTTTCTGAAATGTTACCACAGACAATTGGTATTCGAGCGTCAAACTCGGAAATGAATTGTTGGGCGTTAATTGGAACACTAAAGGAGATCAAACCAGAAATCCCTCAGACCTTTCTGCCAAACAAGGCAGGCAGGTTTCGAGCTTCATTTTCAATTTTGAAAAATATTACCATAGTTTCGTATGTTCCAAAACCAAATAAAACTGTTGTGTTGTTGTCTTCTACGCACTACGGAGATGATATCGACCCAACTTCAGGTGACCAGCGGAAACTTGAAATCACAAATCCCACAAAAGGAGGAGTGGATACCAATAATTAGTTGTGTGGAACGTAAGGGTGTTCGGTACGTTTTTGAAGATCGGTTAAGCTTAATTCTATTTTATTGGTTCCAAAACTATTTTGAAAATTATCTGACCTTTAAAAGTAGCGTGTGTAACGATAAAATACTAGTTTTTTACAATGTTAACAGCTTTTACAGCTTTAATTTTTCTTCAATAATAAGTGAAGAACCGGTAAGTTTACGGGCTCGAAATTTTGCATACCGTGTATTCGTTACGATGGCTACGTCTTATCGGTGAGCTTTTTGTAAATTCTTTGTTTGTTGTTGAATTTAACCTCAATTGAGGAATATAAAAATGACCATTGGCTTACCGTCGTTCTTGGACTTCAAGAAAGCAACGATAACAAAGGAATTTACAAAAAGCTCGCCGATAAGACATAGCTATGGTAACGAATACACGGAATGCAAAATTTCGAGCCCGTAAACTTACTGGTTCTTCATTTATTCTTGAAGAAAAATTAAAGCTATAGAAGGTCTTAACATTGTGAAAAACTAGTACTTCATGGTTACACACACTATTTTTATAGGGCAAATATACAATTTTCAAGATAGTTTTGGAACCAATAAAAACTTAAAGTCAACCGATTTTGAAAAAAGTACCAAATACTCTTAATGTAGGAAGGCGAACTAAACGATGGCCACTATCAATTTTCTTCCATCTTATAAATGTGTGCAGCGAGCACTCTAAGACATATTGTCAACAGTGCAATGCCAGTGATAAAGAAAGTTCCTGAAAAATATTTAACTTTATTCTCATAAGAATATCTAACACTATTTTTAGTTAAAGGTGATTGCAAGGACTGGGGTGTAATTTACTGACACAAATATCACATCGGTAAACTCCTCACCACACAATTGTTTATAATAAAATCGGTGACACGTGTTCCGCTAGCTCGAGGCAAGCATCTTCAACAATCGTATAAACCGAACTTCGAGCTAGCGAAACACGTGTCACCGATTTTATTATAAACAATTGTGTGGTGAGGAGTTTACCGATGTGATATTTGTGTCACTATTTTTAGTTGCTAATAACTACGTCCAATTAACTTTTTGTTATTGTTTTACAACATTAATTGGTTAAGTTAATAAAAGTGTAAGACTGATAAAAGAAAGAAGTATTTGTTATATTTAAGCTAGGGAAAGCTGCTTTTGGTAACTTTTTTAATGTGAAATGCTTTTTTCTTAAAAAATGAAAATAAAAATGTTTTTGTTAATAAAACCATGTTTTATTTCCTTAATAAAGCCAGATATACTAAAAATATTATATATTTTTTCATAAATATAATAAAATATCTGGAGTTTAGTAAGTGGGTAATTATGAGCCAACCCCACGTCCGTGTAACTAATTTCCACTCCTATGACGCCGGGTTAAAACTTTCCAGTCACTTTCTAGTAGACTTAGGAGGATATTAGAGACAAATCGAGAAACACTTGATAACATAAGATATGCAGACAATATATGAATACTTGGCGCAAATAAAGGTGTGGTTTAAAACTGAATCCCACAAAAATAAAATTCATGCCTACAAGTAGAAATAAACAACCAGCAATTTAATTAATACTAAACAAGCAAAGAATGATTACTCCGTGCAACTCATACACTTATCTAAGGACAGCCATTAACTCAAGATAGGACCAGCTCACAGAAATACATTCAAGAATAGAAAAAGAGAGAGCATCGTTCAATAACATGAATAGCATATTTCCTTCAAACAAGATACATATACCTCCAAAAATTAGATTGCTGAAATGTTGTTTATTCCCCGTACTACTATACGGGGTGGAGGCATGAACAAAACTAAATATAAAATAAGTGTCTCTTTCCAGGGAATGTAAATGTAGTAAGCTTATCAGTAAAGTTTGACAAACGCGTGCTACGGTAGAAGCGTCGAGAGGGGATTTAGGTCAATGGGAAGCTAGTGGAAACTACCAACCAAATGTGATACAATTTACCACATTAGCAGGGTACAGTAAAAAACTGCAGAGTAGACGAGTTGAAAAATAAGAAAAATTGCGAAAGTGTGGATGAAACATGTTTTAAAATGTAATGACTCAGCAGTTTCCTTATTATTAAGCAGTAAAAGACTTAAAGAAAGTGATGCTGAAACCGTTATGAAGACAATAAAAGGTTTGCTAAGAGAACTTTGTATCACATGAGCCCAAGTCACAATGTTAGTTACTGATGGCGTTGCAACAATGCTGAAAGTTAGTGGAATGTTGAAAGTATACTTTTCGACGTTTCTTCACATAACATGCCTCATACACGCGTATCATCTCACTACAGAAACCATTGGAAAGGAGTATCCGATGGTGAATAATTTAATAGCATCTACCAAAAAAGTGTTTGTAAAATCTCAAACAATTGTATCCAAAACTTCCATTATCACCTCAGCCTGTAATAACTTGATGGGAAACATGGCTCCAGGCAGTATTTTACTATCATAAATATTTCGAAAATGTGAAGAATGTAGGGGGGATGTAAGTGGACGATCGCGCCGATAGTACTATTATAATCCGGAGTCTCTAAACGGGCTGGCAATCCATGGGTACGATTGCGCTGGTAGTAAATGTAATCTTCTTAACGAGACGGACAGTTAGGTAGGTTTGCAAATTAAAGCGGAGGTAGTTGGGAATATTAACTAAATTTATTAATTTTGTTGAACAATGTCCAAATAACTGTCGCTATAATAAGCGCTACAATGGAGAAGATGTTTAGTGAACGCAGCAACAATTTTGTTTTTTTTTTCGAAAATTTAAAATTCCGAAATTATGGAAGCACGTAAAAGTTAAAAGCAGTTAAGCAGTTAAAGCAGTGACCCTGATTTTAGGTACGTGTTTTATTATTAGAGGTATTAGTGTTGTATAAATGTGAACTTATAACATCTTGATACAGGTCAAAAAATTAATCACAAGCACGTTGATGGCGGATCTATGCAAATTCAAGCGTTTCGAAATACTGTGAAGAGAGAAACCCATGGATGACAATTGTGAAAAGACAGCTAACATTATTAATGAAGGACTAACTGAGTCGCCGATGGTTTTGAATTCGATTTACACCAAAGATGTTTAATAATAATAATAATAATAATAATAATAATAATTTATTCTTCATTTTATAATATAAACAGTATAAACTTCGTCAATGTACATAATTATAGATATTAGCCCTAGAATGCATGACCGGGTACCCGTGTGTCCACTAGCGATTTTAAACGTTTGTAGCTGCAAGACCAATACCAATAGAGTATTGAAACTTCGGATCTAGGAAGTTAAAGTCTTTTTGCGTTGTTTTGTAGACCATTTATGAAATTCGGTCCAGTGGTTTTATAATTATAAGCTTTCAAAGATTACACCTACGCAAACACATAACCGGGGTACCCGTGTACCCAATAGTTTTTGTATGCAAGAAAATGAGTAAACAAGAGGCTGTTTAACGATTTATCGTGAACTTTTTATTAGGAATTTATAAAAATACATTAAAAAACATGAATACTGAAGAATTTGGAAAAATTTTATAAGAATGTATTAGTTATTCCGGTCACAAGAAATGCAGACGCAATTTGTTATCGAGTGTTCCAGGCGCATTGGTTTGTTGCATATGCTGCATGCTTTCCGAGTTTTTCTTCTTCGTTTTGTTTCCCGCATGTAGCATAAATAGCGAGATCCAGTTATTGGCTTTCTCAATCCTGCTGCAGTAGATGTTGATGGACCGCATTCGTAAATAATTTCTAGTGGTCAATTCAAATAACTTTCTATAGCTATTTTTGTTGTGAAGTGTCTAGTTATTTGAGGATTGCGTGCACGTTCCTCAATGATGGGCATGCACATTTCTTCAGCTAATTTCCGAAGAAAAAGCTTTCGTCTGCTGGCAGAATTTGGGATCATGTCGTTATTCATGAGGTATAATTTATAAGCAGCCAAGGCCGTTGCATATATCTAAAATGTTCAAAAATAGTGATAGTGGCCACCGTTTTGTAGCTCGCTTTGTAGTATACTCTGAGAACAACTGATCCATGACATCAACGCCACCTTTGGTCTTATTATAAAATTCTATTATTTCAGGTTTGCCACTTTCTGCTATTTCGCCATCATAGTGCATCGATGACAGCAGGAACACGGCTTTGTTTTTGCAGAGAACACACTGTTATATTTTTCTGAAGCCAAACATAGTTGAACCAAGAGATTTATTCTTCTGCGTTTTCATTTCTGCTGGAATATATGTTTTATTTTTTCTGAGCGTTCCAACAAGCGTTAAGTTCCAGGATAATAAATGCTTTGCAAGCCCCAACGTTGCGAAAAATTGCTCTGGCACACACAAACTTGACACAAGTGTTGTTTTCGTCCACTAAAAGAACAAGAAACAAGCGTTTTTGCAAATAAATCGTCATTTCATATGTATACACAAATATGAATATCACAAATAATAAATTAGGTTTTCTTTTATTTATAGTTATTGACATATTTTCTTGTTGTAATAATTAATAAGCAATAAAATATTTCATAAAATATATTAATTTATTAAATTAGCTTTTTAACGGGTTTTAAATGACATATTTTTGAAGCTGAGAAGTTAAAAGTTAATAAAATTATAATGGGGTACGCGGGAACCCTGGTTATGTGTTTGCGTGATATACTTTGGTTATGTGTTCTACGGTTAAAAAAGATCATATACGCCACGCACACATGACGCAACAAACATAACAAATAAATCTTTAGCAGTCATTCATTAAAATATTCTTCTCATGAGTAGAACGCCTTTTTAAATAAGTATATTTTAAATACACTTTTAAATTTGATGTTTGCTAATGCTTTCAGATAATGCGCCAAGTGATTGAATATTTTTATACAGCTAAATACAGTTGCACTTTTGACCTTATTTTTGGCGGAAGAGGATGTAAATTGGAAGTGCCTATAGTGTCATATATATGTCATTGTTCATGTTTTGCAAAGAAATGGGAATAGTTTTCCTTAGCAAACATTACACACTCAAGTATAAAGATACCCGGTAATGTAAGTATTTTATAATTTATAAATAAGTTCTTACATGTGTCTCCTTGCCTTAAATTAAATACTGTTCTCAAGCATGTTTCCAACCTTAGCAAGTGTTTATACCGTAAACGCAGATCTAAGTATCCAAAATTACCAGCAGACATTTTTGAGACGCAAAAAACACTAGGCACACTCAATCTGTTTTCATATAAGTAAGCAAAATTTTTTTGTTGGAAAATTGCTATGTAAGTAATAATGTCATATTTTCGTGCATTAGCAACTTGAAATTGTTGAGTTCATGTTCGACGCTGTACACGGATGGCACATTTGATTATGCTCTTAAACACTTTGTACAAACCTTCACCATACATGGCATTAAAAATGGCTATTATGTGCCTTTAGTTTTTTGTTTGTTCTCAAACAAAGGTAAAGAGTCGTATTGGAAAACATTTAATATAATTAAAGAAGAGTGTATAATGGTTCATGTAAATTTTTAAACATATGAAGTAGTTGTTGATTTTTGACGAATCAATTCACGAAACTTAAAGGAAATGTGGCCAATGTAAAACTAATTGGCCGCATATTCTATTTATCTCAATCCTGAATTCTAAACATAAAAAATTGGTACTCATTTCTGAATATATGGATCGGAACTTCGAAATAGAGCAGTTTTTTGAATTAGATTCTCGGTCTAACATTTTTAGAGCCAAAAAGTGTGGGTGACTGCTTCGTATTTTATCTCTTATTATTTAATGTTGATAATAACCGACTGACAACAATCCTAGATTACAGAACAGAAAATTATATACAGGAGAATGATCCTTTCCACCCGAGATTTGAACTAACGCCTCGGTTACTTCAAGAAGCTCTACTTCCATTCGCAATTTAATAAAAGCTTTTATTGTTCCCACCCTAATATTTTGCAATATATTCATATTTTATATCAAAATCAGGCAAATGTTTTTGTTAAATTAAATAGCATAAGTTTACCAAAAATGATAACAAATAAAAAATATAAGAACCGCTTCATTTTCTTGCAGGACTTATTAATAAAGTACCTACCAAAACCAGAACATTAGCCGATTACATTTTGTAAAAGCGACTTTGTTTCACTATAATAAATTGTCATAAATAATATGTGATAACGTGTTAAGTATAGTTTTGTGTAGGATATACTCGAATGTATGAAGTATATATACATAAGTATCCATGTTTATATTAATAAATGATTTGTTGCAAATATTTTATATTTTCATTAATTATTATTTTTCCAATATTCTGGGATATTTCATAAATATTACAGAACAATCATTTACTGAATTAGGGGCGCGGCGCAATCGTGCCCAGGGATTAACAACTATGTACTTGGGCCGGAACGACGCAATCGTGTCATCCGCTTGAAACAACACAGATAATACCGGCACAATCGTCCTATACCGTTACAAAACAGTTACTTTTCTTTAGGAGACTCATTGAGTACCTTAGATAGTTTACAAGCCGCGCCACGCCACGCCACGCCACGCTAGAATGCTTGACGAATCCTATAGAAGTAGATGTCGCTCAAAAATTTAGTGCAGTTTGAAATAAAAATCCCGATTTATAAAAGGGTTCGGTCTATTGCAAATAAAGAGTGCATAGAAGAGAAAAAGGAATATCTGGATTACGCAAATCCTACTTCTCTAGATCATTTTCGAAATATACGAAAACGTTTTCAGACCAACGTTGAAGGTTAAGTGAATCGACAATGGAAGTGTTGCTCATGTTGCGGTTTTCCGTGGCTTACCGCATCAACACGTCAATAAAAGTGAGAACATATTATTTCTTAATAATATTGTATCTCATGTGCCTACTTTTGTGCGATACGCCTCTGACGTTGCACTCGTTTGTCGAACCTTACTTATAAACTTATCCGCCCAATAACGAATAGCTCCATCTCACTCTTGCGGTAGCATATTCCTGTGAAGATGCGTAGACGTGAAACGGAATAATGTTATCACTTTACTGGGAACTAAGTATGCTAGACGCATCACGTCCTGTTGTTTGACTGTCGTATGCATTCGGCATTCGTCTTTGAATTACAGCTATGTAAATTTACCCAAAAATCGAGAAAGGAAATTCTTTTGAATTACTCTATGACCTCTCCTAATTGAGCTAGAGAGCTGGGAGAGGTCATTTTACAGCATTTCACATGCTCCTTAAAATTTGATTTTTCATTGATTCCCTGTATTTAGCTGAATAACACAATAATGCTAATGCGTACATTTTAGTGGAAATAAATATGAATGCTAACCTGAAGAAAGAATACAGTAAAAAGATCAAAACAATTAAATTATACAAACTTGAAATCTGGCAGTACTTATTAGGTTAAAGTGCTCATTCCTGTTAAATCATAGCATGGCACAGCTTCTTTGTGGTGTGGCAGGTTGTAACTTATTCAGGCATAGACTGATGCTTTCTTGTATCAGGCTATCATTTCGTGACTAGACGGACCCCATGCTGAGCTCATAGTTGTTGTATTTCACATTGCTTTCTTGATTATTATTTTACTCTTAAATCATCAAGCGAGTGAAAATATGGCTTAATTTAATAGTTTTAATCAGAATTGTTCTCGAGAAGTTATTTTGATCAAGCATTGACTATCCAAGAAACACAGGAATACCGTACGTTTATTCCCAAAAGTGTATGAAAGCTATAAGTAGAAAACTTTTCAGATGATTTGCGAGCTTACGAAAAGAAAGTGTCAAAATCTACAAACAAACTTAAATAAGAAACTACGTCACCGCTGTCTATGAATGAAAGTGGTGGCTTGGGTTTCTTCATCAATCTGGGCCATCTACATCATTTTCATTTCCAAGAAACGCTGATGTATTGTTGATTCCAGAACTGGACGTTCTGAAAAAAGTAAACCCTGTGACTCCCACTTGAAGAAGTTCTGCTCTACTTGACAGTGATGTATGCCAAACAAATATGTTTTTTCTAATTTCAAATGAAAAACATTCTAGTACTTATCGAAAAGTTTCACTTTATTCTTATTAGAGTACACGTTTTCAGATTAGTGTTTATAATTATTTTTTCGGAAGTGTAAAAATTAGCAATTTTATGATATTCAGCTAATTAATAATAATAATAGTGACTTGACACCCCTCGGCGGGGTTCCGCCGCTTCTTCTGTGAAGCTTCCTAGATCCATTGGCCGGGGTGGATCAATCCCCAGTTCTCAGAGTTCCGACTCGCCTGCTAATATTTCGCCACAGACTTCTATTCAGCTAATTACATTGTATTAATGAAAAGTCAAGCTTCAGTTTTAATTTCTTTTTAACAGTGAAGCCATCATCATTCCAAATTTATATTTTTCTACGTAATTTACAACAATACTAACTATTCATGAATTAATAAACAACTGTGGAAGAATCCGAATTTGAAATATAATTTAATAATAATTACAAAATTGTGTTCTTCTCTTGCCATCCGTAATAATAATACATAAAATTTGTATACGAAATTACAGCTCTTGCAAAGCCGTACTGACGAGCGGTATAACCGCGAAACGTACGTCTACGGATGGCAAGAGAAGATCAAAATTTTGTAATTCGTAATAATAATGTAAATAAACATTTAAATTGAACCTATTCCTGGGCTTTTTAATTTCTTTCTAGTTTTCAACGAATTGGTTTTGTTTGATAACTATACTCACGGCTACGCATTTCACAATTATCCTACTTTTTCTTTAATTGTAGAAAACAATATCAATTCTTTCTAATACAGTTATTCTAATCATTCCCAGATTTTTTAGTTGTATACGATAACAAGAAATGATAATTTTATTGCTCATCTATTAACTGATTTGTCCGATTTGTATTATACGTTGATGTATATTGTAGTATGAATTTTAGGTAATTTTATAGAGAGCAAAATTTATTACAAATAATATTTATAAAATTTTAGTATTATATTAACGAAATAATGAACAATATAATCAAAATATATTACCTAAGTGTGTATAAGTGTAATTTGTTTTCTAATTCTTAACTTCTCTCTTTGTGTTGAATTCTTTCTTCACTTCTTTTCTTTGGTCTTTTCCTTTTATTGTACTTCTCTTTTCTTTGGTCTGTTCGTCGTTTGTAAACAACAACTTCTTTTTTGATGTGGTCTGCTTCTTTTCAACCCTGGTATTTTGTGTAACTTTTTATCTGACTTTTTCGTCGACCATCCCATTCCGTCCCTTATAAACAAACTTAATTTGTTTTTTTTTCTGGCACGTCGTTATAGCAATTTGGAATTCTAGATTTTGAAATGTTTTAAGTGTATGTGTGTGGTATATATTTACAATGCTTCTCTATTTCTTAAAGAATGCTTTCTATAAAATTTACATCTTTTTATTGATAATTTTACTAATGGAATATTACCATACTACAATATACTTTCTGATAATAGTAAGATATCATCAATAATTGTTATATAAAAGAAAAAATGTCAAATAGCAATCGTTTCCGCATTTTCTTAATTGATTGGAATAAAGAAGATCTTTTGTGGATCCTCAGCCGTTATAACATATTATGTGTGGATGTATGTACTTTCTAATAATAATAATTAGTCGAAGTCCACCGATATTTGTACAATGCATACTTCATTTACTTCCCACACATTCTCCTTTCACTTCATATTAGTAAATGTATATATGTTTTGCCAAACTTGCCACTGCTGATAATTATTATTATTATTATTAATTATTATCAGCAGTTATCGCAAACCTGGTAATGGAGGACCTAGAGCAAACTTGTTTGGCAAAACTAAATTCTAGTGTAAGTTTTTACAGACGTTATGTGGATGACTGTTTTTGTTCAGTAAGAAAGGATAGTATTGATGAGATATTAGATTAATTTAATAGTTATCATAATCAATTGAAATTTACATATGAGAGGGAATCTAATAACTCATTGAATTTCCTGAACGTGACAGTCATGCATAATAACGGTATTGTGAAAAAAAAATTGGCATATAAAGTCTACCAATACAGGAAGACATTTAAATTATTTTTCAGAAACATCAAAATTACATAAAATTAATGTAGTTACCGGTTTAGTTGATCAAGCGGTTAGATTAGCTAATCCTGACTTAAGGGAAAAAATTTAAACAAAGTTAAAGAAATGTTAGATAAAAATAATTATCCAAATAGTTTTTATGAAAAATAATAAAAAATAGAATTAACAAATTATACAATAGAGGAATTAAAAATAAAAAAATAAATGTTATAAAGCTATTCCTTACAAAAAAAAAGTTTAAGCGAAAAATAAAAAAAGAATTTAATAAAAACAACATAAATGTTACTTTCATTCCAAATTATAGTAACAGATCTCTTTTTCCTAATACTAAATCTAAAATAATTAAACAAAATCAGAGTAATGTAGTTTATAAAATAATAAACTGTAAAGACTGTGATGGTTGTTACATCGGTCAGACGAAACAATATTTAAAGAAAAGGTTGTATAGCCATAAGTATTCTTTAAATAATGATTTTGGTGCAATGACCGCTGTAACAAAGCATTACAAAGATCTTGGGTATTACTTTGATTTTGAAAACACAATTATATTACAAACAGAGAATAATTATAAAAAACACTAATATATGAAATGATAAATATACAGAAAGACACTAAAACTATTAATTTCAGGACCGATATTCAAAATTTAAGTAATGTATGTAGCAATTTGTTAAAATGACATTTGCATTTCTTAAGAAGGAAACCTTTGGTTAGGTTTTTAAATTTGGGTTTTCCCTAGTCCTTGAACAGAATTGTTAAGGTTTCGACAAAGATTTTTTGATATAAGGTTTTACTTAATTTGCATGTATGTTTACACATTAATTTAGTTTTTATAATTTATATATATATGAAAGTTGGTTACACATCCTCTATATCAAGAAATCCTAGTCATTAGTTATTTTGTTGATAGTTCCCAAATAAAAAACAAATGTTTGTTTATATATTTATCTAGTTATATTTTCAACGAAGAAGGTGTTCCGTAAACGTTTGTAAACGTTCTGAAAATATAACTATCGTTCAAACCAGCCTTGTTTTATTGACCTATTAGTAGAGATCTATCATATAAGACTCCATATTAGTGAATAAACTACAAAGAAGAGGAGACAGAGCATTTACATTATTTTTGTTGTAAATAACGGTTCCCCTAAAATAAAAATTAAACAATGGATCTAGTAACGATCCACCAAGGTGTTAGTTTAGACGAATTCAAACCAACCATCAAGGCGAACGGACTTAGTAATTGGAAAGCTGTGCAGGATTTTGGATTTAGAAGTTTTAACAAAACAGTTCGGCAAGAGAGTGTTGAGAGTTGTATGTGAGTTGGAATACTGTCGAATTGGTGACCTAAATAATTTGTTTAATTAGTCGACAAGGATGGCAAACTTAAATAGATAGGAGAATACGCTTTAAATGTACCATCCCATATTGTAATCAAGGGATATCTATCGGCAATAATCAAGTATGAAAGAAAGTTCTCCTCTATATTGGTAAGTTTTGAAATTCATTTATAGATTTCTTGTCCTCATTTTTAATAAGTGGCTGCCAGGCAGATAATATCTGAATTAATCAAAATTACACGGATAATATTCAGATTGTGGAACATAATTTACAAAACGCTCACGATATAGGTCTCAAATGAAACCTGAAATCTGATTTATTCATTTTTAAATCTATCTCTTTAAAAATTTGTCAATGTTGGCAATGGAGTAGATGTCGTTGAAAGGTCTAATAACAAATAATAATTAGTTTTGAGCATACGATTTGAGCAGATTATGCTTCTAGCAATTTCCATCAATATCAAACAAAAAATATAAGTATATGTGATCGTTGCTTATGTAAGTTTTTTTTTAATGAAAAGTTAATGAAAGGGAATGTTGTGTTTACTCCTATGAAAATCATATTGCCAAATGAACATCAAAATATTTTAAAATCGAAATCATGTTATAAATAATATAAATCACTTTTTGTAATATAGGCGGCTTTTGAGTGCTTAACAAAAAGATTCGATACCTGTTAGCATACTTGACATTCGCATACGCAAAATTATCAACAACATGTACCGTTCATTATAGCATACTAGCTTGTATGTGCAAAAGATCCTCTGTTTCCTTGGATAAATACATATTTAGAACGGGATCGATCCCTACAAATGGTTTATGGCAAATGCGAAGAGAGGCTATCGTTTCTGCCGATTATTTAAATTTCAACTTTCTTATGGAAGAATTAACGATCGAACCGCAGAATATGCATAATACTGCTTCTAATAATAAAATTTAGCAGTTTTTAAGCAACGATGCTTAAAATTATAAATTGTTAACTCGCCAAGGCATATATTCACACATTACGTTGATGACTGAATAAAATTGAGTGAAAACAAATATTTTTATAGCTTGTAAAGGTGTTGATTATTTCAAAACAAACATGCTTAATTCTGAACTTATCTATGTAATTACCAATAGTTTAATATATTATTTCGAGAATAATGATCAGGTTCAAACTATGTA
The DNA here is from genome assembly GCA_038088585.1 of Chrysina gloriosa. Taxonomy (NCBI): domain Eukaryota; kingdom Metazoa; phylum Arthropoda; class Insecta; order Coleoptera; family Scarabaeidae; genus Chrysina; species Chrysina gloriosa. The sequence continues at coordinate 28,767,443 of CM076089.1, forward strand.
AGAAAATTTGAAAACTAGTTTCAAAGAGTCACTTTAAGAGAGTCGATATTAATTAAACTGAACGAACTCAAGCAGAGGTTCAGCTTGCAAGCCATAACACGGTTTTCTTTGGGAGCTGCCTAAGTAATGAATCTCTTTTCAAGTTAGTTCATTTACTTTTATGAAACTATGTTACGGTCTCCTGGTTTGGAGAGAGCACCAAACAGTTACCCGTTTGCGTGGGGATATAAAATAAGAAAACAGGCTTTTCTGTTTTCATGCCGGTTTATTTGAACAGATAGATTGACATATATTTTTACAATAAAAGACATTTAGATAGACATATAACATATAACACATGTAGACAGATCATATTGATATTTACTAGGAAATAAAATAATTATAAAAATACGTATTCATATATATATAGTTTCAAGGTAAATTTTTTTCTTACACAATGTTCGCAACTCACTTATATTATATTCAATATCACGCACTTGGCGTGTATTCTATTTGTGTCTTTATTTTCTGATATAATGACATACAATTGTACTTGTGTTTCCCACTTAACACACGTTTGTGACTAAACGTTTCAAAATGCGCTTTGTTCAAATTAGTTCAAATATATATCTTTGCCTTGTTCTTAACGTTTTAAAATACGTTTGTCTTAAACGTTTCATATTCTATGCATCTATGTATTCAAAGATCGAATGATCTGTCTCTGCTTTTAGACCTAGGGACGGCCGGCCCTAATATTTTTGTACAACTCGTACATAGCAGCGGTTTACGAAGAAAGCTACGAACGTCGTCGGTGAGGCGGGTCAGTTCTAGACGACATTCGGGTGATATGGTTTCATGCTAAATTTCTGATATTGCTTTCTTCTAACGCGCTGGCCTCACCTAAGTAAGCGACAATTCCAGGGAACGTTACTCAAGTAGCCGGTCGGTCTTTTTCGACTCGTAGCCTACGTAATGGGCCACATGTATGTAGTCGACGCTTGATGAATAACTCTTTGTACGTTCGTACTGGAGCCGATCGACGAAGTTTCTTTTATCTGTATGTTAAGGATTTTCGGTACGCATTGTCGAAAGCGTTTATTGTTTGTCGGCGATGAATTTAGATAATGTTTGATACATAATACAAGCATTTACAAATTTCGAAACATAAAACTATTCTAAATTTAGTACATACATAAACAGAAATGAATATTAATTTTAACACATTGATACAAATAAAAACATCTATTGAAATTAAAACAAATGAATAATATCAATATATACAAAAACTGTTAATATAAGACTCTATTTCAAATGATGTATTTAAATCCTTAACAAACTATATACATATGTATGATATTGTACGTCAAGATTGTGCATCATACTTTCACACTGGTAAGGCTGGTGACTCTCCTGTAGATAATCGCTTTAATATACCAACAGTTAACAAAAAGACGAAGTTTGCTCAAAAATTATTAGCGATTTTATCGGTTTAAGGGATAAAATATATTCTATTAAGTTTGCTGATGATATCAACTAAAGATATAAAAAAATCTAAAGGTTTTGCTGAATCAGCTATAAAGCGAATTACATTCGATGCATACAAAGATGTTCTTCTTAAGAAACAATCTTTAGTATTAAATTTTAATAGGATTTCTAACTGTTACCAATAAATAATCTTTAAGTTAAGATGATTAATGAGAAAATGATGGATGACGGTATAAATAAACCTTGGGAATACCGTAGTCTACTAATGTTTCTTATCATTGTCAAGTATTGTACTTTTTAAGAATTATAAGTCAATTTAGAAATAAGAAGGAGAATAGTATTTTAACGTTATTTAATGCTTGTATGATACACACAAGTTTTAAATGTCTTAGATAGTTTACATACATTCATAGTAAAATGTTCTAAATTAATAGTCTTCACCCAATGAGGGATGTACTTTTTAATGCTTTCTTCTAATGTCGCTTCACATATATGTGATCATCATCATGGCACAAGAATTTATGTAAAATCTTCCTTATTTCGGAATATTATGCGTAACCATTGTTACGCAATAAACCGTGGTGATTTCACTCTAATCAAATTTGTTGTAATTCGTCACGTATGAAATTAAAATAAGGCGCATTCGGTTTAAAAACATAATGTGGTACTTTTACACCATCACCTATTGCCATTTCTTTTATCGTAATCAATTTCGTAATTGAGAACCTTACGCGTCTATTAAAAGCACCATCGGCACAGTCGCAGCTCGCTTCTTTATCAAACTTAAGACTTGTACTAAACTTAAACTGCTTGTATTATCCTTTTAACAACTCCGCTCAATGGAGAATACTTTACTATATTATCTTGTAGGATTAAACAACAAGCTATAGTGTTCGGTGTAAACGGAGCATCAGCTTCCAGATCTAATCTAATATCTACCGTGATGATTTAACAGAATCGTTCTGTTCAGAACCGTGTACACGTACTACACAAGAAGTAACGAAGGTATTGAAGTCCAAGAGCCGCTTTGCGCTAGATTTACCATGATTGACAAGTTCCGTAGACAATAAACAGTGCAATGATTTATGTTCATTTGGAGATTTTATCATATTGATAAGAGTCTGATTTTAAATGTAGTTTTATGTTATTAATTGAAGTGTGATCAAACTGGCTCGCATCGCTTGTTCGTTTCTAGGATAGAAATTCTCAGCAACAATTAGCGATTAAATCTTCTCAATGATGAAGGAACGACATCGCTAACAAAAATCTGTAATGAATTCAATACCTTTAATTTTCCTTCAGATACTCTCTCATATACCACACCTACGACTGATAATTTTTCTACCATAGATCACTTTCCAGTTGTCAGTAAAATATGTAGGTACCGTGAAATACACAAAAATGAAGTAAGTAAGGAAATCGATAATATGTTGAAACAAGATATTAAAACTTTCACTTGTCCCTGGTCAAATCATCTTTAGGTTCTGCCTAAAAGATTAGATGCTTCTGGAGAACGCGAATGGTGTGCTCTCATAGATTACCGTAACCATCAAACGCACAATATTGATAGGGATAAAACCACTCTACTCTCAATAATAATAATAATTTATTGGTTCAAAGTAACATTGTAGAAACTTACAAATAATTTACAATAAAGAGTGAACCAATAGGCAACACCTTCAGTTCAGCCATTTCGGCGCCCTGTTCTTCCAGATGTGCCTGTTGGGTGGAACAAAAGAAAACAAAAATGCAACACATGCAAGCCAAAACTGAACAATAATAATATTAGAAAAAGATAGTAAAAATACAGTCGAAACTCAATTATTAAATTAGCGCTCTGCAGCCAAAACCAAATCGCCAGAAAGAAGAAATCGCCACAAACTAAGTTTAAAAGAACGAGTCGATAACTGTTTAACGTGAATAGGTAGCTCATTCATTATACGTCCACAGGTATAACTGAAGGACCTCTTAAACTGAGCAGTGTGATGACGGGGCGTGTCTGTTCTAAACTTGATCTTATACAGCAGGTATGGTGGTATGCCGTGTGAAATAATTTTGTGCACAAAGCAGGCAAAGTGCAAATACCTACGACCGTACATATTTAGCCAACCAACCTCTAACAATTTATGAGAAATTCGGCGCCCTCTTCTAATGCCAAAGATAAAACGTAAGCAGGAGTTGTGCGCCACCTGAATCCGTCTAACATCCACACTATCCAAACAAGGACCATACAAACAGTCACAATAATTAAATTGTGATAGCACGAGAGTATCTGCTAATAAGCACTTAATTCGGGTATTAAGAACTTGTCTATGCGGAAAAATCATTTTTAAATTGCAATAAGCAGGCCTTATTAAATTATCAGTATTAATTTTGAATCTTAGATCTTTATCCATAAACAAACCCAAATTTTTATACAAGTTTTGCACGCAAGCTCAATCTTGTTAATGGATAGATGCACAATCCCATCAATACTTTTCTTGCTAGCGTTACTACCAAATACAATGTAACAAGACTTGGCCTCATTAATTTGCAAACTATGTCGTCGAGCAATTTCCACAGAACTCTTCAAATCTGCATTAATGGATCTAATTGCTGCGTCAACATTATTCACAAAAAGGAAGAGTGCAGTTGCGTATCATCTGCAAAAAAGTGAAAAGTAGAAGAAAAGTTCCCGAACAGCAACGATTGTGAAGTGTAAATTGTAAAGAGAAGCGGTCCCAATATGGATCCTTGAGGAATACCCGATTTCAAATTAGCAAAATCTGAAAAATTGTTGTCTCTTACTATTCTTTGTCTCCTACCACTCAAGTAATTAACAAAGAAAGAAAATTCGCTGCCATTAATGCCAATATAATGAAGAATAGCCAGCAGAACCCGATGCAAAAGCCTATCAAAAGCGTTAGAGAAGTCCAGAAGAATTAAAACAGTAATATGTCCGCGGTCAGTTGCAGTCATGATGTCATCTGATATTTTAGACAAGGCAGTTGCACAGTCAAAACCAGGTCGATATCCAGACTAAAACGAAGGAAGAATGGTATACTTTGTAATATGAGCCCTCAGTTGAAGTGCAACAACCCTTTTCAATATTTTAGAAAATGTTGGTAAAACGCTAATAGGCCTTAATTCTGAATAACTTTCCGGTTTAGAAACCTTTGAATCCTTCCAACAAGACGGAAATAAACCGCCACCAAGACAAATGTTTACTATATGAGTTATATGAGGAAGTATAATAGGACAGCATAAAACAATCATTTTAAAATTAATACAATCGATCCCGGCTGCATTAGAGGAAATCTCGTTAATGGCTAATTCGGTATCCTCTTCTGATATTAAATTGAATTGAAATTTACCGACACCAGGTCTAGTATGGTTATTATAAAAGTTGAGAACGTTAATGTCAGCCACATCAAATCCAGAAACAGACGAGAAGAAATTTTTGTTTTTCATTAGCGTTTTGCAAGTGTATTTGAAGTACACCTGTATTTTTGCGATAAATACTCATCGACTCTAGATCTTCCCACCAGTATGTTCGGTAACAGTACCCAACCGATGTTCAAAATATGCCCTCTTCTCCGCTTTAATCGCAGTAGAGGTATAATTCCTCAGTGTTTTATAATAATGCCAATCTCTGGACAAATTAGTGCTTTTAAATTTTTTAAAGAATTAATGCACCTATTTAAACGAGTCACTTTTTCGTTAATATCAGCCATTGAAAATATGTAATCCCATGACATCAACTTCAAATCACGAATAAACGTATCGTAATCAAAATCCCTAAACGAACGGGAATAACGAATTACAGGCAACTCAGTAACAGCATTCGCATCAAATTGAACAAATACTGTAGAATGATCTATAAGATCATGAATCGATATAACTTCAGCTTTAGTATAAGTCAGAGAGTTGGAAGCAATGGCAACGTCAAGTAAGGTCGCAGAACTCCCCTAACACAGGTTGGTTTGTCAATTGACATAACTCGAACTATTGCAAAATAGAATAAAAAATTATGCTGTGTGCATCATTAGCAAGTAAATTGACATTACATTCTCCGGGAAAAAGTAAATAATCTGAAAGTAGACTGATATGATTTTCATTAAAATACTCGAAAAAATTAGCGTTAGGGGGACGATAAAACACACCCACCGAAAATATCTTACCGTCACTATTTAGCCTGATGCAAAGCTGTTCAAAAGATGTCTCATCGTTGGTTGGAATAAGTTTAACTTTGTACTTCTTTCTAATGTAAATTGTAACGCCACCGTCATGACCAGCCCTGTCTTTTCGAAAAAGAACATAACCATCTAAAGGTATCTGGAATATCAGAATTGAGCCAAGTTTCAGTAACTGCAAAGATGTCCACATCTAAAGAGCGCACCGGTTCTCGAACGTCATTAAATTTATTCATCAGCGATCTAGAATTTAAATGCAAAGCGCTGATCATAGATGTTAGATGTTGGATTACTTGAGGTGGCACTGATGCCTGTTCCACTGCTACTTTTCCAGGTCTATTGTGGTCCTCATGCCTCTTTAGAGTACGCTCTCTAGCTTTATTCCCTTAATTAGACTTGACAGCTTTGAGAGCGGTTCTTCCGCATATACATATATTTTTAAAAGCGGACTTGAAGCCCTTGCTCCGTAATGCTGTTATATGCCTCTATAATAGAGTCCTGGCCTACCTTAAGCTTTGCCGGCTCCATCTCGGTGGCTGGATAGTCGTTGCATACTACCGCGATCCTCTCCAAAGCAGCCTCTTTGAAAGTAAAACCTTCTGGCCCCTTGCTTTTCGGAAGACCTGCGGGAGTACTGCCCTCCGACCTCGCCTTTTAGACTTCCGTCCTTTCTATACGTTTAGTAGCCTCATTGAGGCCTAACTTCCTTATCTAGACTACCCTGACCCTTTGTGCATGCCTAGTGAAGTTGGCCTTGATTATGGCTCTTTTAGCCTGTATGAAATCTTGGCCCTGTTTCACAAGCTTTTGCACTGTAGCCTTGGAAATCCTAGATAGCGTAGCTATACGAGGAGTAGCCAGGGAAGCATCTGTCCGCCCGATCAGAGCTCCGCTTGATCGGGTAAGGCTAATTACAAGGGGTTTCGCCTGGTGCCACCAGGGGAACGTTAAATACCGCACACGCCTGCGGCCACGCAACTCTCGGCACGCTACCTTACACCTTAGTTTGGTTCTTAACAGTGAGCCCCTGAGGACAGCGCTGATCATAGTGTCGTCATAGAATTTCGAAACACAATCTATGAATATATATAAATAAACCAAAAATAAAAATTAATCAAATGTATGAATCCATGAAACAATACATTTACTTAGATGTATATTTATGTATAATAGCTTAAATCAAGTAATCAATAAATTCACATACCCAGAAAAACACTAATTGTAACAGGAAATTAAAAACATTTTCTCTCACCTACGTCAAATCAACCGGATAAGTGTGAGTTTCTTAAAAGGTCTTGTAAATATTTAAGTCACGTTATATCTGATTCAAGGATAGGTTCCCATCCAAAAAGAAGTCGAAGCATTAGAAAAAGGAGTTCAACCAAGGAATCAAAAAAGACGTAAAGATGTTTTTGGATATGACCGGCTATTATAGAAAATTTATCGAACAGTATTCCACAATTGCTAAAACATTGTAACAGTTACTTGAAAGGGATGTTGAGTTCAATTGGCCAGAAGTGCAAATAAAGGGATTTCAATTATAATTCAAATATAATTAAAACTAGTAAATAAACCACTACTCCAGTATCCAAATTTCTGTAGACAATTTGTATTAAAAACTAATGCAGATTTACTTATTGCATATCAAGGGCGTACCTTAAATAAACCTTAAACTAGCTGGTCTACGACAAAAAAGAATTGCTTCCTGTAATTAACGCTGTTGAACATTCTCGGCCTTATCTGTTCAGGAGGAAGTCTCAAATGTTGACAGATCGCAGATCCTTTTCATCATCAAAGCAGCGTCCGCAAGAAAGCCAGTTTCGCAAAGGGAAGATCTGGAAAATGGCAATAGTACGATACTTCTTTGATTCCAGTGCAGCAACCTCACCATTCATCCCTGCTTAGAATTCAAACAGTGATTTATTACTAAATAATCATTTGATTTCGCCACTTGTCGTTAGTCTATAAAGATTTCTTCTTCGGTAGTTGAGACACCTTTGGGTGTATTTTGAAATGGGTCCCTAACTCACTCGTAACTTGCTATCAAGTTATCGCCCACAAGAAAATAGTGATAGTCAATGATACGTCTGACGATCATTACAAAGTCGAACATGGGCAATTAAATGAGCATCTGTTGCCCTATCCAACTGAATTGAAAACAATTTGTCACGCAACTTCCCGAAAAGCTAATGCTGTACATCTTCAGTTATATCACCAATTCGACGGGCAACAATATAATTTGGTAGAGGTATGGACTGCAATTGTTTTCCAAAATTATCTCCAAACATAGTTTCTACAATATCAATTGCAGGTGGCAAAATAAGTTCTTCACCAATACTGTGAGGCTTCATATATCTGGCTATTTTATACGAAAATTCGTAAGTAAAGTTTTTGCACTAATACACAACGTTTCTCCAAAAAATATTTTTTATGATTCTGATTTTTATCCGAAAATTCTCGGAGTTTGTTAACATGGGCAATGGGAATCGAACAAAAATTTATATAAGAGGTTTCAAGTAGCATGATCTGTATAATATTTGAATATTATTGGAGGCTCGTCTTGTGAAAGTACTTTGGTTATCCAAAACGTGTGCTTGCGTCATTATTAAAGTTTGTTAAAAAGGTGGTACCGCTGGTTGCGCACCGCATAACACTAGATACGTAATATAAAATATTACTGAAAAATAATATTGTTACTTTTACTATTGTCTTGATGTCCACCGTGGCAAGAGGCAACCGCCCTGCTAAGTTGCGTGGAATTCCAACATAAGCAAAGCTTCCATTGTCAATTCATAAAGCCGTCGACAGTTTTGTGAATACGTTGTCATATACTTCGAAAATGATCGTTCGACGGTCAGTGAAGTATGATTTGCAAATTTCAGGTATTCTTTTTTTTATCTGTGCACTCTTGATTTTCAATTATAGACCAAACCTTTTGTAAATCTGGATTTTTCGTTAAAATTGCAGAACACTTTTGAGAATCATCAACTCCTATAGTAATAAAATAAAATGTAGAGGTAGATGTTATTAACTTATCCACCATCGATACTTTTTTCGACTGGTTTCTGCTATAAGGTAACATGCGTGTATGAGGTGTTGGTAACGGTAATCTTCAACTCGTAGTCGACCTTGACAGTACGGCGAGAGAGTTGAAAGCGACAATATGTTGCACGCTGCACGCTAAATAACGAGGAGACGAGACACCCAAAGAGTGTAACGTTCCCTTCGAATGTGAACACATATCTCAGAAATTTCCCTGGATTAAAATATAGAAGTCCGCATATTTATTACACAATATGTAATAATGGATTAGTAATCGCGATAGGTTTGAATGTAGAAATCATTATAAAAATAAACGTCATGCATTGAATTTAAGTAATAGTATTTGAAAGATGGCACAAATAAGTTGGACGTCACCGGATCATATTAATCACCTTCCTGGATCGCAGCTTTAATTTAAAAAATATCTTACATTTTGAGTTGCCATTGAGTTGTTATTAGGATAACTAAACGTTGCATTTTAGTTGGTTCCGCGTTGGTAGCCATTTATTAAATTAATACAATTACGCAGTTTATGCGGTTTGGCGTAAAATTCATTAGGTAGGTATCTGCTTGAACTCTATACACTTTAGAAATACAAAATAGATAATAAAGCCACCAGTGATATATCTAACGTATAACTAACTAAAAAATTCGAAATGATATTTAAGCGCGAGCAATTTCACAAAGACATCTTGCTTGGTCATAATTATCGATTCAAATACGACCTGATATTTTCTTACAAAATTACACAGAATTGAAACCTTAATTGAATCGACTTGGCATAGGAGGACTAATGGGGAAATATTGATTTCGTATAAAGCTATCGGTAGAACAATTTGCATCCTTATCATTTCCTTAAGACTTTTTAGCAATAAACAATATTGTAACGTGAACTCGCTCAATTGGTAAACTTATGGAATAATTCTAGCACAGCAGTGGAAAACATCACTTTATTAGATAAATACAATATAGGATTCAGATATTTATACTAAAGCTTAGAACAATAGGTATATCTCACTACTGTTCGTTCAATATTACTGGTTATAATTGCTATCTAGTAAAAATGTTTGATATTTCTACGATGGTTTCTTATAAACGGTGCCTCAAAACCGACTGTAATTCTATTTTTTTAATAAATCGCATATCCCAATTGAATTTTGCAGATGTTTTCTAAAACACAGATATGGAGGTTAGGTGTAGAACACAACATCCAACAAATGCCCGTCTCGACTTTGTTGGCAAGCGTTCACCCTTTTCACGAAGGAATTTCGTCAATAACTCGTTGAATTTCCGTTTTGAGCTGCGGAAGTAATTGTGGATTGTTTGCATACACTTTTCGCTGAAGATGTTGAAACTGAGGAGTAAATAGGAACAATTGAACACCAGGATGGCCATCTAAGGCTGCTGGTTGTTAGAGACTATTTTTTGACAACCAGGTCTATTGTTGATAAATGGTTTCAACTGTGTCCAGATATTGTTTATAGCCGAATTCGATTTTGTGGTTTTGAACTTCCATTAACTACATTTAGTGCTCTCTCCCCTACGACTCTACCCGCAATAACATTTGCCTTGTGCAGAAAGATACTTGAGTGGGATAAGGAATGGCATCATGTCCTTAGTGATAAAGATTTTGGTTGAGAACACACGACCATATAACCGCCATATAAAAGTTAGATGAAGGCGTGGATGAAAAGTGCAAAATTCTCTTTTCAGCCCAAGGACATTAGCACCACCTGTAACTTACGGTATGGGACTCTATCACCCAGTAGATGTCCTTTGATTTTCACTCGAGGCAATATGACCGCTCAGCGATACATTCAGCAAGTAATGGATGCCCAAGTTCTTCAATTCCTCCAAACGCTGGAGGACCATATGTTTATTGTTTTATGACAATCCTCGTACTCGTATTGCGAAAACTACGTTAAACTGTCTTTAAAATAATAACGTCAACTCTTTGCCTTGCCCACCAAGATCAGCGAATTTTTCCCACATAGAGCATTTCCGGGACGCTACCGGTAGGAGGTTAAGGAATTTATCTAATCCATCGTTTACTTTAGAAGCTCTGCGACATGCTTGAGTTGCAATAGGCCTCGCTGACATTGATAAGCTTTTAGATTCAATACAACGAAGTTTTATTGAATACATACATACATAACGGATGTGGCTCAACACATAATACTGAAAAATAAAAAATTAGTTCATATTATTCTTTAGAAGTCTAATAATGATTTACTACGTACTGTTCAATGGTTAAAGATTTCTGCTGAATTAATCAAATAATTCCCGCTGGTATAGTTTCTGTCAAATCTTGTATTTTCTCTCAGTAACAGCTGAAGTATTATCGAATAACCAGTAATGTTGGTTTGACATACCGAATGACATACAGTTACTCACGAAAGTCTACATACACCAATATAACTCTGAAGTTAACTACTAAAAAACAACACTAAGTGTGCGAATGATTAGAATACAATTGTTGTAATGTAAAACTAATAACATGTAACTTTAGTCGATTTCAAGTGAATAGTTTGCCAACGAAAAAATGAATTTCAAAAAATATGCTTACGAAATCTCACGAAAGTGTACATACAGCCCAAAACTAACAATGTATTAAACGTAGTTTTTGTGCAGTAAGGAAAGTCTCGATGTTTATAGTAGTAACAAAGTTTGTACAGCATTTTTAGTTTTATCAAGTTGTGTTAACTGTCAACATGGTACGGAGAATGGAAATTTCGAATGATATCAAAGAATTAATCCTTAAATTAAAAAATGAAGGCAAATCATTAACAGAAATTTCAAAAATAGTTGGTAGACCACGATCATCGGTACAAACAGTATTACCGAATTATAAAAATACCGGTACAATTCAAAATAAGTCGCGTAGTGGTCGTCCATTCCTACTTTCCGCGAGGGATAAAAGGTACGTCATTAATAAGATTAAGCAAAATCCTAAAAACAGCACAGTCAAAGTAGCCCAATGTGTGGAATTAGAGTTGGGAAAGACTGTGAGTGCAGAATGTGTTCGTAGAGTTCTTCGAACAGCTGGTTATAATGGGCGCAGCGCTAGACCTAAACCGCATATTAGAGATGTAAACAGAATCAAGAGATTGAAATTCGCTAAAAAATATGAAAATGAGGAAGTGTGTTTCTGGGATAAGGTGTTATTTACGGATGAAACAAAGGTTAATTTGTTTCAATCAGACGGGCGTGTTAATGTTTGGCGGCAACCTAACACTGCATTTAAGAAGCAAAATGCACAACCTACAGTTAAGCATGGTGGGCAGTCGGTTCTACTTTGGGGTTGTATGTCAGCGGCTGGGGTAGGAAACATTGAGTTCATAGATGGAATTATGGACAAACATAAATATGTTAATATTTTGAAGGCACAATTGATTCAAAGTGCCAACAAATTGGAGCTTGGCAAGGGTTGGATATTCCAACAAGGCCAGGATCCCAAGCATACCTCTTTACTGGCAAAAGAATGGTTGCTTTAAAACAATTTGATTCTCCTCCTCAGTCGCCAGACTTAAACCCCATTGAACATTTCTGGGCAGAATTAAAAAACCGCTTAAGGAAAAAGGTAATAACTGGACGTGATTCCCTAAAGCGGGCTATAGTAGAAGAATGGGATCAAATATATAAAACAATGACACAGAAACTAGTACATTCGATGCAGCGTAGGCTAAAAGCCGTAATTACTGCCAATGGTGGCGTTACCAAGTATTAATTTATTGTTAGTACCTTTTCATTCAATTATTTATTTAATGTATGTAGACTTTTTGAGTTTTCATTTGTCTACTATTTGAGAATATTTTTTTATTTGTTGATGAAGTACTTTAATTTAGTGGAGAATTACTTATTATTATTATTATTATTATTATTATTACTTTTACATTATAACAATTATATTATAACCATTCCTATACATGAAAACTTTCTTTTAATGGTTAACTTGATATTTATATTGGTGTATGTAGACTTTCGTGAGTAACTGTACATGTCAAAACTTTTTACTAAAGCTATCTTTCCGTGAAATATGAATTCGTGTATCTACTTGTAAAACACAAATTGTAAGAGTAAAAACTGAATATGTTGTTTAAGTTCTTTCTAAATTATTTTTTAAATCATTTAGCCTGACATGAGCTTCTTTACAGGAAATCTTCTAGTTATATTGGTGGTAACACTCAGCCGTCGTTTGAGATCCATAACGAATTTCTTCTTAGCAAACTTGGCGGTCGCCGACTTCTGTGTAGGCACTTTCTGTGTCTATCAAAACTTATCTCTCTACTTAATAACCAAGTAAGTATAATTTCTAATTTTGTAATTGCCAATGAAATATGGTACGTAAATTGGCTTATTGTTGGTTAATGAGTCATTATCACTAGTTAATTGCTATTTTTTCTTAATGGAATTGTTTCGCACAACCAAGACGTCTGATTTGATTTATGTTCTAATTACATGTAGAGCAACTCGAATTACAGAAATATGATATCAGATTTCATTGTTGCTCTGTATTTGATGCGTATAAAATATAGAGCAATCAACATGCAAGTAGACAAGCTCAAATTTTGTTTCATGAAAAGTTTTTTTGCACGCAATTAGTTTAATTGGGGATATACATATGTAACCGTAAGTAACATTAATTGGAATGCTGTCTTTGGTTAAATCGTACAAAATATTCTCTACAAATTTATCTTTTTAGACATCTACCCTACCACTAACAAGTCAATCGTACAATAACACTACAGTTAATAGCTATATTTTCAGAACGTTAAAATAACGTTTTCGGATAAGCTTTGTCAGTAAAAGTATAACTACACGTGTGTATAAACAAACATTTGGGAACTATCAGGAAATAAAAACATCTAAATTATTGTTCAAAGAACTTCTGTATTACATAAAATTGATGTACGATAGTTACCGTATTAGTTGATCAAGCAGTTAGATTAGCTAATCTGGGGTTTAAAATGAATAAATTATACAATACAGGTACTAAAGATAATAATAGTCAAAGTTATAACACTAGTTCTTGCAAAAAAATAAAAAGAGATTTAATAAAAAACAATGTAAACATAACGTTTATTCCAAATTATAGTAATAAAGCTTCTTTTACACTAAATGTAAAATAAATAAACAAAATCAAAGCAATGTAGTTTATAAAATAAACTGTAAAGATAGGTGTTACATTGGTCAAAAATGTATAATCATAAGTTTTCTTTAAATGATGATTTTATGCAATGATCGCTATAACAAAACATCGTAGAGATTTAGGTCATTCCATTGATTTGCTAATACAATTATTTTAAGAAAAGAAAATAATTATAAAATAGGTAAATATGCCAAATCATTAATATAAAAGACGATGTTAAAACTATTAATTTCAGAACCAATGTTTAAAATTTAAATAATGTATACAGTAATTTATTAAAATAACATTGACATTTAATACTAAAGAAATCCATGACTAGGTTTTGTTTTGGATTTTCCCTTGTCCTTGAACAGAACTGTTAAGGTTTCGAAAACGATTTCTTGTTATAAGTGATTTTTTCTTTTATGATTTGCCTAAATGTATAGTTGTACATGAAAATATTAGAAGTAAAATTTTATACAGACCCTGTATATCAAGACATTCTAGTTGCTTTGTTGATAATTCCCAAATAAAACGAATGTTTGTTTATACATATACATATGTAGTTATATTTTCACTAACGAAAGTTCTGAATATATAGTTATTAACTCAAGTGTTGTTGTTTGATTGACCTGTTAAGTCCAAGATCATAAAACTATATATTTATGTGCAATATTAGAAGTTGCTCTTATAAGAATATAACTCACGTATAAATTCGGTAAACATATTCCTTTCTCTATATTTTTGTGAATGTGTGTATAATAATTCCTACGGAAATTGGGTACCATACACTTGTACAAGTGATTTTAACTATTTTGTAATTAGTTCGCCTATTGTTTCCAAATAATCATAAACAAATAATGTTTGGCTGCCCATATCTGTTGGGTAGAATATATGTTGCCATACGTGGAGATATGGGAAACGATAAGAGGTACAAGATCGGTCAAATGGGCATTTACGTGTCTACGAACAACTCGAGGTATGAAAAACCTATTTTCTTACCGAGGTACAACTTCAAGGTTGAGGTAATGGATAAGAGGGACGCTAGTGTATCGAATTTTCGATCTTCGTATGGGCTCTATATTAGGCTTTTTCATTTTGAAATGGCCATGAAGAATGTTTTCTAATCATATACAACACACTTCGTTCGGTAATAAAAAATGATCAAAAATTTCAATTTTACCTCTGCAATATGTCAGCATTACGATTAATTGCTTACTTTCGTTTCAGTTGGATCCTTGGCGATTTTCTCTGTAAGATGTATCATTTCACCACGTCTCTTAGCTACACTGCCAGCATATTCATTTTGGTCGTTATTTGCACAGAACGTTACTTTGCCATAATTTATCCGATTACCTGCAAGCAAATACTAACTCCGAAACGTTTAAGGGTGAGTGTGCTAAGAAGTTTTATTATATTATATTTTAATTACTTAATCCTAATATTGTTCTTACAAATCTACAATTCTTTATCTTCCATTTGATTTAACTTGGAATTTCGTTTCATCTGCTTTATTCTCTTCGCACTCAACCTCTCCTTATTTTCCCTTTATTAAGATTTATTTTCCTTCTTTTCCGAAGCAGATAAATAGTCTGACCTTAGTAATTTGAATTTTGGTTTTTAATTATGTCTCATGGTAATTAGAATACTGATATGTATTCATTTAAAAAATTGCATCCATGTAATAAATTAAAAAAATAGATGTATTACAATTTTTTGTAATTGAACTGAACTTTTTCATCTTATCGATTTGTATCTAGGTTAATTTCATACTACTTACCATAAACATTTAAGTACAGCCTTGAAACATCAGAATAACGCCCAATTCATTTAGATCAAGATACTTTCGGTAGGTATCAATACGACGAAACATTGCGGGAACGATGGCGTATGTAATATTTATTTCTCATAACTCTCTTTATTACCAAACCACCAAATTGTGTGAGTGCTCCGAAGGCAAAAAAAGAATTCGCTAAATGGGAGGAAATAGTTGATACGTGAGCTGCATCTTGCTATTAATTCGGTGGCGAGAAAGAAGATGACGTAACCAAGACCCTTAATCTACTCCTACATCACATTGAACGTGCCCAAGTAAGCCCACGTATTCGGAACCGACTTTTTTCTTCAGCATTATGCTTACTGACGTTAACATTCAACATTTGCAAATCCGGTCTGGAATATTTACCTCTCACTAGCATACGGTACAAAATAAAACTTTAGAGTACATATAAAGAAAATTATTTACAGCAATATATAAAATATCTTAAAACGATGCATGTAGTAATAATAAGAATAGTTAATTAATTTTGAGTACGCATTTTATAAGTGTAAAGGTTTGGTACATTTGTTTCATGAGACTTTGTGAATTTATATTTATACATATAATCAGCTTTTTTCAAAACTTTGTTATTGCAATTTAATTCAAACTATACTACCCGACATAGTAATTGCAACCCCTAGAGCGCGCTAAATTTTTTAACCCAATTTTGCAGAACCATCTAACTATTGAAAAGCAATAAATACAGAATACCAGATTCCTGAAGTGCATATGTAAAATATCTTCCAAAAATATTTTCAGAATGTCGAATATATTTTGAAGTATGTAACAAGGAAAAGAAAGAAACACTAATTGTAATAAAATTTATACAGGTTTTATTAAACAGATACCTATCACTTACATTTCTACATTAAACATTACATTCCCTTACTGTAAAAACAATTCACAATCAAATGCTTTTCAATATTTTCAATACTATTATGTCTCCTCCGTTACTAGCGATTTGTACGTTGAAGAACTTCGTTCGACGTCAACTGATGTGACTGCTGATTGGTGCATATTTTAAAACTTCCGGATTTAAATCGGTTTCAAAATTGTCATGGAGAATTTGGTTTGCTTGTTGCAACAAATTTAACTCGCTATTTCTTTTACAATATCATTAAATTTTTTATTTATTAATTGTCCTATTTTCTCCAGGAATTTTCTGAAGCTTTTCCTTAAATTCATCAATCAAATGAAGAGACTCTTGTAACGTGAGCGATTCAGTTTCAAGAACAACAATAGTTTTATGAAGAAAATCGTAATTTGATTTCATGAAGCAAAGTTCATGGTGCAGTGAATTATTTTCTAAAATTGATTTGCACTTTGAAACTGCACCAATATTTTCCTCTTCAAAACTTAAAATAAGTTCTTTAATAGAGATAAAGTTTTCTGTATAAAAACTGGCAGCTTTTAACCATGTTCCTCATGTTATGATCCTTGGTTCTGGGGGCAAAGGAGTATTAGGAAATTTTTCTCTGCAACACTGAATCCTCAGATGAGATTTTAAAAATATTTTCATTACGTTACTACAACTAAACTAACTAACTACAGAAAATGAATTTCTAATATTTTCCGCCACTCTGTTTAAACCTTGTTATGCTAAACACGTCACGTCAATTAAATTGGAACATAAAACTTTAAGTTGTTGACCAGCTTTGACCATGTATGACGCAGCATCGGAAATTGTGAGCACAATTTTATTAGTTGGAACAATGTCGGGAATGAAAAAATTCATGAAAGTTTCACTTATACACCTAACCATTGTTACATGCTTAGTTTCTTCAATTTGTTCACACGAAATCAAATAGGACGTACCAGGAGTGTTGTTATTTAAACAACCTATTAATAAACTTGCCATATAACGTCCACAAGTATCTGTGGTTTCATCTACTATCAAATATATAAAACTGTTATTTACAGTTTGATTGATTTCATTAATTACGTCCTTATATACATTTGTAACATAATTTTTCCTTAAAGTACTTTCGTGAGGTACAGTATTCTGCAATGCTTTTGCAAAACATTTTAAAATTTGGGTTTTGTAACTTATAAACTAATAATAACTAATAATTTCGAATAAAATACTTGTTGTTCACTCTGATTTTTTGGAGATGAAGATGAACCTGCTAGTGACTGACCTGCAGACGTATGTACTAATTTTGATTGTCTCATTTTTTCTAACGTTCGTTTATGAAGGTCAACCGAAAGATGTTCAGTTATCTGCGATTTTCTGTCACATGGAATCTAGGAAGGAATAAAATTATAGTAGAAAGTGTATACGTACACCCCTTTAGATATAAAACATATATACAAGCAAATAATTTTGTAATTAAAAAAATATTTTTATTAATGGAAATAATTTTATTCAGCAATCCTAAGCAAGTTTTTGAACCAATTGTATGGCAGACTAGAATTTGCAAAATAAACATGTACTTTTAATTAAATAAATAAAATAAAATTGTTTTGTAAAGTTATCAACTTACCATTTTACCGAACGGTATACAGAATATTTTTTCTTCCTTGGAACGTAATTCTGGAACGGTCTTGATACAGGAGGCTACTAAATAACTTTTCACTTTTGACATTTGTGGATAATACTCGGTAACACTTCACTTTATTCGGCGTTTGTAACAGTTGACAAAACATGCATTTGTCGGAAGAAGCTGACAGACCTAGACGAGTTTGATGGTAATTTTAATTATGGAAATCTGAAATAACTATAATACTAAAGGCACAAGGTATATTCGACATCGTAAATTAAAGATTGCTAAAACCGAAAGAAGAAAAATAACTACAGAAATGGAATCTCCATGACGTGAAAGTAGAGGAAATGCATATCATGAACCGCACTTTGTCAAAGAAAATGTCTGAAAAACGTAAAATAAATGAAAGGGGATGACGAACAACAAAAATGTAAGGTATTACATTTCCTTTTACACCTATTATAATAAGGAGATTATCATCATTTTGCGGTTAAGTGAATTACAAAATATTTTCAAATAAGAATAAGGAGGCTGTGGGTAAAATAATAATAATAATAATAATAATGTTTTATTGTCCAACAGATGACAGGTAAATCCAATTAAAGGACAATGAAGTGTATATAAACATAATAGCACAACTTAAACTAACTAAACTAATTGACTTAAACTAAATAACTAAAATAAGTAAGAAACTAAACAAGAACAATAAAATATACAGGAACGTTCATTGTGCAGTCTTTTGGTGTTGTGCAGTGTTCGTTGTTGCTCGAATGCTCGATTTTGTAAAAATAAAGACACGTATATGCATATACAACATTCAACTTTAGTATCATGACAATGTTGTAAAAAGAAAAGTGATTATAATGATGATGATATTAATTAATTCTTATTTTCGTAAAAGTAAGTACGTATTTATTGGGTAAGTTTCAAATACACACAGACTGTGAGATCGAGTTAAAAGAAAATTGATTGATAAAAATTGAAGACAATGATGAACCTAAAGACGATGTATGCGAAGTAAGTGAATTGGAAAATTTTCAAGAAAAAAAAAAACCGTAGTGGCAGAATTCCTGATAGGTTTAAGAATTAAGTATTACTCAAGCACAAAGAAGTATCACCTGGACGGGACAAGGACAAATGGATAGTAGTGTTTCACTTCGTATAACTGGAAAATAATTCATTCATCATTTTTAATACGCGCTTGAATATTTTTTCCTTAATATTTTAGCCAACACCTGTGTGTTACATTCAGTTGAAGGAGAGAAATTTAGAAAGTACCTTTAAAGTTATATTTCTTGGATGATATTGTGATCTTCTACCCTTATCTACCGTTCGTTCCTACAGGAGGTAGAAATGGCGTGAATATTTTTTATTACTTCATCATCCACATTGTCGATCTCGTCGTCCCGTTAACTCCTCGCTCCCTTCACTCCTATTTAAAAACGAATTGCGTCAATTTTACTTGCTTACTTGTGAGTGCCATTAAGTAGAGCAGACAGCAGGGTTGACAGAATTTAGGAACCTTATTATTTCTTTCGATTATTTTAATATAAAAACAAGATTTGCTGATAAATTTGCAATTGTACATTATTTATCAGGGTTTATTTACTGGTAGTTACTTATAGTTCGGCATTAGGAAGATGGTATAAAATCCAAATAAAAATTTTGTTTAGTGCGTCAAATAACCCCATTAATGAGGTTGGTTAGCATGTGTATTGGGGCAGGTAGATACAATTAATAAGGTATCTGTTAATTTGTGTTATACAAATTTGACTTTTTATACTTATAAAACATTATGTTACTGCTTGTATATTTTACATGAGCCCATAGTTTAGAAGAAATATACTGCATACATTTTTCGCCAGCTTTTCAGTTTTTATAGCATCCAAGCAAAACGTATTGTCTGAAACTCATGTTGCCCCTTTATTACCCTATTTTATATAAATGTTACGTGCAGTTATTTCTGTTCGATTCTCTTTTGTTCTGCTTTCGATTTTCTGAACATTCCTTCTGGTTTATTGGGTTTCTCTTTTCGGGCGTATCTGTAAATACTATAGTTTTCCTTTTGACATACTATGCTAACAAACTTCGGCATTATTGAGTAAATAGACACTGAAGTCGGTTCCAGTTTGAAGTATGCTACAACTATTTCACACGTGCGGTATACAGTGAGTCAAATATAGGAACGCCCTTCAGGGTCAGGCACAAAACCACTAGGTAAATGAGGTGGGCTGTGGAAACTGTACAACTTCACATTGAGATTGGTGCAAAAATTCTTCCGCATATGTACATATACGGAAGTTTAATACATAATCTTCTTCTTCTTCTTTTACCCTTTCTACCTTTCGGTGTAGGGGTTCGAGCCACCGAGCCGTATATGTACACGCATATACCGTACCGCTCCTGGCCCACTTAGTGGCATTTCCTTCATTTTCGCAGCTTATTAGAGGTCCAGATCCCTTTTTAGGATTTTAAACTGCTACGCTCTGCCGCTACCGGGTCTCGAACGCTCGAACGCCGGCCCTTCGCACTGTGAAGCGCGAGTTTTACCACTCAGCCACTGAGGGGTTAGTAATACATAATACTAATCAATAATATTTTATTTACCAACGAAACGATGCTAACTTACGCAGTTAGCTTCGTAAACCGTTTTTATTGCATTATAATATGTGCCTAATATCAGGAAGGTTACTGTATTTTACTGTTTCTGATATATTTCTTAAGGTGATAAGAGATTGCAATTTGTTAACACACTAACTAACCCCGGTCTACCCTACTTCATGATTACTACCCGAACCCCTATTTTCGTCATTTTGGTGCCCAGCAAGTTCTACGACATATATTGCAAAGTGCCCCAATCCTTTTGAAGGCCCATCTTCAAGCTAAGATACCACGTAGTAAGTTGGTATGGTTCCAATTTACTCATTTCTCTTTTTCTTATTATTACTCGACACGACGGATTTCAAATACAAAACATACTGCCACCCGATTTCCAAATTTTTGTTGTATTTGATTATCACCCCTTTTCTATTTTTTACTTTAAACACTTAATTAATTAATTAATTAATGTTATTAACAGACGTTCACAAAGTTATCTATCATACAGATAAGAAAACTACGTGTTAAGCACGCGTCTGCGTATATGTTTTATTTTAACTCATTCTGCACAACCCTTCTCCAGGTTCAGCTTTCACTTACTTAACTTGCTTACTAATATCAGTGCATAAAGGGACGTGCCTTGCCGGCCAGTCAATCAATTTTTCTTGTTATTTACAAGGATTGATTTCCTTCCCCATTAGCCTTGCTAATTAATAGTAGCAATAGAAGAAGATAAGGCCCATGCAAAGTGTCTAACGATGAACAGTCTAGCAATAACAATGTAAAGAAGAACCTCCCTTATTGAAAATGAATAGAAAGTTTGGTGCATGTATCATATGCAGTGAATTATAGAAGCATGCATTTAGAAGATCCTATAAAGGAAGATGTATTAAATATTAACAGAGTGTTTCAATACGTAAATGAAAGCATTGGTGACTGTAACTGAGACTGGTAAATTTGACTGTCTTCTGAAATACGGACTATGTCCTCGATTTTTTAATTAAAATGATATCTCATGTTATTGCAACATAAAGATCTAACAAGGGGAACACCAGACGATTCCGCTTTCGATTTTGACGGGTCTTATATATGTTATAGGAGGACCTCTTCTGAGTATCTGATTAACGGCTTAAATCGCACTTCGCCCTGGTTCGGCTGATTCTCTAGAAGACATACCTGTGACTTCCATGCGTTGTTAATATACCAGTAACGTTAGTAAGTAGAGTTATTAAATTAGCGTTCTTCAGACAAAATCAGGTCGCCGAAAAGAAATAGCCTCAAACTACGTTTAAAAGAGCCGGTCGATAATTGTTTAATATGAACAGGCAACTAATTCATTACACGTCCATAACTATAACTGAAGAATCTCTTAAACTGAGCAGTGTGATGGCGGAGCGTGTAAATTAAATCTTTCCTTCTAATATTAATGTTATGGACGTCTGTTCTAAACTTGATCTTGTGCAGCAGGTATGGTGGTATGCTGTGTAAAATAAATTTGTGCCCAAAGCAGGCAAACTGCAAATACCTACAACTGTACATGTTTAGTGAACCAACTTCTAACAATTTATGAGAAATTCGGCGCCGTGTTCTAATGCCAAAGATAAAACGTTAGTAGAAGTTCTGCGCTACTTGAATCTGTCTAACATCCACGCTATCCAAACAAAGGCCATACACACAGTCACAATAATTAAAATGGGATACCACGAGAGTATGAGATAGTAATGCGAGGTATTAAGAACTTGTCTATGCGGAGAAATCATTTTTAAATTGCAATAAGCGCGCCTTATTAAATTATTAGTATTAACTTTCCATCCATAAGCAAACCCAAATTTTTTATACAAGTTTTGCGAGCAAGCTCAATCTCGTTAATGAATAGATGTACAAATCCATCAATACGTTTCCTGTTAACTTTACTACCAAATATGATGTAACAAAACTTAGCCTCATTAATTTACAAATTATGTGGTCGGGAAACTTCCACAAAAGTCTCCAAATCTGCGTTAATGGATGCGTCAACATTATTCACACAAGAGGAAGAGTACAGCCCCAATATAGATCCTTGAGGAATACCCAATGTCGACTCAGCAAAATCCGAGAAATTGTTGTCTATTGCTATTCTTTGTCTCCTACCATTGAAATAATTTACAAAGAAAGACAATTTGCTACCATGAATGCCAATATAATGAAGAATAGCCAGAGAATTTGATGCGAAAGCCCATCAAAGGTCTTAGAGAAGCACAGAAGAATTAAAACAATAATATATCCACGGTTAGTTGCAGAAATTATGTCATAAAATATGTTAGACGAAGCAGTTGCACAGTTGAAATCCAGACTGAAACCCCTTCCAATATTTTAGAAAGTGTTGGTAAAACGCTAATCGGCCTTAAATCTTAAAAAGTTTCAGGTTTACACTTAAACTTTTGAAAGTGAGCATCCTTCCAACGAGATGGAAATAAACCGCCACCAAGACAGGTATTTACTACATGAGTTATATGAGGTAGTATAGCAGGACAGCACAAAACAATCATTTTAAGATTAATACAATCAATGCCCCGTTAGAGGAAATCTCGTTAATGGCTAATTCAGCTGCTATTTCTGACACTAAGTTAAATTGAAATGTACCGACACCAGGTCTGATATGGTTATTAATCGTCAATGTTAGCCGCCGCATCAAATCCAGAAGCAGATCAGAAGAATTTTTTAATTCCATTATTATTTTGCAAGTGTATTGGAAGTACACCAGCATTCTTGCGATAAATATTCAACAACTTCAAAATCTTCCGACCAGCATGTACGGTAACAGTACCCAACCGATGTTCAAAATATGCCCCCTTCTCCGCTTTAATCGCAGGAGACGTATAAGTCCTGTGTTTTATAATAATCCCAATTTCTGAAAAAATTAGTGCCTCGAAATTTATTCATATATTTTCCCACAACTTTGTGGTCTTGTTGATCTTTTCCTCTAGTGTTAAGACTACCTGATATTATTATTCGAGTCGTCCTTCGTTTGGTTTGCTGCTGTATCTATCTATAATCGCCATATTCTGGGTTTTAGATTTTTATCGATACTGCTTTTTAATTTTCCAACATCCTACCACACGTGAATGTTTAATTACTACTTTCATGTCCACTAAGTGTTTCCTTTCTTTGTCTTCGCTCCATACAAGTACGACATCTACTAATTCCGCATTAGTATAACAACGAGCCGTATCAATTAATTACTATACACGGAGATGAGAACTACATACTCAACAGCTTATCAAAACACTAAAAGCGAAAACAGCCACCAAAGCCAACTTGCGAACTAACATACCCCATGGTTAAGCGTTTACGTTTGAATGAATTTGTTATCGATTATCCCACCTTTTGTATCGCTAAAATCAAAACATTCCAAGTTTCACAAGAGCGGATTCTTCGATATGAAACTGGTTCATTGTTTCGAACTCAAGCCGCGCTGAAATAAGAAATTCATTTATACGTAAATGTTTTAACTGTAGAGTAGGTTAGTTCGCAAATGGCCTTAGTATTTTAACTTTTTAGTGTTTTTATAAATCCTTCAGTGTGTAGTTTCATCACATCTACATCTATATTAAGTAATTGATATGACTCGTTATTATAAGAATGCCGACTTAATATATGTATGTACATTAGGATGTCCGTTATTTGCATGGGCAATTTTTTCTTATGAAAATGTTCAATGATGCAAAAATGACTCTTCAAAAATTTTACGCCCCTGGGACCACGCCTTCCCTTCCCCTTACGTTTGAAATTTTATTCAATTATATTCATACCCAAAATAATAATAATAATAATAATAATAATAATAGTTCTTTATTTGTCCAACAGCATAACAGCAATTACAGGACAACACATTATAATAAATACAAATGTGCAGTATCTAATATAGAAAAAAAAAAATAGAATAGAATAAAATAACAGAATTCTTTTATATAAGTACATATAATAAAAAAGATGATGACATAATAGAATCAAAACCATGGAAAATAAATAAAATATTCCGTATCTAATGCAATGACGTGCTAAAAGAATACATTTATTCAAGTCATTCCAAAGTGAGCCATTTCAATTTAAATTTAAAAGTGTTCTGAGTGGTATACATTCAATTTATTTGACATTACATAAAGAGGAGACTTTAAGATATTAGTTCTGGCTCTTGGTAAGTTAAGGGTAGAATAATGTCTGGATGTTCGAGCCGGCACATTGAAGTTAGTAGTCGCAAGCAGTATAGGAGAGTCAATTTTGTTTTTGTTGTTGTGTTATTATTATTTTACATATCAAAATAAAATTTATAAACAAATTTTCGGTACTGCAATGGGTTCTCCATTATCAGCAGTTATAGCAAACCTGGTAATGCAGGACCTAGAGCAAACTTGTTTGGCAAAACTAAATTCTAGTGTAAGTTTTTACAGACGTTATGTGGATGACTGTTTTTGTTCCGTAAGAAAGGATAGTAGATTGATAGTAGATATTAGATTCATTTAATAGTTATCATAATAGATTAAAGTTTACATATTTACATAATACAGGAAGACATTTAAATTATTTTTCAGAAACATCAAAATTACATAAAATTAATGTAGTTACCGGTTTAGTTGATCAGGCGGTTAGATTAGCTAATCCTGAATTTAGGGAAAAGAATTTAAACAAAGTTAAAGAAATCTTAGATAAAAATAATTATCCAAATGGTTTTTATGAAAAAATAATAAAAAATAGAATTAACAAATTATACAATAGAGGAATTAAAAATTATAACAATAAATGTTATAACGCTATTCCTTATAAAAAGGGTTTAAGCGAAGAAATAAAAAAGAATTTAATAAAAACAACATAAACATTACTTTCATTCCAAATTATAGTAACAGATCTCTTTTTACTAATACTAAATCTAAAATAATTAAACAAAATCAGAGTAATGTAGTATTATAAAATAAACTGTAAACTGTGATGGTTGTTACATCGGTCAGACGAAACAATATTTAAAGAAAAGGTTGAATAGTGTAGTATGAATTTTAGTTAATTCTATAGAAAGCAAATATTATTACAATTAATATTTACAAAATTTTAGTATTATATTAACAAAATAATGAACAATATAATCAAAATATATTACCTAATGTGTGTATAAGTGTAATTTGTTTTCTAATTCTTAACTTCTCTCTCTCTCTCTTGAATTCTTTCTTCACTTCTTTTCTTTGGTCTTTTCCTTTTATTGAATTTCTTTTTCTTTGGTCTGTTCGTCGTTTGTAAACAACAACTTCGTTTTTGATGTGGTCTGCTTCTTTTCAACCCTGGTATTTTATATAACTTTTTATCTGACTTTTTCGTCGACCATCCCATACCGTCGTTCATAAACAAACTTCATTTCTTTTTTCGGCACGTCGTTATAGCAAATTTGGAATTCTAGATTTTGAAATGTTTCAAGTGTATGTGTGTCAAAATATTCTGTTGCATAAAAGCTGCGTTATTACTAACGCTCCATCTTTTCAATTTAAATCAATTCCTAACTCCCCACATGTTCTGCTGCACTGGCCAGTGCTCAATGAACCATAAAGTTCGGTCCTACATATTGCCCTGTCATTGATCCGTCGTTCAGTTTCCGGTAACTTGTAAAGAAGCCATTTACAATAGTGGCGATACGTTCACTCAGCTTTTATATATTTTTGTTGTTACTTATTTTAATTTTAATTACTGCACCTCTCTTTTGTTAGAAACAAGTCCCTTTTGTAGCTTATGAACTCGTATTTCTAGACGATATCCGCTGTCATTTATTAGGGGAAAAGGGCTAAATTAATTGTGCAATTTTATTCTTTATTACTTCTCATTACTTATAACTGATCGCTGCATCCATATTCTGTTCTTAAATATCTGGTCTAATGACATTATATTACGACATTAGTAATAATGTTGATGGTCAACCGTTTCCCGAATGTTCTGCTACCCTCAGCGTCATATTAAATAGACGTTAGAGAATTCTCGAATTAAACATATAGATTTACGAAAAGTTGGAGGTGTGGAAAACGGAAACGTCTAACTAAAATGAGGTTATATGAAGCGGAAGCAGAAGAAACCGTTGGCATCAACATGGGCGAGTCTATGCGACGTGCTCGGGGCCACTACATCTGCCATAAATACGTGGCCATGATATCAAGGCAGACTACTAAGCAACTTTTTGAAATTCAGAAAATGCAACGATTGTTTGATATGGCAACACAATTGAGTGAACTTATGGTGGGTATCAGGATACCGACATACTTAAAGAAACGAACAGGGTAACTACCTGATAAAAGAAGGGGCAAACAGGACGCATCCAGGATCTGAAGCGACATGTGGAATTCCTTATCAAATCGTAATCAATGTGTTAAACAGTGAAGGACAAGATAGCTACTAAGGCATTCTCGTATGGCGAGTAACAAGGAATCAAAATGAGAAAGCAGTGAGTCTGTTAATAGGACAGTGCTGGATCTAGAAACATCTGTATACTATAGGAATACTTGTGAGGAAAGAAATCTTCGCAACATGTCCTTTGTAAATGCTAAGTGCTGAGAAGTGTTGCACTAAAAATTTGGTTGACGGTTGATGGCCTGATGAAGTAGATATCTGAGAGGCAAAACAAGTCAGCAAGCTTGAGTACAGGGAGTACGGGGTAATATTCCACTTCGGATTTTGTTGATTTTGCTCTTGGGGACAAACAACTAAATTATTTTTCTCTAACTAACTACTAATGATACTCCATCCAGAAGAATGTTTACTGTTACGATGATGAAATTAACGATACTTTAAAAACATTACTATTTTTCTTAGCAATCTATTCCTGCTTGAGCATTGAGTTCTGAAGTAAACAGCTTTTACAAATGATTGATGTTTCAAATTAATCACAAGTACCTCAAAGTTATATTATGTGTCTGTCTACGATGTTAATCATCCTTAAAATATGCTTGAACGTCTGTTTCCGCGCAAAATCTCAATTGTAGAATTGATATGACAGTATTTTTGAAAATTCCTAGAATTTTAATGTGAGTTTAGTTTCAACTTATCTTCCTCGTTTTAATCGGAAGAACTTTAATTGCATAAATATCATAGTATAACCTTAATTTAACTCAAACACATGTCAGTTTTCCTTTTAAATTAACGCTAAGGTCGTGCTTATGTTATAGTTTGACCAAATTATCGTATAGAATGTTTCTAATCGGTAATCCTGGATGAATGATGCCTTGAGTTCAACATCAACATGCTAAAACAAATCCATTAAGAACGTCCCATTAAATATTCTTACGAGAATCTTTTGTATTTCTCCCATTTGTTTTAACTATACTTTCACATTTCTTTGACAACATAATTGGAGATAATTATGTACGTAAAACTCGTGGGCAGCGAGGCTTTTAGAATTTGAAATTAATCACTAGAACATTTGAAAATGTAAATGTTAGTTGAAATTTCGGGTATAATTAATGTCGATAAAGTAAGACTTATCTGATATGAATGGTGTCCTTGAAATTAAAATATTGGAACGTATACGGAAGAAAATTCGTCCAAAAAGGAAGAGTATAATATTAAGTGGATACTCTAAGACGTGGAAATAAATAAGATCAATTTCCTTAATAATACTGCAAAAGAGTAATTGATACTATTTAATACTAAAATTTACCTGAAGCTAACCTGCTACAATTTGTGATATAGACTGTGGAAATTTGGGAAATGTTGCTTAACTGATATGAAGATATAATACATACAGCCCTGCAGCATAACTTCCACAGTGCGGTGTACATGTCTTAGAATTGAAAATTGAATTTTGCGCATTTCTCTATATCTGCGTCTAACCCTAATACGACCGTTACGGGTTCCCAAATAGAACTTTAATTCATTACTAAAGGCGACATGTCACCACTTCATATTCTACTCAGACCTTTCTCTACACCAGACTAATCGTTATTGGCGTTGTAAAGCATTAAATGTAGTTCGTAGGAGCGCAAACCAAAGGATTGAATTTGATGATAAACTAACCTACACCGTGAAAGTATTTGGCAACAATAGACCTAATTGTTGAAAACCGCTCAAGGGTCTCTTCGGCCCTCCTTTAGACCAGCTCCGATAATCTCTAATTTATCTTATAATAGTACGAGTTCTGTTTAAATTTAGGTTGCAATGACCACGGCTACTTGATCAAACGTCTCCAAATTTTAATCGTTTATTACTTTTCAATTGCTTTTTTGTTTTTGTTGTCAAGCACTGGTATATTTACGCGGAATGATACTACTATGTCAAAATTATAATTACATTAATGGTTAGTCTATTTAACCAGGTTCGGCATCAATTTGCTGCGATCCATCGAAATATTAACGACATCAATTTAAGAGGTGACATTAATTTTATGAGCATATCAGTTTACGAAGTCGAGCGTAATTCAGCTCGATCCAAAATATCTAATATCTCCATCGAGTGCTAGGACACAAAATGTGTAACAGATAGGTCAATTGATTTTAATTTTAATTTTATGTTGAGACCATCATTAACTTTTTACAGTTATAATTTTAATAAAGATAGCCTTCAAAATTTAGAAAATAAGTTTGTTGAGTGAAGAAGCTATCACTATTTTTCATTGAAATTAATTAATAAGGTAACATGTGCAAAATAAGAAGTTGAGGTAATAAAAGCAATTTTAAATTTCGATTAAACTTATAATAGAATCAAATAAATTAGCAAGGTAACTGTTATACTGCTTATTTTTCAAACCGTATTTTAATCCAATTATTTTTTAAAACTTTATTTGGACTCGAGTAATAAAGTTATACGTGTAGTATGTTGTAAAACTGCAAATACAATTGTAACATTAGTATTTGAAATAAACTTCTCTTCACACATGGTATATAAATACCCCATCGTGCATCTTTCTTCATACCGACGAGCTTTTACATGCAAATAAGAATTTCATCCCCTTGTGCAAATTACTTACAATTAGAAACGCGCAATTCTTTCGAGTAAATATCTAAACAGCGGCGGATCACCGGAAAACTCCTTTGACCGGCATCCAATTTCAGCATAGGCGTTCCCGCTCTTTCGAGCGCGTGATTAGTAATATATACTTTTACCGTTACACGTATGTGCGTTTCTGTTACAGTTGGTGATACTCGGCGTTTGGGTTACGAGCGCCATTTACAGTTCGCCGAAGTTCTTTTGGTGCAATACTATCACCCATCCGAATCTCGACGGTACCGGAAACGAGACCATCTGCGCCACTAACCGATTGAAATACAATTCGGAATTGTTCGATACTATCAACTTCGTGCTGCTTTATGTCATACCGTTAGGGATCATGAGTGTAAGTTGATTATTGCTTTCGAAAACCTCGAATGTTTTGAAATATTGGATGCATGTGCATGTGTTTGTAAGGCAACTTACGATTACTTAATTCAAATGCATTGATTATATATCTGCATTCGCAACTCAAGAAAGAAACTTGCATTATTTTAAAACATTATGAATCTTTGTATACTCTTTTAGTTAAATATAACTTAACGCATAAGTAAAGTCAGATAGGTGATTACAGAATATAACAAATCTTTTAAGTTACATCTACCGTTATAAATAAAACAGTTAAATAACACTGGTCGACAAAAGAAATTTCTTTTTTTGTAACATAAAGCTTAATAGCATATTGTAGTAGAATGAACCTATCTAAATACGAAAATGGCCTACAAAAAGTTGTAACACGTAAGGTTTACTTGTTACATTAACCGTCCGGTCAGTAACTGGATACCCGGGTATCCATTTCTGTTTCCAGGGTAGAATTTATTAACTTCCCCTTAAAAAATTCTACGACAGCCCAGATCCCCGAAGGTGAAGTAGTTTGACGCCAATTTTTCGTCAAAATTTGTTCAATCCATCCATTCAATAAAAGTTATTCACTATCAAACTCCTCTGTTCAATGACCGGGTACCCGGGTACTCACTAAAGTTATTATATATGAAAGCGCGGTTTATACACACGAAGGAGACCACTTATCATGGTGTTTATGTAACTTGACTTTCTAATAAATAATCAACAATATAGTTTATGATTTCCTTCATTTAAACATTTTTTATTGAAAACAATAGTAAACATAATAGGTACAAAAAGCATCATTCAGTTTTTATATCTTAGTTATTTTTCTCTTTTATTTACAATGACACATAGCTATATTAAAGAACAAGTAAATTAAATTATTTCGCACACCGCTCACATATCGTGGTTGAAATACAATGTTCATACAAATGTTCATACAAATAACTCACATACCGAACACAATTTACGAGTTTTGCGACGTTTTTTGAATTTGCTTTGAAGACAAACATGCCATACACCGGTAACTTGTTTCCTCTCGGTTGAATTGAGTTGTGCCTGTTTCGAAGATTCAGATGTTGCTAGCTGCAC
The DNA here is from genome assembly GCA_038088585.1 of Chrysina gloriosa. NCBI lineage: Eukaryota > Metazoa > Arthropoda > Insecta > Coleoptera > Scarabaeidae > Chrysina > Chrysina gloriosa. Next base: position 28,798,577 of record CM076089.1, read on the forward strand.
ATATGGATTTTTAGCTCTACCAAAAGACTTTCAATTGACACTTTCGTTTTGAAATACCTAATGATTTGTGCATCACTCTCCATGCGATGAGCACGAGTATTGGTATCATCAAATCGAATGAAACGAATGATGTTCCAGAAGCGAGAGATGCCCATTGCTGCACTATACAATGGATATGAGTACGACTGCCACATATCATTTGTATTGTCAGTATTCGAGTTGTTGGCACCAGAAGTTATCAAAATAGCCAGGAATGCATGTTTTTCCCTGGATTTCTTTCATTATATGCTGCAAAGTTGAGCTTGCTTATTTGTTGATATGACGTATGATGATATCAGCCATTTCCGGCGTGAAAAACAATTTGAATGTGTCGAGATTTGGCAGCATTTTGGTGTTCCTATTAGATCCACATCTCTGTCGCACAATATTGTGCCTTCCAGCTTGATGTTCACTTATTGGTGCCTCAGCGTAAGCCCTGAGCACGCACGAACGCAATCCGTCGTTGAAGGATTTTCGCGGTTAGTTTGAACGCTTTTTTAAGACCGATAGTCGCGCCCGAAAAATTATGCTGTCTGGATACGAAAGCTTAACGTACAGTTACAACGCACAAATAAATCGCGGTTTGTGCGTACCAACTAGAACAATACAAAATTTGGACGCACGGCAACTGAGACGGTAGGTGGGTACCCGGGTACCCGGTTATTGAACGAATGGTAAGTTTTTACCATTTTTGTTACTGACCGGACGGTTAAACAAACATGTAGAACTGTATCATGTAATATTTATTGAAAAAATGATATAAGTTTTATAGCCCTGTAGATCTACTATATTTATAGTTTATATTAAGTTGACATCTAAGAAAAAACAAATACCAAAAATAATTACTTGGAACACACTAATTCTATTTTATCCTTTTATGTGGGGCCACATCTCTCTTCAAAATGAACAGTAATCACCCATCATCACTGCATCTCATCGTTCTTGGTACCGAATTTCCATTGTCCTTTTACCCTGTTCGTCGCTACCGGCGCCTAAATTCTTTGGAAAAATGATAAACAGAAATAGAGAAAGTGAATTTTTAATGACATTCGGCAACCAAGCGCTTTGTATGTTCATTCACTAGTTCTTCGTAGTTTGCATGCATCTGGTTGCCTGAAAGTGCCTCACTACACTTACAAAATGGGTTCATCTGAGTTCTTGCGCAGTGAAGTTTTCTATAAAATTTACATCGTCCAGCAATTTTCTATTTTGTGGTCCAATAAAAATGCCTTCTTTTAATTTGGCGTCACATAACTTGGGAAAGGCATTTAAACCCTTCACCCTCTTTATTTTTTCATTTTCTTAAATCTACAAGTGGCACATACTTTTTACAAAACATTTCAAGTTCCCGGTTTAAATTCACTCCATTCAGACCAAATTTTAATTACATAATGTTCATCCACTGCACGACTGTCCCGCAGACAAAGAATACAACTATATTTTGTAAATCCTCCCTTAAGTCCCAGTAAAATTGCTATAACTTTTAAATCCACACATATCTGCCATTTTTACCGGTTGTAGTTTATTGCATCTGAAAGGATGCGTATATTTTCATAGGTTTCTTTCATTATCAGTGAATGGGCAAGTGGTATAGATGATTTCAAATTTTCACAGCTTTTAAACTATATTTCGATGATTCTATGAACAAGCGCCACTCACAGGAGAATGCTCCATATTGAGTTCCTGCACTAAAACGTAGATGTCCGACCTAACGCATTTTCCATATTGTAAAATGTAGAAAACGTAACATTTCTTTTCCTAAAAGTCGCAATTTTTGTTTCTTTGGTTAGTAAGTTCCACTCTTTAAGACAGGAAGCAAGATGTTTTGACTATTTCTTTGATAACCACAAATCGCGTACTACATTATTTAACTAACTTTGAATCAACTGTGGGTCAACGGAACTGGTACTTGAAGTTAAATTGGGGTCGGTAGACGGTTTTTCGGATGCCTGATGATGCATTACTGCCCCCGTTATCTCCTAAAACCATATCTTGCCAATCTAAAGCCGAAATTGGTACTGGTAAGTCTGCATTGTGAAGAACAGGTTTTATGGTAGAAGGCAAATTCGGATATTCGATTTTGCGTTCTTCATTGGTGGATTCTCGCCATACCATTGGAACTGCTCCAGAAATCTTTTTCTCTGTCATCAAGTTGCTTATTGGCTTATCTGGTGCGAGCACACCAATGAAATCAACCGTGATATCCTTGAGATATAAACCGCACGATTCATTTATTTAGGTTTTACATCTCAGTTGATTTCTATCCCCTTTTCTCTCCTTTGATACAGTTGCTTTGTAAATATTTTTGTACGTCCTTTAAAATACTTCTTCTTTGCTTTCTTTTCTTTTCTCTATTAAGCTTATTTTCGTTTTCTTTTATTTTCCAGTTAAGTCTCAAACAATGTGTTATTACAATCTTCATGTCTAAACATTTACAATTTTATTAATTTGTGACTGGTTAACCTTCGCTTTAGTTTTCTCTAAGAAGGAACTTTTGTGAAGGCCGTAGTTCTTCGGGCACTGCATCGATCCTCCATAATATACAGATAGAAGCTTCCAATATTTATATGGTTTGGAAATGTCTATTAAGTCAGCAGTGTTTCGTCAACTTTCTTTCAAATTTCTGGTAGCTGATGATTCTGCAATCAAAAGATAAAATTGTGTGCGGTTCTCTAGGGTTTCCCATGCGAGTTTCTCATCTTATTGTTAGTTATATCGTCTTCAACGAATTTTGAAATCTTGCCTTCATTTATTTTTTGTGCTCGTGCACCTGTGGCATTTGTTAGAATAACAACAAGAGAACACTGGCAACCCGCAAATGCAAATTTCAATCGTACAAACTGAAATAATACCTTGGAATGAGAGCAGTACATTTGTTCAAGCGGCTGAATCTGCCGATTTCGAAGTAAAGCGCCCTCCAAAAGTTTGCGCGATTTTTTAATTTTTGTAAATATCTCGGAAACTATAATTATAACAAATATCTTTTCTTTTAAAGATAACTTGAAGTATATTACAGGTAGAGTTGGTTTTACGTAGAAAATAGTGCCGTATTACAAACGTAGTTCCAGAGATACTTATGAAAATGAAAAAAAAAAAACGTAGATAAATTTTTGGAGAGGGTTGCACCCTGAAATCGAGTGATTCGGCCGTTAAAAAATTGTGTTGGTTATTCTTTCAGTCTGTACAGTTTCGTGTAACGTTAAGAATTCAGGAAACGCTTCGGTGAAAATGAAATTCACTTACACTCACACTAGCGGCCAAATTTCAAGCCAAACTTCTGCTTAAACCCAACAACGGACGAAAAGAGAATTTCGAAGTGAATAAAAGCAAACGTCAATCTCTACCAGGCGGTTTACCGAATGGTAATTGCGATAACTTTTTAAAAAAGCGAAATTAGGGCCATATTTTAGTATCTTAAGTCTATTGATATATTTGTTTTCCAGTCTTCCCGGTAATCTTTTGTCAGTTGGTCTCTTACGACTTTCTGTGGTCATTTTATTTATATATTCATTACATTTTCTTCTTCTTCGGTATGTATATCTATCTATCCTATTTATCCTCTCCTTATATATACACAGTAATCCAGGATAATTTACGTGTGCCACTCTGTACTAATATGATATTTGCCGCTCCATATGCATGCATTTAACGACAAATACCATAGGCGTACCGACAATCCATTCCTTTTGTCACTCAATGTATTACATTACTGGATTTTAAAACAAACTTTATATCAAATTCTTAAAAACTGCGAACTAAACGATGCAAGAAAGAAAAAGTAACGAAAATTATTGCTTTATTTGTCCAAATATAGAATTAAGCTTAACTTCAAGTAATCGGTGGTCAAAACCATCGTAACCTAAAAGTTGATAGTTAATAATGATTAACATTTTCAGTTAGTAAACCTACCAAAATATAGTATAGTCGCCGTTTTAGTCTTGAAGGAGAATGTTTGTGATAAAATAAGTGAAAAACGAACGGAATAATCTGTAAAACTTGAACGAAAACGCTAATAAAATAATCACTAAAATGACAACTGAGAATTTTATCTGTACGCCTATGATGAGGCCACTGATCATCGAAACGAATCATGACTGAACTATCAATTTTTCCTTGTATAAAAATATATATAAATAGTTTTGATAATATAACGACAATACGATTGTCACGTGACCGTCAATCATTCTGGATCACTGTGTATATGTGTGTGTGTGTATTTTATACAATTCTAGTTTTTACTACTGCGGGTTATTCTTCGCAAAGTTTGTGTTCATGCTTACTTCGGAATTTCTTTGGTCTGATTGTCAATAGTGTTACGCTTCCATGCATACATTAGTTAAGAGAAAACTCAAGTCTCCGGTAAAAATTAACCAGAGATAGTAGGACGACATCATTAATAATAAAGCGAATGCAACAAAACTGGTAAAACGACAAAACGCATTAAATAATCACAGACAGGGTTGCCAGAATCAGAAAAGTTGTGCATGCGTTTCGATCATGTCGTGTTAAGTTTTATATTTGCTATCAGGATTATCTTCATCAAACTTCATGCTACGTTTACAAGCATTTTTGGTGCACTTCCATTAGGAATACCGTTGTGGCTATTATGCGTTACGGGCATGTCGCGTGTCAGTTGTATTCGCTAAGAGAGTTACCCTACTGAAGTTCCATATTACGTTTTGAAGCACTTTTAATGCACTTCAGTTCGCAATAGCATTTTCGCTGTTGTGCATACGTTACGATTGCGTTGTGTTTGACTATATTCTCTATTGGGGTTATCCACTTCCAACTTCATGTTACGCTTTGAAGCACTTTTGGTGCATTCCGGTTAGGGATAGCGATCTGACCGTTGTGCATATGCTACTATTATGTGGTTTTTGGTTTATATTACCTGTGGGTTTCCTCTTCTAGCTTTGTGTTACATTTTGAAGCGCTTTTGACATATCCATTTATTACCAAATGCTTGTGGTATCCATTTTACTCATAAAACTTATCTTAACTTGTTTAATGCTGATTAATATATTTTCATTTTCTCCGAATCTTGGTTTAATGAATCCATCCACAGCAATGGTCTTCACTGGTACATTATCTGTTTTATGCTTTAATCAAAATATGATTTGGTAAACCTAATTTGGTGGGGTGGGGAGGGTAGTTATAGCCTTTAATGGGAGAACATATCTCACTTTGTTTCTGATATTATGTTTCGTATTCTTCAGCGTGGGTATTTATACCCCACCTTCAGTAAGTGCATTTTTTCAATCGCTCGAATTGGCAAGCCTGATCACTCTGTTCTCTTCGTTGAAAAGTGTAATCTCTAACCAAAATTACCTAATTATTACTTGTATATATATATATATATATATATATATATTTCGTGACCTTTTGATACTTATCTTATATGATAGATCTCTACCACTAATAGGCCAATAAAACAAGGCTGGTTTGAACGATAGTTATATTTTCAGAACGTTTACAAACGTTTTCGGAACACCGAAACGTAAACGTTCTGAAAATATAACTATCGTTCAAACCAGCCTTGTTTTATTGACTTATTAGTGGTAGAGATCTATCATATAAGATTATTACTTGTAGGTATACTAATGGTAATGCCAATCTTTCGGAACACCGAAACGTAAACTTTCTGAAAATATAACTATCGTTCAAACCAGCCTTGTTTTATTGCCCTATTAGTGGTAGAGATCTATCATATAAGATTATTACTTGTAGGTATACTAATGGTAATGCCAACCTTCCTAGGACGACCACTCTATATAATTTTAATGAGGCTCTAATTCAACACCCGTTTAACAATTAACCTAACCATCAAAATAGATTTTTAGATCTAATATTTAATCCACCAATGAATATTGTTGTTGAGAACGAACAATCTCCTTTACTTTCCGATGTTCCTTATCACTCGACGCATGTTGAATGAATATTCCCATGACTAATCAAACCAAACAATTCGCTTCGAATAATAGCTATTCAAAGCAAAATAATATGAGGTTTTAACAACTGATTGGGATGACTTGAAGATTTTTGAAGATATAATAGATAAATGTGTTGATAAGTTCTATGAAATAGTCTATGCAGTACTTCAAAATTCTTCCACCATATCTAGTTCTTTTCCTCATTAGCTTACTATGAAACTCAAGCGTAATCTTAAATTGAGGAGGGTTCATCATAGAAAATGAAAATCCACTTGCAAACTGTGTTTCTACCGCGAATTCAGTCACCCTAGAAGCCTTACCAAAATGCGGATATATAATGCGAGTAAGTAATTTACACGTAATGCTGAAGCAAACCTAAAACTAAATTCTAGACTTTTGGCAATGCATCCAATTAAAAATGGAACATATCGAGTTCGTCTTTAACGCACGACAATAATTTCTGTTAAGAGAATCCGAACGATATAGTTCAAGGATTTGATAATACGCTCTCACGTGTGCACTGTGCTCATCTGATAGCGCTATTTGCACGAATACAGTGGTTACTTGTTGTAATCCTGATTCCTTTGGTATTTCTCCCATTAATGAAAGTGATATTTTGAAGAGCATTATGAAACTTAAGCAAACATTAAGCAGAGGTGATCATCAAATAGTCTCGCTTTCCATTAGAAATTATCGCACGTTGTTGGTTTCTTCTTTCAAGATAATTTTTAATTTCGCTTTACAAATTTGCTTAGCTGTATTATATAGCATTGCCTCTGTTGTTAGAAATTCTAAATTTCTCCTCGATCTTGACGCAATAAAAGTAGTACGCGTACTTTGATTTCTTGCGTAGTAAACTAGAATATGGTTTTGTAATCTGGTCGGCTATATGTTTGTCTCAGATCCTCAAACCAGATGCTGTAAACCCTGTGAGAAATCATAATCACAATTCTCTTCTGATTGAACATCGGATTCAAGCATTTCTAAAACCACGAGAAATGGTTACTGTAAATTTATTGTATAATATAGCTCGTAGTAATGTCGATTATCCTGCACTTTTTGGTTCATTAACTTCATCATATCCAGAACTGAATCTAGAAATGTTGATACCTTCTGCGTGCATAGAAGTAAAACCAATGTCAGTGTTAAGGTCATATTTTTACAAAACAAGGGATTCGATATTCAAACCTTTCTTTTAGGTTGAGCATAACTATAATACCAATAACTATTATTACTATTTTCTTTCTAAAACTGAATAATGTACTATATGTAAATACATTGTGTATATATTTATATATATATATGTATATATATATATATATATACATGTACATAATAAAAGTAATAAATAAGTTTAATGAATTTATAACGAAGTAAACTTGATTTAAACCCTAAAATCATTTCCAACCTGTATATATTTAGTCCTTCATAAATGTATGTATGCGGACATGTCCGTGGTAGTAATAACTCCTCCTAAACTAATCATTAACTTATATTTGATAAATATTCAAAAACATTATAAAGATGTATCATCTGTTTTTGTTCCACTCTCCTCCGTCTAAAATTATATTCACATATATTGGAAATCTCGCAGCTTTTATACACGAGAATTGCGGTTGGATTGTGGAGGAGCTCACGACAATTGGAGAAGCAGTTGAATGCCTCGAATCCTAACACTTACCAGACCTTAACGAGACAGGCCTCCACCAGATACAAGCACCAGCTGGAAACAAAGGTAAGTTTTGTTTTGATCGTTTCTTTTCCGATGTTCGTACAGTTGCCTATGTGAAATTTCTGAATGCGGCTTTTTATTCTACGTATATTTCATTTTTTTTTTGACATTTTTCAATTGCTTCTCGATCGGATACACGAAAGAAAATATGTGTCAACATTTCTCGTTTAAATTGACAATATTTTTGTACGAAGTTACATATGGGGGAGGAAATGTTATTGATTATTTTGGCGAAGTTTTTCCTCCCTTAATCTGATTTGTAAAACCGGTGGAAAGTTGAAGGGTGGAAATATAATAGATTTGAAAATTTTACAAATCAATTGCGTGATGAAAGGTTCTCTACACTTTTTCTTATCTTGCGAGAAAACTACGAATAAAATTTATTCTGTTTCCTTAATTTTGGAAAATAATGATCAACTATGCAAAGAGAATGATCGGAAATTTACTATGGACTATCTAAATTGGTATTAGAATACTCACAGAAAATATACGTTAGGATTGTAGATATCTTTATTTACATTACACAAAGATGTTGCGATAAATTCAATGCTAAATATTTAATATCGTGTTACTTTGAAAGCAGTCGCTCCTTAAATCTTTGTACTGAAATGCTGGTACAAAAATAGGGAGCCTGTTGGGCAGTGAAATTCGTATTAATTAATTTCAGTTCTTTGCTATTAACAAGCCCTAATTAGCGTGTTCGTTTGAAGGTCGTTGAGCTGTTATAACCGTTAAGGCCTAAACCAAACATCAAAAATCGGAAGCATTCTTTGATGTACAACGTATAGCTCTAAAATTACAACGCTGCGGATATGCCCTTCCTGCTTGTCCTTACCTTTATATTTATATTTTCATTTACTTACTTTTTTTTTTTTGTTGTTTTGTTTGTTTCTCATAAGCTTCTTGTAGATTTTCACATTTTGTTTACCTTGCTTATATTTTCGTTTAGGGTTGTTTCTAATTGCGTTATTTTATGATTGGATGCATACCAGGTACGCGTAACCTAATTATTAAAAAAGGGCATCTTATAGATATATTTTATAGATATATTTTATAGATTGTTTTATGTATTGTGCAACGTATGCATAGACGATACAATACAATACAAGGGATTAACTTAAATACATGAGAAATTTGCGAGACGCACGTTTTGTAAGTAATATGAATAACGTTTTGATAATCAGTAGTTTGATAACTATAAATCTCTTAAAACCAACATTTTATAATACCAGATCATTATTAATACTGCCAACGTGCATGAAAATACCGAGGAACCAATTGATTTCATTCCATCCTCACATTTTATCATACACAAAGTTAGTTTTTAATAAACAATATTATTATTCACTATTTTATTCCAAATATTGGTTACTGAATTGTGGATTTTAAAATATGTGTGTCATTATTTTTATGTAGCTGATAGAATTCGATATTCTGCAAATGCCGATATAATTTTAATGTATTTATTCAACCCATTATCGAGTTATATTAAAGAATTCTAAAATAATCTTTGAAGGACATTTTCACCCCCTTGAAATGAATTTGGGCCGTTAGAAAATGGTTCCGGAGATTCCTCCATATGGATTCTCTATGAATAAAGTTTCAAATTTCCTCCCTAATTGACGCTTGTGCGAGTTTCTTAGTGAGCCATGATGTTTCCGTCCCGTATCTAAGCACCAGGTTAGTATTAGTTTGGGTCTTTGCCATTAACGCTATCTGACAAGCGTTCGCCATTAGACTAACTTTTTAGAATGAACTAGGATCATATCTTGTTGATGTTGCGGATTTCCGCTTACTAGAACAATATCACTCGGGAAATAGGGATGGAGGCATTCTATATTGGACCAATCTATCACTCCGAAGATGTCGATGGATGATCGAGAACATATATGGACAACTTTGGTAGAAGTGTTCTTAACGAACACCTTGCGTTATTGAGATTTTGTTGATTTTTGCTGGACGTAGATTATTGCAGAGGAGTAAATATTTCCGATTAGTTTTGTATATCTCTATCAACGAGTTAAATACTTGTGTCGAATACCTTTTGGTACTCTATAAAAGCTAAATAAAGTTTCAGATGATATTCATTGCACTATTCTACTAGATGTCTATTATTCCATTAGTAATTATTTTCGTGAGCTATTTATATATCTGAGACAGCAGACCTATTGGCCTGTAGTTATAAAGCTTTCTATTCAGCTTTTTTTTAATAGTTATCATAATAGATTAAAATTTACATATGAGAGAGAATCTAATAACTCATTGAATTTCCTGAACGTGACAGTCATGTATAATAACGGCATTGTGAAAACAAATTGGCATATAAAGTCTACCAATACAGGAAGACATTTAAATTATTTTTCAGAAACATCAAAATTACATAAAATTAATGTAGTTACCGGTTTAGTTGATCAAGCGGTTAGATTAGCTAATCCTGAATTTAGGGAAAAGAATTTAAACAAAGTTGAAGAAATCTTAGATAAAAATAATTATCCAAATAGTTTTTATGAAAAAATAATAAAAAATAGAATTAACAAATTATATAATAGAGGAATTAAAATTAATAACAATAAATGTTATAGCGCTATTCCTTATAAAAAAGGTTTAAGCGAAAAATAAAAAAGAATTTAATAAAAACAACATAAACATTACTTTCATTCCAAATTATAGTAACAGATCTCTTTTTACTAATACTAAATCCAAAATAATTAAACAAAATCAAAGTAATGTAGTTTATAAAATAAACTGTAAAGACTGTGATGGTTGTTACATCGGTCAGACGAAACAATATTTAAAGAAAAGGTTGTATAGCCATAAGTATTCTTTAAATAATGATTTTGGTGCAATGACCGCTGTAACAAAACATTACAAAGATCTTGGGCATTACTTTGATTTTGAAAACACAATTATATTAAAAACAGAGAATAATTATAAAAAAGACTAATATATGAAATGATAAATATACAAAAAGACACTAAAACTATTAATTTCAGGACCGATATTCAAAATTTAAGTAATGTATATAGCAATTTGTTAAAATGACATTTGCATTTCTTAAGAAGGAAACCTTTGGCTAGGTTTTTGAATTTGGTTTTCCCTAGTCCTTGAACAGAATTGTTAAGGTTTCGACAAAGATTTCTTTGATATAAGGTTTTACTTAATTTGCATGTATGTTTACACATTAATTTAGTTTTTATAATTTATATATATATATAAAAGTTGGTTATACATCCTCTATATCAAGAGATCCTAGTCACTAGTTATTTTGTTGATAGTCCCAAATAAAAAACAAAAGTTTGTTTATATATTTATCTAGTTATATTTTCACTGACGAAGGTGTTCCGAAAACGTTTGTAAACGTTCTGAAAATATAACTATCGCTCAAACCAGCCTTGTTTTATTGACCTATTAGTGGTAGATCTCTATCATATAAGATAAGTATAAAAGGTCACGAAATATATATATATATATACATTTGCTTTTTTTTTTATGAAAGAGAACGACTTCTGCTTCTATCCATTATTGTAGAACTTGGTATAATTGAAAGCATCTATTAAAGGGAAGTTTGGTTGTTTTAGAGCCTTCCTCTTTGAGAATATCTGGAAGTATGCCATCTGGATCAGCGGGGTTTTAAGGATTAAAAAGAAAGATTTTGCTTTCGGTAATTTCTAGTATGTCCTGAAAGCCAATTTAGGTGTTCTTTACTGCCGTATAACCCAATATAGGAATTTGACAACCAGTATCAGCATTTCTTATCTGTTTGCGATATTATTATATTTCTAGTATCATGTTATAGCGTACGTCTTTCCGCTACTAATCTGCTTGTTACATATCTTAGGCATTTTGCTATTCTCAATAGTTGTTATATGTTTTGTTATAATTTTGGCGTTATAATTTTGAATGTCTTTTCAATTTATTTAGTTCGGGCCGCTAGACTAGATCTTTATCTTTGATTTCATTATTCTTCTTTATTTAAAGAGCTTCGTCATGTTTGAATGTTTATTCTATACTACTTCTTCGGGACTTTTACTGATAATATTACTTAACTCGTTGGCATCTGTAAGATTATATCAGTATCTCCTAAGTTTGGAAGTGTCTGTCTACTTTGTCGTCTATTTTTACTTGCTACTGTTTCTTTCTGCATATAATTAGTTTGAAGTTATACGATATAAGGAGGCACAAATGTATGTTGGCTAGAAATAAGAGTTTAAGACATAACTCCTCCCTGATAATTGGAGTTAGAGAGAAATCAAGTTTCGCGCGGGAAGGATTACATTTGTAAGGTAGATCTGTCCTCTCTGTGTTACACTTAACCAATTAATACAGTACAGTACAGCGTCGATTATCCGAACACTGGTTAGCCTAATATTCATTTACCACTTCTCTGAATAAATTAAAAGAGGATTTTGATACAAGAATTAACGCAATGAAATCTTCAAGTGATCAACCGACGCAGGAATGGCGACAATTCGAGGACGTGGTCCAGGAGGTGATGGAGCGCCAGAAGAGCAAAAATAAATTGATCTTGTTTGGAGTTGGCGAACAGTCCAGCGATTTGTCTGGTGAGCAGCGAGCAGACATGGACCGTTGTACTGTTGGCAGTATTCTTTCATCTGTCAAGCCAGGTATCCAGCTTGATAACGTTAGAGCCTATCGGTTGGGCCGTTTCGGGAGTCCTCGCAGTCGACCTCTAAAGGTTGTCTTGGTAAGTGAGTCTGAGGTCAGTGAACTGATTGGACGGGCGAAGACTTTGAAAAGCACTACGGAATATAATCGCATTTGTCTTATGACAGAACACCTAAGCAAATTGAGCAATATAAAAAACAAACGCGAATTAAATGATAGGATTGAAAATGGCGAAAGTAATCTTAAGATTGGTTATAAGAATGGCATACCACGTAATATCTCTTTAAACTAAGTGCTCCCAGTCACAATTCTTTACATTGCATATATCAAAACGTTAGAGGACTAAGGACCAAGACTGTGGATTTTCTCAACTCTGCTAGTTCAACTACTTTTGATGTTATTGCTTTGACAGAAACTTGGCTTAGTGAAGATGTAAACTCTTGCGAACTGTTTCCTTCGGAGTTTGCGGTTTATCGTCATGACAGGGACTTTCAGGTGACAGGCCCGTCTAGGGGAGGGGTGTACTGCTGGCAGTGAGAACTGATTTAAAGTGTTTGTGTTTGGATTTGTCACCGATTTGGTTGACTGTGACTTCTGTGGATATTGTCGGGGTGGAATTAGTGTGTAGTGATGGTTGTAAGATTTCAGTTTTTGTTGTTTATATTCCACCGTCGATATCGACCAATGATTTTAAAGTATTTCCGGAAGCCTTCAATACAGGTGATGGTGCTAGCAATGATAATGTTTTATTATTGGGAAATTTCAATACACCTTCGTTCATGACGGGTGTTACAAATAGAAATGCAATTATTTAAATAATTTCAAGGAGTTCAATAATTTTTCTCAATACAATAATGTATTTAATATGTATGGTCACATGCTAGACTTAGTATTTTCTACTTTCCTTTGCGACGTTTGCCGATTGGCAGATCCTCTTGTCAGTGAGGATGCACATCATCCTACAATTTCCGTGGATTTTGGAGTAGTTACAGTGCCGTTTAGACAGTTTCAGTGGAATGACAAGACTAAAATTTGTAATGTTAAGAAAGCTAATTTTCCTGTACTATACGGTTCTCTCCTTACTACGGACTGGTCTTCCTTACGGCTGACTGATGACGTCAACGCTGCGTGTAACTTATTTTGCGATATTTTGAACAGTGTATTTGAGGCGTCAGTTCCTAAGTTGTGTCCTGGATCTAATCAACGTCGTCATTACCCCCGTGGTTCAATGGTGAGATTGTTAGTTGTTTACGTACTAAATTTTCAATGTTCAAACTCTATAAGAGGTATAAGACCGAGCATTATCATAACCAATTTAAGTTCTATCGAACTATGGCGAAAAACTAATGGATTCAACATACAAGGTTTACTTGTCTGAAACGGAGGCGCTATTATCTGCCGATCCAAGGAAGTTTTGGGCTTTTATCCATTCCAAGAGGGACAATACAAGGATACCAGGTCTTTTAAGGCATAACAATGTTGATCTTAGTTCTCCAGACACTATAGTTAACGTTTTTGGTCAATACTTTAGTAATGTATATACAACTTCTGACCAGAGTAATGTATCTAACAATTCCACTACGAACGATTTGAATTCAACTTTATTCGTTGGACGAGTTACGGTCCAGGAAGTGGAGCTTGCTCTGAGATCTTGTAAGAGCTCTTTAACTAGTGATTTCGATGGTATACCTAGTTTTATTCTTAAGGATTTTGCCTCGGTATTTGCGGATCCACTTTGTACTTTATATAACCTAATTCTCAGAGATTCAAAGTTTCCCACAGTTTGGAAGCGGGCTTTCGTGACTCCGATACTCAAGAAGGGAGATCCTTCTGAGATTTGTAACTATTGGCCTATTTCCTTATTGTGCAATTTCTCCAAAGTATTTGAATCTATTTTGTACAGAGAGATCTACGCACATATCAGGAACTACATTTCTGATTGCCAGCACGGTTTTATGCGAAAGCGCTCTACTGTGACCAATCTGGTCTGCTTTATACAATTTGTGTCGGAGGTTCTTGATGATATGGGCCAAGTGGACGTAATTTATCTGGATTTTCAGAAAGCATTTGATCAGGTTGACCACTTTGTTCTACTGGGAAAGCTACAGAGTTTTGGTTTTTCGGACGCACTTATTGCTTTACTGAAGTCTTATTTGTTAGAAAGAGAGCAGTATGTACAATATCGTAATCACACTTCATCATCTGTCGTACGTCCGGTATCCCACAAGGATCGAATTTTGGTCCTCTCTTATTTTTGATCTTTATTAACGATCTCTCTGATGTTATCAGTTGCAATAAGTTGCTATTTGCCGACGATATTAAGTTGTTCGCTTGTATAAATTCAGATGCCGGTTGTGAATTTCTCCAAGAGAATATCAACGCTATCCAGAGATGGTGTTCGCACTGTCATTTGTCGTTGAATGTTGCTAAGTGCAACTATATGACTTATACTAAGAAATTTGTACCACTTCTTCATTCCTATTGTATTAACGGGGCCATTATAGGCAGGGTTGATACCTTTAGGGATTTGGGCGTGATCTTCGACTCGAAGTTAACTTTTAACGACCACGTTAATGACATAGTTTCAAAATCTTTTAAAATGTATGGTTTCGTTTTTACAGTACGGAGTTCAACAGAATACAAACTCTAAAACAATTATTCTTCTCCCTAATACGCTCTAAATCATGGTTGCACAGACTTATGAAGACTAGGGGCCACTCGGGCAAATCATGAACTGATGGCGGGCCGGCCGCTAGAAGTATAGGTAATTAAAGACAATAAAGAATTGATAATAATTTATTAAAATTCAAAAAGAATTTATTAATTTGAAGCGTGGCACTGCATAGTGCTTACAATCTTTTATATTTGGCTCAAATTTACTTGTAGCAACACGTAAAACTGCTTCCAAACTTTCATTTGCAAGGCGGTTTCGATTTTTTGTTTTATTATTATTTAGTATTGAAAAAGTTTGTTCACATATATAGGTAGAACCAAATAAGCTGGCACATTTCAGAGCGTCTATGCGCAACTTTTCGTACATATTTTTATCAATGCAGCGGTAAAAGTTCAGCAAGTCTCCTTCGTTGAATTTGTTGCGTAAATCTTGATCGTTTTGAATGTCGATAATTTCTAACTGCATTGACTCTGGCTCATTTTCAACTGAAATCGTGAAAGGATTGCTGAATATGTCCAACAGAGGTTTCACTTTTTCACCATTTTCTTATAATTCGGAAAATGATTGTAATTTCCAGAATTCAATTGTGATCTGAAAAGTATCAGCTTGCATTGAACGGATGATACATGAGCGTAGAGCTGGGATATCAGTTGATTTTTGCCTTGAAGCCGTGTGTTCAAGACATTCAAATGATTTGTAATGTCAACTAAAAAGCCAAATCACACAACCAATCAGGATTTTTAAGTTCCGGGACATCCCTTTGCTTTTCCGCCAGAAATATTCCAATTTCTTCTATTAAATTTAGAAATCGTTCCAGTGTCAATCCACGGCTTAGCCACCTTACTTCTGTATAATACAGTAAATCTCCGTATTCGCTTTCGATGTCATCAAGGAATTGTTTGAATTGTCTGTGATTGAGTCCTCGTGATTTTATGAAATTTACAGTCGAAACTACCACTTTCATGACATTTTGAAATTCAATTTTTTAGAACAGAGGTTTTCTTGGTGTATAATGCAGTGAAACTGCATGAGATCTTCAGCGTTTATGTTTTTTCCTTGCAGATGCTTTTTCAGTAAAGTAATTAGCCCGGAATTGACACCAATCATCGAAGGAGCACCATCAGTCGCAACTCCCGATAATTTTGATAAGTCCAAATCAGTTTTTGAACACTCATCCAAAAGTACATTGAGTATATCAACACCTTTGGTTTGACTTTTCAATGAACACATTCCGAATAACTCTTCTAAGACTTCAAAATCTTGAGTAACACCTCGTATGAATATGAGAAGTTGAGCTGTGGAACTAATATCAGTGGATTCGTCGAGTGCTAATGAAAAAATTCAATGATCTTAGTTTTTTCAATTAATAGTTCCGCAATATTACCTGACAAAGACATAATTCGTCTTTGGATAGTCATACGATTCAGTTGAATTTTCTCAAACTTTTTGCTGCTTCTGGACACATTTTCTTAGCGGCAATTTCTATGCATTCTTTTACAAAATCGTCATCATTGAAGGAGCGACTTCGCTTTGCTATCATTCGAGAAATTTCATAAGTAAGTTCTGTAGCTGTTTCTGAATCTTGAATGGGTTTTGTAAACATAGCATGCTGACCAATAAGCTCCCGTTTTAAAGACAACATTTTTTGCTTTCTTAATTCGCCTGTAAACTTGGTAAAAGAAGGATGCTGCGTTTCATAGTGCCTTTTTACATTATATTCCTTTGCAATCGCAACAGAATTCTTGCAAATTAAACAAACGATTTTATTATGCGACCATACAAAAAGTATTTCTCAGTCCAAATTTCTTGAAACTGCCGATTTTCACCTTTAACCTTACGTTTTTTACTAGGTCCTGGCTTCTCCATGTTGCATTCTAATCCTGGCTAGGATTAACACAGCACCTAAAAACAATTACAGTACCTACTTAAATTACCCATTCTTTTTTAAATTATCAAAAATAATTGATTAAATTCCTCAGAAAGTTTAAGATTTTTATACAGATTTTATATCTGAAATAATGACGTAATTATTACAGTTAGAGATATTCTGATAAAAATAGTAATTTCTTTGTTTTATTTTAATATTTGGCCAACATTAAAGCTAAATTTGATTAAAATTGATTAAATAGGTAGGAAAACACTTATTAATAACTGAGTTTTACTTACGATTTCACAACACAATTATACACGGCACTTGACGGGTTAACAGGAAATCTACGTTGAATGTGGATCAAAATATATGACACCGGCTAGTCGAGTTAAAATCTACACTAGAAGAACACTTATTCTCAATCACTTATTACTTCGCTTTGTATTTTCGCGCTTATTTCTTCCTGTTGACATTTCACTCAAATTAAAACCGAACTGTCGGTCGCAGCGGTTAGCGTGGCTTTTATACCGCGCATACGACTCTGGAAGCTTCGTGTATCTACTCGTACCTACGCGAGCAATCGGGAATTCGGGACTATTGCTATCTCGCTTGCTCACACCGCGCTAGAAAATTCTTGATTTCTCTACTATTTTGAACTTTATATAAAGGCAGCAAGCGATGTTACTTGACTTAGCATTTTTGGGCGCTAGATTCAAATAGCGCGCGCGCGAGATTCAAATTACTTTTCGAACATATTTTTTTTGGTTTTATTCTGGAATAGAATTAAATATTCTTCGAATGTACGAAAGTATTATTTTTGCTGTCGGCGGGCCACCAGTATTCGACAGGCGGGCCGCGGTCTGTGCATCCATGCTCTAAATTGGAATACACAGCTTTGATCTGGTCACCTATACATATATAATAATCACATTACCAACTTAGAATCAGTACAAAAGAAATTCTTAAAGTTTCTGTCTTTTCTTGGGGATGGGTCTTATCCACCTGAAGGTTCCGACTATGACTTGCTTCTCGCTAGGTTTAGATTCACGTCTTTAACAATTAGACGCATACAGTTGGTTGTCAGTTTCTTGTTTTCTATCTTAAACAATAGAATTGATTGCCCCTGGCTCTTGGACAGGTTTAACTTCCTGGTGCCTAGACTTGGCTGTCGGTCGACTACTGCCTTTTATACGGAATCTCGAAATAGCAATGTTTTACTCCGAGCTCCTGTGAGTCGAATGTCTGAGTGTTTTAATAATGTTGCGCCATTTTGTGACATTAATGCAGATTCGCTCAATTTTATTTTAAACTGCGTATATGAATATTATGAAAGTAGAATTTTTACTAATTAAGTTTCATTATGTATATTTTTAGTTTAGTTAGTTCTTCATTTAATTAGTGTTCATTTTTCTTATGGTCATGCATTTTGAAATTCTAATTTCCTGTAACTGGGTATTACTTTATAACCTGTTGGAAATAAAGACTATTATTATTATTATTATTTATCCGACCGGTTTTTATGGAAAAAAAGAACCAAATCAGAGGAAATGTAAGTTCTGGTCGAGCATCGTCAGTACCCAATGTTCTTACAGAGTATTAGAGCTTTCCTGAGATGGGTATTCCTGGAAGACGGGTTCAGTCTCTGGTTGCCTCAATTTATGGAATTCTATTTACGGAAATCATTAAAAAGACTATATATGAATAGTGAAGAGCTGAGACGATTCACGTAAAAAGTTTAATTAATCCTTAGAAAGAGGGTTGTTAGCTGTGTCAACATTTATTTACTAAGAACTATGTGTAATTTGCTCACTAGATTTTTTACTGCATCTCTTTCCTTTCACACGGTCGGTTGCCAATCAAGGCTCTCAGTTTCAAATCATCATGGTGAGGCGTACATTGAATTTGTTGTCACAAAATGTTGACAAAATAGGAACGAGTAGTGCTTTCATTCAAAAATAAAATGGATATTACTACGCGGCTGAAGAAAGTGGAAACGGGTCCGTCTCTAGCTACCTAGTTTGGTGTTATCAAATCAACCATAACGGGAATAAAAAATAATTATGGTTTAATCACTAGGCATGCACTTAATCTTGACAATGAAGGGGGCAATTCATATCGTAAAACTACGAAAAACCTAAATCCGAATTGTTGGAAGATGCTGTTTTCACTTGGTTTCTTTGAACGGTCTTTTGGGCAACCTATATCTGGCCCCATTTTGTTGTGAAAAAGCAGTGAAATTAAACACGAAAATTGGTGGTGATTTGTCATTCGTTGCAACTTCTGGGTGGCTGAAGAATTTCAAATGACGATACGGGATTCGGCAAATCGAGATTCATGGTGAAAAATTAAGGGCTGACGCTCCAGCAGCAGTTTCCTTTTCCAAGAACTTAAAGAGATTTCTTGAACACAATGAATATGACATGAATTTTCTCTATAATGCAGACGAAACAGGCCTCTATTGGAAAGCTTTGCCATCTATGTCGTTTATATCTCGAACAGAATTCACTGCTCCAGGCTATAAGTTCAGCAAGGCGCATGTCATACTCGCAGTGTGTACTAATACAACTGGGACACACAGAATTCCACTGCTTTTGGTAGGGAAATCGAAAAATTAATGGTGTTTAAATGTGAAAGTTCCGTTGATATACACTAGTCAAATAAAATGCGTGGATAAACAGCGATGTGTGCACGAAATGATTTGAATATAATTTCATTCCTGAAGTAAAAAAGTTTCAGCAGCATTACGGCAAGATTAGAAGTCAAGGTGTTACTCCTATTGAACAATGCTCCTTTACATCATCTCCTGAATCTTTGAATAAAGCCAATGCTATATTCGAGGTAAAGTTTGTCCCCTTAATATAACGTCCTTAGTTCAACCTATGCACCCTCCTCTGGCTCCAGAGTGGAGACCTTATCCATTTTGCGCTATCTGCACAGTACAATTTTCATTCGTCGTTGAACGCGATGTGTCACTCGCAGAACGATATACTTTACTGACGAGTCCTAATAAGGACGAAACTAATTAGTCTGCAGTTGCGTTTTGCGATTGACATAGTTAAAATTTCCTACAGGATTATTGGTATATGCAAATTGTGCTTACTTTGTAAGCTTTTGCACGGTTACTTGTTAACTGCCCATTAACGAACCTAATTTATTATTAGATCGTTTATACAGAGTCCTCTATATTTTATTTTATTAAAATTATGGCTCTCGACAATAGTTCACTATAAAATACGATAACAAAGTCTCGGTCAAAAATCGAAATATATGTTAGTTGCCACTAGAATCTTTGCATATATTTCCTCGATGCTCACCACATTGAATATCCGCCGTATTGTTCAGAGTTCGACGTTGTCATCCGTCTTTTTTACTAGGACAAAGAAGCACGTTTACCGCTTTACCTCTTGAGAAATTGTGTGTCGCGTATTTTAGAATCTCGAGAATCATCATCATCAAGCCTTTCAGCCCTTTGGGCTATGGTTACCGTCTTATGACGTTTTTGAAGTTGTATTTGATGAGGTGAACTAATCCTCTTGTTCCCTGTGTGTCCTGGCGGCCTGTGTTATTTTCCTCCATTCTTTCCTGTCCCTTGCTTTTGATCTCCAATCGGTTATCTTCATCACTTTTAGGTCTTCCTCCACGGTATCTCTCCATCTCTTCCTTGGTTGTCCTCTGGCTCTGGGCCATATCGGAATCCACTGGCTTATCCTTCTTATCATATCCGTTGGTTTCCTTCTCATGATGTGGCCTGCCCATTGGAGCCGTTGAGGTTTAATGTATCTTATAGTATTTTCTCCCTCAAGTTGATCCTCCATTTCTTTGTTAGCTTTCGGTCTTATTACTCCCTGTTTTGTGACGTGCGGCCCTAATATTGCTCTTAAAATTTTTCTTTCTGCTATGTTGAGGTCTTCTTGTTCTTTCTTACTGATTGCTGTGGTCTCCATTGCATACGTGATGACCGGCCTTATTAAAGTGTTGTAAATCCTCATCTTGGTTTTCTTAGTTGGTGTTTTGCTTTTCAGTAGTGACCTATTTTGTCCAAACGCTTGTAGTCCTTTTAATATTCTCTGTCTCACCCTCTCTTTCCCATTCCTGTCTATTCTTAAACCTAAGCTGTTGAACGATGAAACTTCCTCAAATCAGTGGTTCAGTGTTCTCAGGTAGCCTCGCGTATTGGTCTCAGTTCTTCCTATCTTCATGTATTTTCTTTAGCTTCATTGATTGCCATACCCAGTTTTCGTGCTTTCCTCTCCAGACGTTCCAGGGTGTCATTCCTGTTCTTGTGCTTCCAATTATTGTGACATCGTCTGCATACGCTATTATTTGCAATCCATCAACCATTATATTCTTTTGTCTAATTTGGCTTTTATAATGGCACTTTCTAAAACTATTATAAATTGAATATTGTTGGAGATAGCGGGTCTCCCTGTTTTACTCCTTTGTTTACTTCGAACGAGTCTGTCGTTGTTCGCATGTATCTCACTTTAGCCTTTGTGTTTCTAAGACTCAATTTTAACAGCGCCCTCAATTTTTCTGATATTCCCATTGATTTCAATGCCTCTAACATTTCCTTCCTATTGACGGTGTCAAAGGCTCCCTTAAAATCAATAAAGGCTAGATGTATTTCTCTGCCGTGCTCCCATGTCTTTTGGATTATTTGCTCTACCGTATGTATAGCATTTATGGTCGATCGGCTGGGTCTGAAGCTATTTTGATAATCACCAAGGATTTTCTCTGCCTGTTCTTTCAATCGTGTATTCACCAGATTGGCTAGTATTTTATAAGTGACGTTTAGCAGCGTTATTGGTCTGTAGTTCCTGCAATTTTCTCTATCTCCTTTTTTACAGATAGGCACTATTACTCTGGCGCACCATTCTTCGGGCATGCTGTTTTGCTTCCAAATTTCTTTAAACAAATCGCTTATTTGTGTTTGTAGTTTATGTCCTCCGTACCTGATTAATTCCAGTTCTATTTCATCTTCATCGGGTGCTTTGTTATTTCTTAGCCTGCTGATTCCCTGCAGTATCTCCTTCTCGTTGGGGGTTCTTCTTTCTCGTGTTGATTTTTAGTTATTTGTTCATCATCCTCTTGTATCCTTTCTTTCCCTTCCGTATAGATGGCCTCTTTCTAGTATTGTTTCCATATGTTTCCTTTTCTGTCTGGATCCTGTTGTTTCATATTTCTATAGAATTGTATTGTGTTATGGCATCGGCTTGAATGTTCTATCTCTTCCAGTTTTGAATTTATCCACTCATTCTTCTTGCTTTTATATGTCGTGCTTGCTTTTTTCTCTCCATTTCATGTGTTTTCCTGTCTTCCTGTTCTTTTGTGTTAATCCAATCCATTCTGGCCACATTCTGTCGTTTTCTTGCCTTTTCACCTTCTCTATCAAACCACTCCTTCGTCTCTACCTTTGTTTCGTTGTTTTGAGTGTTTCTTCAACTGCTTTGGTTATATTTTTCTTCAGCCCCTGCCATGCCTATGCGTGTATGCCTATTGTTGCACTTTGTAGACTGTTTGTAATTGTTTCTTCTAATTTTTGCCTTATTTCTTCGTTTTCTAATAAATCTACCTCCCATTTCTTTGTGTTCCTATTTCCCCAGCATTGGTGCTTCTTGTTTATGTCTTGTATTATTGCCACCACTAGATAATGGTCTGTTTCTTCTTGTGCTCCCCTAAACGTTCTCGTGTCTATTGTTCTGTTTCTTACACCCTTTGTTGCTATTATGTGATCTCGAGAATAAGGGCAAGATTTTTGCGAATGTTTCGACGCAACGTAGTAGTCGATATTTTATGCCTCATCTATGGCTCAGCAAGTCAACCACTTCAATCTCCAATGTACTGGGGGCGGGAAAGGGTTTTTCCCCTTTTTCCAAGCATTGGTCGAATAAATCACAAAGGAATTAATGCTGGCCATATTCACCTTCCCATACTACCCATGTTCAAACACATTTTGTCGAATGTGTCGACACCACCTTTAGTTGCATTATACAGTTCTGAAGTAATCTCTTTTTTATTTTTCCGTAATGTTCCAATTATTGTAGGGTTATAAGAATCTTGGAGTGATTCATCTCCTAAACTAACCACAGTCTATGGTCACTTTCCTGTTAGTTGGAAGTTCCGTTACAAAGTAGGTAGCGCCCACCAAACCATGCGTATTAATTAACCTTATTATCTGATCTAAATATCTCTGCCAGAATATTTCATTGTCATTTAACGGCTTACATAAATATATTTGTTGCTCTTCTGTACAATTGAAGCTTTCGTCTAGATCGGCTTTTGATTAGTTAGATAATTCTTGACATAAACCATATCCCCTATAACAAAGCTCTTGCCTTGGTGATATCTAACTCGTCTCTCTCTCTCTCTCTCTACATTGGTCCTAGTTAGAAAGTTTAAACGTGTTTTAATTTTTCTACCGAACATTTGCTTGGGCGGTGGTTCACCGGTTACGCAGTGCAGTGTATTCCGATAGGAGGAAAGGTGTATACTTATTAACGTCGACATATGTATGTCGAGTATAAATTTTCTATTCTTTAACATTTTATTTAACGCGTTTTTGAAGGTTTTAACATTATTTTCAGCAGCACTATTCGTAGACGAATGATACGGCCCTGAATTAACGGATCATTATCAGTGATAATTGTGTTGGGTCGGCCAAATCTTGCAAAACAATCTGGTAATTTATGTATCGTAGATTGAGAGTCTAATTTAGACATTTCCTAAATTTATGTCTATTTCCAGAAAGCGTCTACTATAATTAAATGTTTTGTCACGATAAGGATCCAAGAAATCCAGGTGTATTCTATCGAAAACATGTTTACTATCCTGACATTTAATTAAACGTGACTTGGGAGGAGAAGAGGCGTTTTGTATGCAAGCCTCACATTTTCATACATGCACTTCTACATCTAGATCTTATCCGGGCTACCAGAAGTATTGCCGCGCTAAGGATTTCATTCTCACAACGCCGTTATGAGCTCCATGAATTTCGCTCAGCAATTGTAACTTAACTGGTATTAGCGGTCGATAACCCGATATTATCAATCCATTATTGATACTTAACTCCAGCAATCGTCTCGCAAAAGGTTTAATTTCTTCAGAAATTACTTCCGGAAACCCGTCCCTCACAATCTGTGATCTGTGTACTGTGTAAGATTACATCCGAACAAATTTCTTTCTTTATTTCTTCAGCTCTAATTGAAACATAATCTTCTACCAAAAAGTGAAAATAATCAAACTCTACTTCCGGAACATTTCCGGTACATTTGAGTGGTATGCGTGGCAACCTATCGGCGGACACATTTCAATCGCTTTACTATACTAGAGTGACAGTAAAATAGGCAGGTATAAAATTAAAAACACAAAGGTAATGCTTTTATGGTTATATAGACTATGAAATGATATACATAGTACATACATATATGTATTCAATACTTGGTTGAACCACCTTTATTTGTGAGTGGTGCTTGCAGTCGTCGGGACACGATATCAACTAAATTATTAACGGTTTGTTATGGTACATTGTTCCACTCTTCTGTAACAGCCACTACTAATTCTGTTTCATTGCTAAGCTTTCGGGCCTTTTTTGCCATATTTTGCTGAACTATGTGCCACATGTTTTCAATAGGATTCATATCAGGCGATTGTTCTGGCTACAGCAAAATTTGAGTCCGCTGAGCTTTTTTCCACGCGGTTGTGGTCCGCCCTTTGTGGCACCATCTTCCATAAAAGTAACGTTTTCTTTGGACAGAACGTTGTTAGTAAAAAGAGGCAAGAGTTCTTCTGAAAAATGTCAGTGTATTTTTTCGCATTAATGTTTACTTCACACATGACCAATTGCGATCTACCGCCATGCCACATTGCTCCCCATACCATAATGCTAATCCTTCGTATTTCAGTTTCTAGTGAAGAAATTTGTTACCCGGTTGTGCAACAAACGTCTCTATTCCCATGTGCAACCACTCTCACGAAATTGGCAATATTGACTTTTGGCAGACAAAAATTACTGATTACCACAAGTTGTTCAGTTTTGCTTACATGTCTGTTGCCCAAATCATTCGTCCCCTTTTTTGAAATGGTGTAAAGAAAGGTTTCTTTTGACCACTCTTTTATAAATACACTTTTTGCGGATCCTTTAGCACTTCGGGCGAGCGCTGCTTTAGTTCTCTCAGATGGACCGGGATGGCCAGACCTCGATAAAACTATCCTCTTGTCACTGCGTTTAAATTTTGTAATAACGCGGTTAATTGTAGATAAGGGAATTCCTAAGAATTCGCTCATTTCGCCTTGCGAAGCATCCCGTTCGCTGTGACTTACGTGATACGCACACGGGTAAAATCATCTATATCTGTGCGACCTTGTAATCATGGCATAGTTCTAACACTACTACTTTGTGAATATGTTTACACTCAGTATAACACACGCAGATAGTTGTCCCCCTTTTCTTAGGATTCATAAAATTTGGAAATTGCGTGTTTTTGTTAGGTGTCTATTTTACTCTGTCGTCTTAGTGTACGTTTAAAAGTATAGTTAATTTCGGGAATCCCTTTATTTTCACCAAATAGAGATTATAACGGTCTGTCATATAAACATGATTCAAATTTATTCGCCTTCAGGTATTGATAGAATATGCGCACCCTTCAATAAATAGCAAGAGCCTTGTTATGTATAATACAATAGTTAAGTTCGCTTTTATTGAAAATTGAAGATGCAAACCTGATAGGTTTCTGAGTGTCGTCAGGGTAAACGTATGATAAAACTACTTCTGCTCGACACTTCGAAGCATCACAATTCAATTCAATGGGAACGTTTGGGTTACAGTGCGCCAAACTTTGATCAGAGCAAATAGCTTCTTTTGAAATCAAAAGTGCCTTTTGACATTCCTCATTTCACTTGAATACGTCGTCTTTTCATAGTAAGTAAGAGGTACCAATATGGATGAAATTTTGAATCAATCGTCCATAATAATTAACCATTTTACGGAAGCGGGCACTGTCCTATAGCCTTCGCCTTTTCTGCATCTTAGTGCAATCCATCTTTATTAGTGACGTGTGCAAGATACTTAATTTGTGGTTCAAAAAGCTATAGGGTGATCTGGGGGAATATGCCAGTTAGGCAAAACGCGAGTTCTACGATTTAGCGAAACTGGCGTTAGGATTGCATATGTAAGTAGTTGATACACTTCAGTATTGTTTATGTGTTCATTGGCAGTGCTGCTCGTAGCTTATATTTTAGATTTTATTTTGTTAATACGGTAAGCAAAGACTGAAGCAGACTATTTACAACTTTCTCAATGGATATAGTAAGCAATTTTGTAAAATTTATGAAAGCAGGAGCTCTAGCGGGATGTTATTATAACTATATAAGTCAGGATAAGACTACTGTATGCTCCACCGCTTTATTTTAAGGCCGCCATATTGTGTAAAATATACATCTACTGTATAACTGCATTTGGAATGAAATGCCAGTTTAACGTTAGGATAAAATGCCATAAGATATTACATATCAGGACAGTGACAGCGATATGAGCTAACATGATAATGACTACTGTGCTGCATGCAATGAATACTATTATGCTGAAAACGGTCCAAATGTGATTGGATAATTTCTGAATGTTGTAGTAAGTGGATACCCGAGAACTGTGCAGGAAAAGCTTTATGTAGTACTTAAGTAAATCTGGTTAACATTATTTTTACTAAGATATGTATTTAGGAATTTAGGAACTATAGGTCAACTATTTTTATTATAATTTTCACGTATAAATTGTTCATTGAAGTTTACCTCCACGTTTTGTTCCATATTGCATATTACGCCGATTGGTATGGCATATTACCCACGCCACTGGGTAATATGGCACTTTGCAGGCTCAACGTTTTTTATAAATTGTTCTTAAAAGTATATTCTTCCTATACTGAAAGTGCGTATAAGTTTACAATAGATGTGATATAAGAGATCAATGTGCAAAACTAATTCATACACGACAAAATTTTGATAAGGAAATGGAATTTCCCTTAACTATGGCGTATTCCCCCAGTTACTCTAATCCTTTAATGTTAAGGCAGAAGCCAGTCCTAGCCAATCTCTCAAAAGTTATTCTCACATTTTTGAAGTGATTTTCCTTATTACGTTCTGTGACAACTACATCATCCAGAAAATTTATAACACCAATTTATAACCTAGCAAGACCTACTCAACATTTTTTTAAATATGGCACAGGCTGGTTTCATACCGTATGGAATTCTGTTTAATTGATAAATTCTTCTTTGTGTGCTCCAACACTCTAATCCTTTGGCCTCTTCCGCTAACTCTAATTGTTTGTATGCGCAAGAAAAATCTTGTTTGGTAAAATATTTCTTCAATTCTAGGAGGCGGGTCAGTTTCCTAAACGCAAACGGTATAAGTCGTGGTTTATAGAATATAGGCGTTACTCTCGGACTAATTTTTAAATAATTTTTTTCGCGCATATAATGGGCTAGCTCATCCTCGAATAGATCGTCGTATTGTTTTAATAATTCCGACATTTCTAAATAATGATTTAAGCTGTTTGTCTCAGAGGCTACCGAAGGTTCTGTTTTAGAATGAAGAGCTCTCATAAGATCTCTGTTTATTAAAGGCGTTGGCCCGTTCTTAATTACTACTAACCTACAATGGTACGATGGATAACATTATCATCATAACTAACGTTTACATAAATTTTCACCTTCTGGAATTATCACATCACCATTATACGATTATAAACGAACATTGGTCTTTTTTAATACACAATGCTGAAATTACAGAAATTCCTGCACCAGAGTCGACTCCCATCGACAAACGCTTATTATGTACTAACATTTCAACTTAGCAGACTTAACGTGATGATCATTGAAAGTTACAAAATACATTTCAACAAAATCTAAGTCTGCTGACTTATTTTCTAGTTTCTATTGTGTAAAACTAACTGACTTGACATAATAGGTATTATAATGGTAAACTTTGGCCAAATGACCAATTTTATTACATGCTTTACGTTTAAAAGATTTATATTTGCAATTTTTTAAATCGTGATTGTCTTCACCACAACTATTACAAGTACTTTATTAGTCCTTCTATTACTTCTATCTCCTTTCCCTCTTCTCTCTACACATCCATGACTCTTAGAATTCTGGTGATGATCTTCTCTCAGAACAACACCCTTCTCCCTATATAGGTTAAGTTTATTCACTTGCTCTGAATCTCTTGTGCTAACGAAGGTTCTTTTTCAAGGCCACTTCAACGTTTTCATCCAAATCAGATGTATGATCCTTTTCACATACTCTGTTCAGAATGGCATCATGCTTTAGACTAACTAACAACCTAGTCTAAAATTCGTTCATTGATTCACCTTTGCCTTGCTTAATCCTATAAAATTCTATTCTCTCCTTGAAAACAGCCACTTTTCTTAAAAATTGTTTCTCGAGAATCACACATGATTCTTCAAGTGTCTTGTTTTTGGTAATTGTGGGTCATACAGCTCTTTTAAAATTGCATATGGTTGATCTATTACCGTTAAAAGAAAGCCACTCTATCTTTTACATAATTCGCCAAAAATATTACTCCATGCGTTTTTGATAGGCATCCCAATCGCTACGAATATATTCGCATAAATTTCCGATTGATCCTATGAAAACATGCATTTGTTGCTTCATATTATTTTACATGTATTTTACTTACATTCGCCGTGAATGTATTTCTATGATAGTGTATCTTACTTTGAACCCACACTTTCATTTCCTCACAGCTAATTATGTAATGGCGGGAGGTTACTTAAAAACGCTTAAAACTTACTAGTTTATTAAACACATATAAACCATGTTATTCTAATATCGCGATCCTTACAACTGCTTTTCTATTGCCATCCTACAGATACTACAAAACTGAATAATTCGCTTTGTATGAGAGCTATTTATTCTTTAATCTCCAGTAGGGCATAAACTTAAAAGAAACTAGTAAATAATAAAAATATATTATTAGCACCACATCTACATTTTCTTGGCAACTTTTAAACATAATTGCTACGGAGATTGAGGTATTTGTATTACTGCTATCTTTTCCTATGGCCCTTCCAAAAAATCAGCCGCTTGCATATCGAGCCAGCTTTTCATAATGAATTATAGCTCCTCATTTATCCTGAGGCGCTGTTTACCCAATCGCTTCTGAGAAATGGAAATCATTTGGGATCAGGTCTAGGTTGTAAGAAAGATATGATCACACACTTCCCAGCTGAATCTTCCAAGTGTAGTCGCTGTTCGTGGCCCATAGTTTTGGAGCAAGACATTGCCTGGAGACAACATGCCTCTACGTTTGTGTTCAATAGCCCATCCTAATTTACTCAGTGTCTTACAATATACTCCTGCAGAGATTGTTTCCTCTGGCTCTATCAATTTATCACGTAATGCTCCATTGTGGTGGCAGAACACTGAGCCATGAACTTTTGTTAAAGAATTTATTGTTTAAAGAGCGCGTGCACATCATTTTCTTGGGTTGCTGTTTTGTTTCTGGATAGCCAAACTAAACTTATGCACTCTTGCACCACATCATCACTCATATAATTTGGATCCCACCACGGTTCATTCTTAGATGAATTTCAGCCTGAAATTTCTGATGGCAGAAAATGAATAACGCTATGTATTAATTTGTACTTGGCGCGAGAGTCGATTACAGCAGATATCTCAGTGCGTTATCAGTCAAGATACAACTGAAGAAATGGGTACGATTAAGGTGAAAGTAATGGTGGGCGAACTGTTACATTGTAGAAGCATTTGCTTTGAAAATTACCAGAAAGGGCTTATTGTTTAGAATATAGTGTAAGTGTAACATTTTTGAAGTGCTCTTGGATATCAAAATTATTAAAAATGTAAAATATAAACTAGTTGTAAAATACAACCGAAAAATTGATGAAATTGTGTGTGGAGGACCTCATATTTTGCCGGATTAAAACACGTAGTTAACACATGATTGTGCCGCATTCTTTCCGATTCCAACCAAATTTTTCCACAAATTTCTATTTTACTATAGCTTAAAAATTAACCAACATAGTATCGAAATCCTCCGATTTAACGAACATTTTTGCTTGTAAATCAGTAAATAATCAAGATTGAAAATAAATGATATATTTACCGACTAAATATGAATTTCAAACAGAAGAACTTGTTCGACCACCAAGCATATAAATTGGTATTTAATTTAACTTCAGCTGCGTATTGCTGTTTGTTGATAAAAGATTATTTTGCTACTCATTGGCTTCCCAAAGGATTTTCCAGTTGGGTTGGCACAACTGTTATATCGGTTAGTAGTACAATTTAAACTTTATTATATTGGTAGACGTTTTAAGACAAAACAGTCTCGCAAATTACCATGAAACGTTTAACACTTCAACGGTAACGAAAATCGTATAAGCTTAAATCATTATGTAAATCACCGTTATCTTCGTTAAATTCTTTCTCACTTTTGTGGTGAACGTAGTCGACCGCCTAAATATGCTATCTATCGAATTATGAAATATTTAAAATGATTAATCGTGTATCGTTCGGTGTCTCTTTGTTCGAAAATGGAGATTGTTACATTTCTACAAAAGCGAAGCAACATACGAAACTTTGCGTCACTAGAGCTATCGGTTTGCGAAATTAATCGATCCAAATAGGTCAAGTAGTAATTGTATGCTGGACTGCTAAGAAGTAATCCCCTTCAGATTCAGTTTCAAGAGACCGCACTTTGTTTCATCTAGATATTATCGGCTTCAAGTATTATTAAGAGAACTTCAACATTTCCAATTAACAGATTACTATCTAGCTATTTTGATACCTAAATATTATTAATTAAAGCAAATCGCAAAACATATTTCTCAATAAAATGTATATATATATAGTACCTGGTGGACCGAGCCTTGCTCGGAGCTCCCAAAATTTTTTGAATAATTTTGAACCAAATGATAACGCCCTTTATTTTAGTTTTGATTATATTGGGGGAATTATAACATCTATAAAATAAACAAAATTCTTTTTCTTAACAAATTCACACTTTGATGTAATACATATATATGTACATACATATCTTCTTTTGGTAATGCAGGTAAAGGTTTTCATGTATTTTTATAATGTGTTGATTTTTGTAGGGGAAATGCAACACTTTTAAGAATAAACAAAGCTCAAATCTTTCTTAAGAAATACACATTTTAAGTAAACATTTACATACCTTCTCTTTGCAACGCCAACTAATTGTATATAAGTTTCTTTATTTTGATTTAAAAACTCGGCTGCGATTACTTTTGTAACTGTAAACAAAGTATGTGAATTTACATGTTGTTAGTTTTCGTAGATATTTTTCTCTTATTAACATACTACTTTCAGCGCCATCTATGGTTTAGTAGTAAAGTTTTAAATATATATTATATCGCTTGCCTGCACGATGATAAAAAAGTTGTTAACTCACGTTTAGGCCGAAATTGCTGAAAACCTGGACTAAACGATTTGAATTGAGACCGGGACCATGCTAAATCGGTTTTTCGTCCCCAAAAACTCGCAGATACTGAATTATAACAAAATCTTGAGAGTAATTTCCAATAACACATTTTATTTACCGCAGGAATAGGTAAAAGCGGGACAGGACCATGCTAGATCAATTTTGTGTTCTCGAAAATCCCCAGATACTAAATTGCATAAAAATTGCTAACGTCATTTTCGATAACCAATTTCATATACCGCAATACCAGAAATGTGTGTAAAAGGTACTAAATTTCATCAAAATCGTTAGAGCCGTTTTCGAGAAACCAATTCTATATATATATATATAATATATAAGAATTGCTCGTTTAAATGTATTAGATATACTGTGTGTCTAGCTAAGTTCGCGACAAATGGAAAACTTTTTAGTCTTGGGTTTATGAAAAAAAGTTATTCTTTATAAAAAGTCCTGCTTCATCCAAAACTTAAATTCAAATTGTCAGATTTTAATATTTGTTAGTCATATACGACATATGACAAAAAATATGAAATGAGAATAAGAGTAAAGTACCTTTATTTTCAATAATACTTAAAATGTTATAAGGAATGGTCGTTCAGAATTGGAAATTATACAATTTAAATACAGCATTTACACAAAAGAAAGCATTGAAAATGTTACACAAATGCTTCAACATATCCGCCTTCTCGTTCCATACATGTAACGGTTCTATCACAAAAATGCCTTAAAACCCTTTTAATTGTTTGTGGAGTTATTTTACGGATTTCTTTTCTAATAACACGTTCTAGATGGCCTACATCCGTAAACGGCGCTTGAATATAAACATGTTCTTTTAAATAACCCCACAAGAAAAAATCAAGTGGGGTCAGATCTGGAGACCGAGGTGGCCAACGTATTGTGGAAAAGCGGTGTATAACCCTCTCGTTAAAACAATCTTCAACATATTGCCTTACTCGAAGTCAATATGCGTTCAAGACAAATGTATGGTGCGGAATCTACAAAAGTTATGTAATTGGACCTTTCTTTTTTCACCAATCTTTGAATGCCGACCGGTATCTAAATTTCTTGCAAAGTGAAATTAGTAATTTTATCGACAATCTTCCATTGCTGGAACGCCAACATATTTGGTTTCAACAGGATGATGCACCTTGTCATGGCAGGTTGGACGTAAGGCAATATGTTGAAGACTGTTTTAACGAAAGGGTTATACACCGCTTTTCCACAATACGTTGGCTACCTCGGTCTCCAGATCTGACCCCACTTGATTTTTCTTGTGGGGTTATTTAAAAGAACATGTTTATATTCAAGCGCCGTTTACGGATGTAGGCCATCTAGAACGTGTTATTAGAGAAGAAATCCGTAAAATAACTCCACAAACAATTAGAAGGGTTTTAAGGCATTTTTGTGATAGAACCGTTACATGTATGGAACGAGAAGGCGGATATGTTGAAGCATTTGTGTAACATTTTCAATGCTTTCTTTTGTGTAAATGCTGTATTTAAATTGTATAATTTCCAATTCTGAACGACCATTCCTTATAACATTTTAAGTATTATTGAAAATAAAGGTACTTTACTCTTATTCTAATTTCATATTTTTGTCATATCTCGTATATGACTAACAAATATTAAAATCTAACAATTTGAATTTAAGTTTTGGATGAAGCAGGACTTTTTATAAAGAATAACTTTTTTCATAAACCCAAGAATAAAAAAGTTTTCCATTTGTCGCGAACTTAGCTAGACACACAGTATATATGTATATACATTTGGTTACCTTTTATACTTATCTTATGTGTAGATAATTCTACCAATACTGGGTCAATTAAACGACAAACATTGAATTAGTTGTCATCTAATTGACCTAGTAGTGGCAGAAAAACTATCTACATATATATTTCTCAATGAATACACAATGGTTGTGCCTCCTCCTGATTTCAAGGTGGTTGTTTTTTCTGTGATGAACGAAACGATTTCGCTGGTTTTGACATGGTTTCACTTATTTTAATAATATATTTAAACTTACATAGGTTTAAAACTTAAGTCGCGATTTCGAAACGAGTGGAGTTAGTCTACTCCGAGCACATTGAAGCTCCCTTTTACGAGCATTACGGTAACCAGCTCAGGAAAAATTGAACTTTCATACTGTTGAATGTTGGTTTGTGTAACCTTTTATATATAGTACTAGTGATACAATTGTTTGATTTAGAATTAATCGATTTCATTGAAGAAGAAGCATTACCTAAGTGTATTGCATCTGGAAAGTGAAAGCGTAATTAAGAGCGGACGTAACTTTTTCCTCTGATTTAACTACTTACTACTTTTTAGTCAGACTGAACACTAAGGTCACAATTACATCTTTGGAACCTCATTACTAAGCGCTTAAACATTCATGTGATTCAACCATATCAAATATAAATTATAAAACTTATAAAAAATAAAAAGTATTTTAAGTTAAATAAGAAGAGTGAATAGTGTAAATGTTAACTGAATACAATATGTATATATATATATACATATATATATATACATATATATATATATAGAAATGGCTGGGAATCATAGAAGTCGTTAACACACAACGAATATTTATCTTAGGGACTTCTGCCTTCTGGTTTATATATTTATATATTTAGTACACTCGGTTTCTAATGTAATGCGTGTTTTACTCCTGTTTATTTACCACCTGCTTTTAACTTGCAATATTAGAATGCCACGGCTAGGAACACAGAGTTGTAGAAAAATAGGGTTGAATCGCATTCACTTTTATATTCAATATAGAATTGGTACGTATTCCGCGGAATAGATATGTACTGACATTCAAAGTTCAAGAGGTAGTTCTTGGAATAACTCGAATAGAACTGACACATTCTGCTTCCTCTGGGTATGTCTGTTTTACCTCTACTCTCATACAAATTAGAAGCAAAACGTTTGGTGTAATAATTTCAGGATTGTTCTGGAATGAAGTCTACTAACAGTATCCAGGCTCTCCTTTATTAGCTTCTGTTTTGTAATATATATAATAATTAGATCTGTAAACTTATGAAGAACACATAAAGAAATATAATCATCAGTTTACCCTGCAAGTTAATTGATGTTAGTACGTACAATAGCATTATTTTTACACATTTTAGTTCTGTCGCATGTCGCACTTTAATTTAGGTAGACTAACCATTATTTGTAACGGAATTGCTTTTGTAAACTCTATAATATAATGGACTAACTAAAAAATAATTTGTGTAACTAGCAATTCAAATATGGTGTACAAAGAAGCAATTAATTTGATTCTAAATGGAGAAATATTTACATTATAATTTATCATATTATTCTCTAAAAGGCGAAAATGTAGACGCTCGTAAGTC
The DNA here is from genome assembly GCA_038088585.1 of Chrysina gloriosa. Taxonomy (NCBI): domain Eukaryota; kingdom Metazoa; phylum Arthropoda; class Insecta; order Coleoptera; family Scarabaeidae; genus Chrysina; species Chrysina gloriosa. The sequence continues at coordinate 28,833,290 of CM076089.1, forward strand.
GTTATGCAATGTGTGTGTACTATGAATACGTTACAATTATGAGAATATGCCTTTCATTATGTTTTATTTTTTCTGACGAACCAATTCTTTATATCTAATGAATGAGTTACAATAATGACAATAACGGGGTACGTTTTGTTACATTTCACACTGCTTCCACTGTACCAGAACGTGTATTGTCCCCAGTGTTCAACTATTTCAATATTTTTTGCTTTACATTAAATTTAAATGTACCGCTACATAACTACCGGGTTTGATATTTGGTATCAAATTAGGAACTAATAAATAGAAAACCATGTTGAACGAGAGCTAAAATAATTTAGAAAAAAACCTAAATAATTCTATCTAGAACGGCCTACTAACGCACGGCTTCTGAAAGCAGAATTTTTAATGGATAACTAACCAACTCATAACTTTGTCTACATTAACTATGTTGATGGAAGTCGAAGGCAATGTTGATATACAATTTTTGGATATATTTTAATTTTGTAATATTTGAACTGCATATATTTCTTATATGCTTCTGTGAACGGTTAATATCTACGCGGAATAATAATTTGCAGTTACTTCAATTAATGAAAATACAATCTTTTAAATATAGGTAGTTGAAAATAAGTCATCTAAGCTATAAACGTGCAACAAGTGCAAGTCTGGTATGAAACTAAGTTTTTAATGGTTTTATAGTCAGTTTTCTAATTCGGAGGTATAAATTGGAAAGACCAAATTATACCAAAGATATTTTGGTACTAAGGTTTTGGAGTGAAGGAATAATCGAAAAACAAACAATTTGGAAAAAAGGATCTACTGTTTCAAAAAGATGGTGATCATTAGTACTAATAATAGAGTTGCTCGTGCTCATTATTATTATTTTAAAACCTATTTTGGCCAAGATATTGTGCGGCCAGCATTTCTTGGCGTCTCTAGCAGCACCGACGTTTTGTCGAGTACATTCGGAGTAGAAAATTTAACGCACCAAATTCAAATGTTGTACATACAAATATTTGGTATTATATGAAGATATTTTATTATAAAAAATAGTCCACTTTCCACCTTTACTGGAAATAAATAATGACGTAATTATTAAAGCTTTATTTAAGAAGAAAAGGTAATATCAGAACAATTTAGGTAATAATAAATAATTAAATGTCTATATATATATATATATATATATATATATTTCGTGGCCTTTTTATACTTATCTTATATGATAGATCTCTACCAGTAATAGGTCAATAAAACAAGGCTGGTTTATTGACCTATTAGTGGTAGAGATCTATCATATAAGATAATAAATAATGACATGATGAAATGTAACAATACAAATATTGGAAGTGGCGATGTAACAATATATATGTAACTCTAGTTCTAGCCTAGTTGAAGTATGTGTAAATAAGAATATGCAAATTAATCACTATTCGACGAAAAGCTCCAATCACTTTGCCAGCATTTCGAAACAGTATAATTTTTGTGCACATAACTTTCGTCAAGGTATACAACTGGTCTTAAATTTTCTTGTTCATCATTGTTTTTTGAAATCTTAAATATCGTGGTCTCCATGCTACAATATCATCACGTTCCATTAAATGTTTATATTTGAACCTCATACCAATAATGATTTTAGGAAGAGTTTCTTTACAAGCCGCCTGAAACCCTGTTTCTTTTGTCTTATATGCATGTATCATATTTAATGTTGGCACAGTCGTTTCAACAGCATATATGTAATGCATGTATTCTGTGTCGAAGAACACATCTGCAATATAAATATTAGTACTATTTTCATGTAACACTAACAGTAGATTTAAATTACTTGTCCAGATCATCGAACACAATACTTAAAGGTTTCGGTATTAAGATCGATGTTGTGGGTTTTTCAACCTGAGCCATTTTAGCTTTAATACGAAAGATGATTCATTTTGATATGCCAGTCATAGCATCTACTCCAGTGATTACCTGGTCTACAGAAAGTGCATATCTTCCAGATTCCTTTTCGCTTTGAAGTTTAATATTTTCTCTATCAAAGATAGTGTTTCATCACATTTTGACTTTTTATTGACATAGCTGTAGATAAACTGAAAAAACAACACAATTTAGTAACACAATATATTTGAGGTCAGTTACAGAGCAAATATTTGGATATTACCCAAATTCTATATTTACTTTGTATAACGCAATAGTTTTGAAAAAAGAAACATTGAAAATATGCAAAACAATTAGGAAAAATCGACAAGAGCAGCAAATATGAAACACGAAAACCAAAACAATAAGACGAGACTACCTATTCAAACTTGCACTCCTATTGCCTGGTTGTACAAACGCGCGCTAACAACGTTAATAGTTCACATATTTCCCGGGAGCCAAAAAGCGTTGGTCGCAGTACAGATACATGCGTTTCTTCTGAAGAATTAATAAAATCAATTAATTTGTTAGATGTTGTTTATTTTATTCAAAAAGCATGAAGTTAAGTAACCTCTACAACTACTCAAAATTGTTTTTGCTAAGCTGGATTCAGGTGCCCAAATATTCTCGGAGACAGTAGCTTTCATTCAGAAGATGAATTACCACTATCAATTATTGCTAAATTGTGTAAAACAATAAACCAAAGTGGAATAAATAACTAGTGCACTAGAGCAATATATGATAATTGATGATTTTTGGTTCAAGAGGATGAAAACACGGATTTAAATTTTGAAAATGATGTAAATTTAGTACAAAATGATTTTGATACTTATGATCAAAATGTGGTGAATCAAAATAGAAAAAGTTTGGTCAACAGCTACAAGGATGCTATTACAAATTTCAGTTCTATCAAGTAGTTTGCAGTGGAAAATGCAGATTCAAAAGGATTTGAATTGCTTACAGACGTAGAGCATCGCTTCGAGAGTATACTAACTCATAGAAGAAACCTGTGTCAAACAACAATGTTATATTTTCTCCTACAAAACCATACTCCGATATTGTATTCGTTCTCACACAAATTTCAGTTTACAGTATCAGTATACAGAACACCTCTATTAACCGGACAGATATGCAGCGAGCGGAGGTGTTGGCTCAAGACGGAGTATACTGTATATACATTATACCAATAATGAAATTCTGTAAGCTAAACCGCCGCATCTACCTCTCGGTATATGTTTAATGGCGGACCATTCATTATAATTAGTAATAGGACCAATGGGGTTAGTTTTCTCATCACTCTTCTAATTTCGCATCGCCCTTGGGCCCTACTCTCAACCCTTTGCAAACTCTAGATGCGTTCGCGTTGCCTGTTTGCCATTTTAGTGGCGGAAAAGTAAAAAGTTATTGTTGGTGGTTGAGATATTGTAATAAACCAAAAAAAAATGGAAAACTTGATATAATTGGATGCTATACGAGAACTAGAAAATACAGAGGAAAAGTTTGCTGGAGGAAATATAAATCAAAATCGTATCCAAATTATGATAAATCCTGTAAATTATGATATGGTATCAGTTTCTTGTCCTGTGTGAAATTAATTAAAATTATTTCTTCAAACGTAATAACTTACGTGCAAAGTGCCACATTACAATCCGAAGTAAGGACGATAGTCCTAGTTAGTAGTTTACACTACTTAATGATAACACGTCATTCACTCTTTTATTAAACGTTAACAATGAGTAAACAAAGCCAAAGTATAAAAAATCCGCTCTTAATAAAAATCATCCATTACGATTTCTTCACTCTACCAATCAACATATTTTTTGTATATCAGTGAAGTGATTATTTCAAGAATGGTTTCATATACGTGTATACATTATTTTATAATAGTTACAAACCTAACCGAGTAATAAGAACTAAACCTAACGCTAAACGATTTCATTTCTTTTCATTAAACAAGAAAACGGCCATCCTGCTTTGGCCGCGCCTCGGAGCTTTATTCAATCAAGAATGGACTGCTATCCGGCTTGCGAATATCTCCGCCGTCTCCACTGTCACTCTCCATCGATTCTGGCACCTCACCTGGAACAAGCCAAGGCCTAATACTATCCGCTGATACCACATTTTCGTATATTGCGCTGTTTGGGTAGTGTGTTCGTCATGTCATACACCATCTATCTGTCATTGCCCAACACCTTTGTTACTATCATTGGACCACTAAATGTTCCATTTAACTTTTCGCTAGAGCTGCCCGTTAGTTCCTGCTTTTGAATGAGTACTAAGGCACCAACTTTATGTTTTTGTTGGCTTCCGCTTTGCGTCAATTTTTGTTTTGTTTTACCCTTTCTTGTCTTTAACTATATCGCTAACAACTTGAAGAACTGTGCAAATTTCATCGATTTCAAGCCAATGATTAACTCTATCTGGGTTTTATCTGTAGTAGTGTTGACCAGGTTGTCAATAGCGATTTGTATATCATGCACGTAATCTTGGCATTGGTGTTCAGTAGGAGATAAAGCAGGCAGCGCTCCTGGTTAGTCTTTCAACTTGTCTATTACCTTTTGACGACAGCATTTAAAATGAGATATATGTACATTCAGCATTGTCGAATTATTCTGACTCACTTACAAGAAAATCTAAGTGCGGAATATGACTTTTTGGAAAACGTATCTTTCTGCATACGATTATTAAAAAGACTTGGATTTAAGTAGAGGAAAGCGAAAGACAGTCGGGGGCTGCTAATAGAGAAGAATTCGCGCTTTGAAGTTGAATTATCTGGACAAAATAAAATATTATAGGAGTGAAAGCAGACCAATTGTCTTTTAGAAGGAACTTACAATCACGCAGGCTACACTAGTCCAATAGTTGGACAGATAATAAAACTAGTGGTTTGTTATCAACCATATCTAGAGGCAATCGATTAGTTATTGTTAATGCCGGTGGTGAAATGGGTTTCATACAAAGTTCATTTTTAAATCTGGAACTAAATCCGGAGATTACCACGAGGAAATGAACTCTGTAAATTATGAGTAATGACCCACATAGAAGGTGATTCCAAATCCTCCCCAAATTGTGTTATTAAATTGATAATGCACCCTATTATAATATACAAATACAGAAAGTACTTATCGACAACTCAAGGAACAGACATAATAGTCTGGTCTGTTTGAAGTTATTAAGTACCATAAAAAGAACACATTGTTTACAAATTCGATAGTTTGCTCCACAAAAATGGACACGTGGCTTGAAGGCTCCCACCCTACTATCCAGATTTGAATCCGATCGAAATAATATGGGTCACCAGATACACATATAATAAAATTACTCTTACCACACCTTTCGGAAATGATTTCAGATACGTATTCCGGCAACTAAGTTGCCATCCATATGGGACATTAGGCAGTGATATGCTGATAACGCCCAAAACCGTTCGGTGTGTAGTGTTCACCACGGAACAAACACTACAACTTTAACCACTGCACAGTGCACATCACACATTGAACACCGGCGCAAAACATATCAAACCACTAGTGACACTGGCACGACAGGTTTGGATAAGGATAATTTTATTTATTTTAGATATTATTTTAGCCACAATCTCCATATAATTATTTACGTAAACAGACACAAAGTATCTAGTGTGTATTATCTATGTACAGATCATTCCGCGTGAGTTATGCATTTCATATAATAAGTACCACATATGTATTTGTCTGTCAATGATATGTTATGTATTAATGAAAGTCTGCAAATAGAGAACCAAGAATGTTTGTGAAACTACAGCTAATGGGAAGGTTGAGATATGTGGAAAAATTAGTAGAAAAGGAATGTCAAATGTAGCAGGAAACCAAGGAATATGAGAGAAAAAAGAAGTACGACAAATAGCTTTAACACTATAAATGTATGGGATTGGAGGACGAAAGCACTAAATATGTAGTCATGGAGATTGGAATTATTTGAAATTAAAAGCTTTAGAGAGAGACACAAGAATAAATCTATTATTAAGTCAGGAGATAACTACCGCATTAAGTTGTATGTACGTAATTGATACATTGTTGTAACTATAAACCTAATTAAAGTCCTAAGTCGTCAAGGTGTGATGAGCTACCATAAATAAATAATATTACCTTTATATTACTAAATTGCAGTATTCCTGTTCCCCTCAAGAAGTAAATAAATCATCTTTGCTTGAAATTGCTCCAGCACTATTTACTTTTTGTCTTTGTGGATGTCAACTTCGTTTCCTGTCAGGTTAACGTGAATTAGTTATCTTTCGGGTTGCTTCTACCACTTCTTAGGTCAAATGAAAGAAGAAAATTCAAATTAGCAGATTATATTGATATAAAGTATGATAGACGCCCCCGATAGATAAGAATCTGAATAGGTTTGAAATATAATCTACTAAATTTAAATTTTGTTAAAGGCGAATTTAGCGAAAGTAGAAATTTATAGCATATCATGAAAAGAATCGAAATATACAAGTAAATTCTTTCAGCAACTATTAAAGTAATTTGTGTCAAAATTGTAGACAAACAAATATTTTTATTCATTATTTCCGTTTTTCGTAGATACCTATCACCGCATTATCTTGCATGATATGATTATTCCTCTAAAATACCCTCTTATAGCGCGAAACAACCTGTTGCTTCTCACTGACATTCTATTGTAGCCAGTTTTGTGATTAGTAACCCTTATAAAGCCGTTGCCTTCAATTTCATCTTTTATGAAAAACTTATGAGTCTGTAACCTAGTTGATTAACCTCCTAGAATTAGAAGTGTTTTATAAACAAATAAAACAATAGATGTAAGGCTTTTCAAATTTATGTGATAGAATCATTAATAATATACATATCATTATCTGAACTTATCATTCTAAATAGAAAGTTGCTTGATCAGGTCAAATGTTTGTTTAAAAAAATTGCATTTCTATAGTGAAATTAATTACAATCTGCGTTTATTACCTATATAGAATAGTCTACTACAAAAACAGAAATAGTAAAGCGTTTCTAATTGCTAAAAATTACTGTAGAAATCATTATCAAGCTAAATGTTGATAAATGTTGTGTAGTTACGTTCACACGCTCGTCAGCCACACACAATTCTTATTACATTAACGGCCAGATTTTGAATAGGAAAACCGAGTGCAAAGATCTTGGAATCACTTTTGATTCTTCTTTTACCTTTAAATCCCACATTTCAAATATATGTACAGCTGCATGTAAATCGTTGGGTTTCATTATGCGAGTTTCAAGGTATTTCAGGGATGTGAAGCTTTTGAAATGTTTTAAGTAAGCTTGAATACGCTGTACTCATCTGGTACCCTCTTTATGCATGTGATTGCTTGGCATTGGAGCGCATCCACCGTAGATTTTTGAAGTTTCTGTCCTTCATGGATGGTTTTTATCCCGAGAGAGGCTTACCGCAGAATGATCTTTTACTGTGTCATGGTCTGCTGTCACTTAATATTAGAAGAGATGCTATCTGTGAAAGATTTATTCATAAACTACTAAATAACAATATTGACTGCCCGCACATCCTCAACTCGATGTTATTTCTAGTACCCCGTATTAACTCTCGATATAATGGTACGTTTTTGGTTCCATTTGCAAGAACAAATATAATGAGAAGGGCACCTGCGTACACGCTTTCTCGTGTAGCTAATGGACTGGGAGACGTGTTTGTGGGGACAGCATGATCTTCAAATGAGAGCGATATGTATTTTTGGTTTTTCTTTTTTTTTTCTTTTTTTATATATATATATACACATATTTTATTAATACTGAATGCTTATTTATTTTATTAGGTATGTATTGTATATTGTAGTATGAATTTAGTTAATTGTATAGAAAGCAAAAATTATTACAAATAATAATTTATAAAATTTTAGTATTATATTTACAAAATAATGAACAATATAATCAAAATATATTACCTAAGTGTGTATAAGTGTAATTTGTTTTCTAATTCTTAACTTGTCTCTTTGTCTTGAATTCTTTCTTCACTTCTTTTCTTTGGTCTTCTCCTTTTATTGTACTTCTCTTTTCTTTGGTGTGTTCGTCGTTTGTAAACAACAACTTCTTTTTTGATGTGGTCTGCTTCTTTTCAACCCTGGTATTTTATATAGCTTTTTATCTGACTTTTTTCGTCGGCCATCCTATTCCGTCATTTATAAACAAACTTCATTTCTTTTTTTTTCGGCACGTCGTTATAGCAATTTGGAATTGTAGATTTTGAAATGTTTCTAGTGTATGTGTGTGGTATATATTTACAACGCCTTTATATTTCTTAAAGAATGCTTTCTATAAAATCTTTTTATTGGTAATTTTACTGATGGAGTATTACCATACTACAATATACACACAAATGTATTTTTCTTAACCCTGTTTTGGGCTTTAAAGCCTGTTGGGAAATAAAGATTATTATTATTATTGTTATTATTATTATTATTGTTAGATAAGCGATATGAAAGTCCATTTATGTGCATGTGTTGATGCTGTCACATGCATGACACGAAACACAATGATCTAGTAGTTTTTGAATTTAGATCCTTCAACATAGTGACACATGTAAAACGTGTATTCGAATAAGTCATTTTTGGTTGTTTGCATCTGTGTTCTTAATACAATAGCCGAGCCTTCTCAACACTGCCATCAACAGGTTATGAGTCCAGGAAACGTAGCTCGCATTGAACCGCTAAATAAAGAAAATTATGACACGTGGAAACTGCAGATGCAAGCAATACTCGTCAAAAACGATGCGTGGATATACGTAAACGGTGAATCAGTGAAACCGGATATTGTTGAAAATGACGAGAAAACCGCGATTGCTGCAAAATTGTGGTGCACAAACGACAGCAAGGCGAAATCAGACATTATTCTTTCGATAAACCCTAGTGAATTGAAACAAATTAAGGGTTGTGAAACGTCGAGAGAAGTGTGGCTAAAACTCGAAAATATTTACCAATCGAAGGGACCAGCGCGGAAAGCAAAATTGTTAAAGCAACTGATTTTGCAACGCATGGAAAATGGCAATGACGTGCGGGAACACATACGCGGATTTTTGATGTGGTAGATAAACTCGGTGAAATGGAGGTGGACATTAATTCCGATTTATTATCGATAATGTTACTCTATAGTTTACCGTCGAATTTTGAAAATTTTCGTTGTGCGATCAAATCACGTGATGAGTTACCATCACCAGAAGTGTTGCGAATAAAAATAGTTGAAGAGAACGACGCGAGAAGAAACGATACTGTATCCACCGCTTGCCAAAACGCGTTATACGCTAATAGAAGTGGAAGAAACACGCGGAAACCTAAATACCCTTCGAAGAAGACTGACATGAACACCGGTAGTGAATTCAAATACCGTTGTCATCGATGTGGTAAAATAGGACACAAAGCGGCAGATTGTTGGAAGAAACGTGACCGTGATCGAGAAAACGCGAGCAGAAGTGAAGAAACGGGTCTTTGTGTATCAAACGGATTACAAGACGACTACGTACTCCAGGCAACAAACGCGAAAATGGCGGAAAATGGTGCTTGGACAGTGGCGCAACTTCACACCTAAGCAACTCGATTCGCGATTTTGTCAACACTGAAGACGTCAGCAGCATCGAGCTGAATCTTGCGAATAATAGTTCGACAAAGATACTCGCGAAAGGTGACGTGCGGTTCAGTGCTGATGTTCTGGGTGAGATCAAAAACTTTAAGTTAGAAAATCTCTTACACGCGCCGGACTTACGCACGAATCTATTATCAGTCGGGAAAATAACAGAGAAGGGTTTCAGTGTATCTTTTTACAAAGATCGCGCAACAGTGAACGACGAAAAAGGTGCTGTTAAACTGATTGCCGATCGGATTAGCGGATTGTATTACGTGCGCGAAAAAGTTGAACAATGGAAGCGGAAACATTTGTGAAATTGCGTGCAATTCTAAAGAAACACAATCTTTAGATGTATGGCATCGGCGCTTGGGGCATTTAAATGAAAAATACCTCATGGAAGCAATTCAGAAACAAACGCTGACCGGTATTAATGTTGAGAAGCCAAAGAGGAAGTTGAATTGCGAAATTTGTTTAAAAGGAAAAATGACTAGAAGTCCTTCTCCTAAGAAGAGCGAACGAAAGACGCAAATTCTGGACATCATTCATTCTGATGTGTGCGGTCCTGTACGCGTAGAATCGCTCGGACGAGCCAAATATTTCGTCACCTTCATTGACGACTGTTCTAAGTGGTGCGAGGTACGTTTTTTAAATGCTAAAAGCGATGTATTCAATGCATTCAAAGAATACAAAGCTTTAGTTGAAAATTCCAAAACCAAGAAAATCAAATGTCTGCAATCGGACAACGGGACGGAATATAAGAACCTGAAGTTTGATGTATTCGTCGCTGAGCATGGAATTGCACGAAGATTTTCGATACCGTATCACCCCCCAACAGAATGGCACAGCAGAACGAAAGAACAGAACATTGCTGGAGACTGCAAGATGTCTTCTCCTGCAATCCGGGCTACAAATATCATTCTGGGCAGAAGCGGTTTCGACAGCGAACTACATCAGGAACAGAAGCCCAGCTTGAATGGGAAAACTCCCTACGATGTATGGACCGGTAAGAGACCAAATGTGTCATACTTTCAAGAATTCGGATGCAAACCGTTTTGTCTAGACACAGAACCAGGCAAAGGGAAATTTTATTCCAGGGGAAAGCCAGCAATTTTTATGGGATATTCTGAGTCATCAAAAGGGTATAGAATGTGGTTGACTGAAGAGAGAAAGATCGTGATATCCAGAGACGTCAGGTTTATGGATACCCTTCCTTGTGCTCCGACAACCTTTGAAGACTTCATACCCGAAGACATGTACTTGGATGATGACATTGTGAAAACCTCATCCGAAGATCGCATATTAGAGATCGAATTAACTCCACTCCAAGTCGAAGTTGATGAACAAGATGACGTCATCGACAACGAAATAAACTCGAATACAAATGTACATTGCATTCCACCAGCAAGAGGACCCGGAAGACCTAGAAAGGTACGCACTGGACTGAGGGGAAGACCTCGACTTCAGTACCAGGAAGTCCAAGAGGAGCAAGAAATCAATGAACCACAATTTGCAGCCTTGGCTGAGATACCACTGAAGCTAGCCATGTCTGGTGAAGATGCACACGAATGGCGGCAAGCCATTACTTCGGAGATTAAATCTATCCTAAAGAACGATACATGGCAGTTAGTTCAGCGCCCTGCAAACAAGGAAGTAATAGGAAGTCGCTTGGTACTTCGGAACAAGTACAATTCCGAAGGAATGCTGGAAAGAAGAAAAGCCCGATTAGTCGCTAGGGGCTTCGCACAGCGTCCTGGGATTCATTTCAGCGAAACTTTTGCTCCTGTGGCCCGAATGAGCTCCATCCGTTTGCTGATGGCACTTGCAGTCCACGAAAATATGTCTATTCAACATTTGGACATAACCACGGCTTACTTGAATGGGAATATCGAGGAGGAATTGTTCATGGAATTCCCCGAATTGTTAGAGGGATCGCTTGAAACGATAGTGCACACCGATAAAGCGCTTAAGGAAAAGGCAAGTATTATGTTGAAGGAATTAAAAACCGGAAACAAAGTTTGTCTTCTTAAAAAGTCGCTTTACGGGCTTCGCCAAGCCGGGAGGAATTGGAATCTGAGATTGGACAAATATTTGCGAGAACTTGGAGCAATACCAACAAATGCCGATCCATGTGTGTATTACATAAGAAAGAAAGAAGTGTTATCTTACATTCTTGTCTATGTTGATGACATTTTGATCGTATCCAAAGACATGCAGTTGACGGAGACAATCAAAAAGAAGTTGGCACGTGAGTTCGAAACAAAAGATCTTGGGCAAATCAAATATTGTCTGGGAATAGAGTTTTCTTGGAAAAAATACAAGATTTTCTTGAACCAGCGTGGGTACCTCAAAGACGTATTGAGGAAGTTTGGCATGGAGGAATCAAAGCCAGTAAGCACTCCTATAGACGCAAACTCCAAGCTAAACAAACCGAAGTTCGAAGTAGACCCAGAAGTGCGAAGATTACCATATCGAGAGTTGGTGGGATCGCTGATGTACTTAGCTGTCTCTACCAGACCGGACATCGCACATGCTGTAAGCAGTCTTAGCCAGTTCAACGACAACTTTGCCAGTGAACACTGGACGGCTGCTAAACAAGTCCTAAAATATCTCAAAGGAACGATAGACTACGGAATAGTTTTCGAACGAAACTCAAAATGTCTGGAAGACTATGTCGAGTTCGATTGGGGAAACTGTCCAATGGATAGGCGTTCTTACACGGGATATACTTTCCTTTTAAGCGGCGGACCTGTTTCATGGGATTCCAAGAAGCAAAGGACAGTGACTTCATCATCGACAGAAGCAGAATATATGGCTCTCACAGAAGCTTCGAAGGAATCGATCTACTTGAAGGATTTTTTGGTAGAATTAGGATTCGCTAATCTGGCTGCAGGGACCATATATAATGACAACCTGGGAGCAAAGAAGCTTGCTGAAAATGCTACATATCACGCACGCAGCAAGCACATTGACATTAGACATCATTTTGTTCGTGAGGCTTTAAGGGATCAACGAATTAGCGTTCATCATGTATCCACAGACAGCATGGTAGCAGATATGATGACAAAAGGACTACCCAAAGAGAAACATTTGAAGTGTTTGAAGCTATGCGGCCTGAGAGAATCGTGAGTGAAAGTTTTGTAGACTTTTATATCGAGGGGAAGTGTTAGATAAGCGATATGAAAGTCCATTTATGTGCATGTGTTGATGCTGTCACATGCATGAGACGAAACACAATGATCTGGTAGTTTTTGAATTTAGATCCTTCAACATAGTGACACATGTAAAACGTGTATTCGAATAAATCATTTTTGGTTGTTTGCATCTGTGTTCTTAATATAATAGCCGAGCCTTCTCAACACTGCCATCAACAATTATTATTATTATTATCAAATTATGTACTTCTAGAACAGTTTACTACCAATATGATAAATATTGGTACTTATTTTCTGTGTAGTGTTATCTTATTTAATAAGTTATACAAACAGGAAGCTAAAATTTGTTGAAAAGATAAACAGGGAACCAAATTAAAGAATTGCATCAAGGGAGGACGCCAACAAAAAGAAAAATCTGTGGAAGTTACCTCATCTGTTCATCAACAAAAATTCTACTGTCTTATGAAAAGTATAAATAATAAGATTACGTATAGAGATAAATGGAACGAATTAGATTTAAATCACGATAGTGGGTAATTCTTTCAATTATCTCTACTTAAATAAATAAAATAAAAAGCTGCTGTATAGTTTATCAGTCTTTGCTATTTCTCTCATTTATTCCATGGTCTAATCTCCCTTCCTACTGTACCTATTACCACTAGAATTTATTAAAGAAGTGGATGACGTGTTATCATTAAGTAGTGTAAATTTATTATTCAATGACAACTTATCATTGAATAATAAAATTTGGAGGAGTGACAGCATTAGTCCGATTTCCACTACTAATGATAACACGTCATCCACCTTTTTAACAAATTCAGATTATCACCCGTAAGCAGCGGATGCTGGTGATGACGTTTTGGTGGGGCAACAAGGATAGCATTAGTTCGTATATTATTATATCAACCATCGGCGAGCATAAATATAAAGATGTCCCAGATTTCACTCCCCAGACCTGTAACGTTGTTATTTTTAAAAATAAATAAAGCAAACTATATATATATATATATTCTTAAATATCTTATATGATAGTTTTCTACCACTAATTAGGTCCATGAAACAAGACTGGTTTGAACGATAGTTATATTTCCAGAACGTTTACAAACGCTTTCGGAACACCTTCTTCAGTGAAAATATAACTAGACAAATATATAAGCAAACATTTGTTTTTTATTTGGGAACTATCAACAAGTAATGTATAAATACACATGCAAACTATGAAAATACCTAGAAAAACCTTATATCAAAAAATCTTTGTCGAAACCTTAACAATTCTGTTCAAGGACTCATAACAATTCTTATTCGAATAGCAATTAATTAACTAATAATTACAAAACTAATAACTAAAAATTAATAATTATTGTAAAAATGCCAGGGAAGATGTTATTAGTTTGTTCCGGACGTCATTTTAATATTCCTCCCTACGCACGCCAACCCATCTGTTGCACTAATTACAGTCCACACAAGGTGTTTCATATGTAGTAACTGTAATCATTTGACTTCACTACCGACAAGCAAGCCTGGCGTTAGTGTTTTATTGGTTGTCATGGTATATTATGTATGATTATTATTTTTATGTTGACGTGGAATAAAGACGTAGAAGTTTTAGTGAGTGGTTTTATTTAAGAACGTCGGCCCCTCTACAACTTCAAAAGTGGGATCTAGGATCGGAATTCGAGAATGACGCGAAACATTACTGAAGCCAGTTTCGACAAATTTCAAAACGAAATTCGTTCGACCGGAGAATGTATTCAAAACGTCAGTCTGAATGATGAAGGAAATGCTAGTCATGCGAGAAATGCAAGTACAAATGATATGTCGGCAACGATTAAGATGTTGGAGCAAAATGCCTGTATGTTGAAGATGCTACAGCAACAAAGCAACCAACATAGCAGTAATTACAACGTGATGCCCGACCTATCAAAAAGTATTACTACGTTCACCGGAGAAAAAGGCCCAGCGGAAGCGGAATCGTGGTTAGCACAAGTGGAAAGTACAGCTACGCTGCATTCATGGCCTGATGCTTTCCTCCTACAAACGGCGAAGATGAATCTAGAAGGAGCGGCTAAGTACTGGTTCGAAGGTAGATGTCTACAAATTAGCAACTGGAGCGAATTTAGGAGTGCATTTATGAAAACTTTCTGCGACACGAAAAGTATCACAGAGTGTTGGAAGGAGATGCAAAACAGGCTTCAAAGGCATCTTGGAAATGTGAATACCTACTTTCACGATAAGGTAAGGCTTTGCAAAGTTCTGAAATTATCGTTTGAAGAAACTAAGGAACAAGTAGCGATGGGGTTATGGTCTCGAGAGCTGAGTAATGTACTCATGTCGAGAAATGACAGAGATGAAGGTGAGTTATATAAGGATGTATCGTCATACAAAAGGGTCCATAAAGCAAGATGTGAGAGAGAGGAAGGTAGAAACAGAGAGCAGACAAGAAGAAGAACCAAGGGTCCAATAGGCAAGTTCCCAAATCTCGACTTCCATTGGCAGCAGGATGCAGCCTGAGGTAAAGCGCGAAAGAACCGACACCAGGAGGCCAGGAGCTGAAGGTAACTGCTGTAACTGCGGAAAGCCAGGGCACATTGCGAGAAACTGTCCGACGCCACCGAGGGTTCGAGAATCCTGTTATCAATGTGGTTTCAAAGACCACCTTCAAAGGAATTGTCCACAAAAGGGAGGTAATACTATGAATCCTACTCTTCTAATTGATGCAGCATCCTTTGAGGTGTATACGGTGGAAATTCTTTATGTAAAGACTTACATACACTGTCGTTAAATTGTGTTCTGGATACTGGTAGTCCAGTATCTTTGATACGTAGTAGTGTTGTAAGTAACATTAATTTATGTCACAGTTGACCTGAAATGTCATTCGAAGGAATTAACAAGTCCAAATTAGAAGTATTAGATGTTATTCATTTTATTGTAAACGTATGTAATGAGTCGTTCAATTTAACATTTTATGTAGTACCGGATTCTGTCATATCACATATCTGTCTGTTGGGCAGAGATTTTTTATGTAGGAGCCACACTTAATGTGCACTTTATGGATGGAAAATGATCATAAACCCGCCAGTAGTGAGCAGGCAAGTTCGTCAATTGCGGGGAACCTTATGAATATAAATTATGTCGGAAAAGATGAAGTTGAGCTAAACATTAATACCGAGATTGAATACAAGGATTCTGTTAAAGTATTAGATATTTTTAATAAACATTATGTATACCCTGTTAGGCCGGCAGAAGCCAAAACCAAGTTTCAAATGAGAATAGCTACAGAAAATCATGCTCCATTTTACTTTAAGCCACGCAGACTTTCTTTTGCAGAAAAAATGCTGTAAGTGAAATAATTGACGACCGGTTGGTAAATAATATTATCCGAAAAAGTAATTCGGAGTACAGTTCTCCCATAGTTTTAGTACGAAAAAAGCAGGAGAGTACCGGCTTTGCGTAGACTTTAGAGCATTAAATAAAATAACTTTACGTGACAACTTTCCATTACCCTTGATCCAAGATCAAATTAGTCAATTGAGAGACAAAAATATTTCACGATCTTAGATTTAAAGAGTGCTTTCTTAAAGAGCGTTCATCCAGATTCGGTCAAGTACACTTCATTTGTTACTCCAATGGGTCAATATGAATTCGTGAGAATGCCTTTTGGGTTGAAGAATAGTCCGTCAACATTTATGCGTTTTGTTAATTTAGTGTTCAAAGAACTTTTAGAATCAAATAAGATTTGTATATATATTGATGACCTTATGATTGCAACAAAAACGGTAAAAGAAACTCTTGATATCTTAGAACGAGTATTGGATATCTTAGTTGAAAACAAATTAGAACTACGATGAATGTAGATTTTTAAACACAGAAATTACTTATTTAGGATGCCATATTAGCGACTCGTATATTAGGCCTAGCGATGACCATATAAAATCGATACAAAATTTCCCTGAACCTCGTAACGTTAAAGAAGTACATAGTTTTGTTGTATTAGCCTCATATTTTAGGAAATGGGGCAACAATTTTTCATTAATAGCTCGACCATTGTATAATTTATTGAAGAAAGATACTCTATTTACATTTGGTTTAGAGCAACGAGAAAGTTTCAATAAAATTAAAGAATTTCATTTTAAAGCCACTTTTGGCAATATATTCATCCACTGCGGAGACTCAATTACATTGCGATGCTTTGGGATTCGGAGGAATATTGTTACAAAAACAGAGTGATAATAGATTTCATCCCGTATTTTATTACAGTCAGCGAACAACAGATGCTCAGTCGAAATTGCATAGCTTCGAACTAGAACTATTAGCCATTGTAAATAGTTTATCTAGGTTTAGAGTCTATTTGAAAGGGTTACACTTCAAAATTATCACAGATTACAATAGCCTAAATTTAGCTCTACAGAAGAAAGATTTAAACCGCAAAATATTAAGATGGTCACTTATGTTACAGGAGTTTGACTATGACGTAGAACATAGGGAAAGTTCTCGTATGCGGCATGTTGATGCTTTAAGCCGATGTTTTAATAATGTTTTAGTAATTGATGAAATGCCGTTCGAAACTAATTTGACAATAAAACAAATCCAGGATAAAGAGATTTCTGATATCAGACAGTCTTTGGAAAAATCAGAGAGTAAATTATTTGAATTGCGTAATGGAGTAGTTTATAGAAAGCTCAATGATACTTACTGTTTTATGTGCCAGAGTCAATGCAAGATAATGTTATTAGGACCTGTCATGACGAATTAGTGCATATAGGTGTAGCAAAATGTTTAGATATGCGGGACAAAGTTAAGAATTACATTTCGAATTGTTTGAAATGCATTGTCTATAGCCCTGACACCTGTAAAAAGGCTGGTTTTTTACATGATATACCTAAAGGCAAATTACCGTTCAAGACTTTACATTTAGATCATTGTGGTCCAATAGGAAAGTCAACCAACAATAATAAATATATTTTTGTTGTGGTAGACGCAAATAAATAACACCAGGTGTTACATCATACGAACCAAGACCGCAATAAATATATTTTTGTTGTGGTAGACGCATTTACTATTTGCGTGTAAAACAACGAAGTCGAATGAAGTAATTAAACACCTAACAAGCTATTTCTCAAATTATAGTAAACCTCTAAGAATTATTTCAGATCGTGGATCTGCTTTTACATATAATGCTTTTTCAACTTTCATGCAGGACAATGGAATTTCACGCGTGTTGGCTGCCACAGGTGTACCCAGAGCTAATGGACAGGTGGAGATTTTTAACCGTAGCGTGATTCCGATGCTAGCCAAAGTATCTCATTCTTCCCAAACGTGGGATCAATCTTTACCAGATGTTGAATTTGCCATTAAGAACACTGTGAATTGTTCTACTGGAAATACGCCTGCAAAATTATTATTCGGGATACATCAAATCGGTCAGATCAATGACGATCTGAGACGTTGTTATGACATGAAGCGCAAAGAGGATATTCAGTATATCATGGGTGATTATGTTGTAGTTCCAAACGTAGAAGTTACCGCGGATATAAGCAAGCAATTATTGCCTAAATATAGAGGACCCTATGTGATTAAGAGAGTACTTCCTAATGACAGGTATGTCGTGGCAGATATCGAAGGTTTCCAAATAACACAAAAACCTTTCGAAAGCATTTTTGATGCTTCACATCTGAAGCACAGGAGCAAGTGACGTTCTCACTGAAAGCAACACTTGTTTTGTTGAGATGTGTTGCACTATATATATCATGTCATGAATTTTGCAAATTTATGAACTTGTTTGTGCATATATGTTCACCTTATGTATTATGCATTAGCATTCGAATGAGGTACAGATGCTTGTATAATCATTGTAGTGTACATTGTATTAGAGTGGTAAGACATTTGACATACTGATTGAAGTCAATCACTTATGTTCAGGAAGGCCGAGTTGTAATAACTGTAATCATTTGACTTCACTACCGACAAGCAAGCCTGGCGTTAGTGTTTTATTGGTTGTCATGGTATATTATGTATAATTATTATTTTTATGTTGACGTGGAATAAAGACGTAGAAGATTTAGGAGCGGTTTTATTTAAGAACGTCGGCCCCTCCTACACATATGTGCCTCGTTCTTCAAGTGGCACTCTGTCTTTTGCACTGCCTAGAATATTACCTATTTTCTTGTTTGTCGTGCATACTGTTTCTACTCAGTGTTTCTGTAATGTTTCTTATCTTCTTTATTGTCCCTTGTATATAGGGTAAAAGCAACGAAACCATTATCCATTATCCGCAACAAATATCAACTACAGAACTACCTACTGGACTCAGTACATCACTGCTTTAAGTATATATATTTTATGTATAACAATAAAAAATACGAGCAAATAGAAGGAGCACCAGTAGTATCACCCTTGTCACTAGTGATGGCCTATCCCTTTATGAAAGAAACGAAGGGGTTAGACACCCTGGAGAACAAACCCAAAATATGGCTGAGATATGTCGATGACATCCTTGCAATATGAACCCACGGGAAAAAATTGCAGAAATTTCTCTCGCATCTTAACATTTACCCTAAAATCAAATTTACAATGGGAATAGAACACACTCCTGTTCGTGGATATCTTGGTTATTAGGAGACATAATAGCAATCTGGGACATACAGTTTACAGGAAACCAACACATACGAATCGTTACCTAAACCCGCAGTCAGACCACTATCCGGCACAGCTTCAATCAGTGGGGCAAATTCTAGTAACCAGATCCAAGAGATTAGCAGATAATGAAAGAAAACACGGAGAAATAAATAACACCAGGTGTTACATCATACGAACCAAGACCGCAGTAAATATATTTTTGTTGTGGTAGACGAAAAAAGCGCTTAGCCCAATATAGGATTAATAGACTTCATACCGGCCAGACCCAGAGCACTTTATCCGACCACGTTGTTAATCAAAATCACACCCTTTGCTTTAACAGTCCGAAAGTTCTATACACAGAAACGAATAGTATGAAGAGAAAATTTGTGGAGAGTTGCTTTATCAAGTTGAACTCGAATACTGTTAACAAAAGGTCAGAATTTAAAAATTTACATTTATCTTATCAACATTTTTTGGATGCTTTTGCTCCTTAGAGGTTTTTCCTTCCTCTGCTTCGAGGGTATCATGCACCCTCAAAAGTGTTTTCAAAAGTTATTGGAAAAACTGTTAAAAGACAGAGCTTTTGGAATTAAAAAAGTTTAATTTTAATCTCTTATTAATTTTTGCATAACTTTGTATTCTTGCGTTTACGTCAGTAGAGAGAGATGGCGGGTTCTGGCACAGCCGCCCAGCCGCTCAACCGCTCAGTCACAACCCCGAGCGTGTATACTGGAAGGTAGTCACAACCCCGACTGCCCGCGTACGGAAAGGGGGCCACAACCCCGGTTGGAGGGTTAAAAATGGGCAACAACCCCCTCCCCGGAAAATTCAAAACTCCCGCCCCTCTGGTCGGTAAGGTAGATAACTGGACAGTGCCTGTAATACAGGTGACTGTATGTAGTGCCGCTTTTGACCGGTAGGTGTCGCTGTTCGGTAGGACGCCTGTAATGCCAGTAGTACAGGGGCTGTATGTAGTACCGCTTTCGACCGGTAGGTGTCGTTGTTCGGTAGGGTGACCTACGTAGTATGTAGTGCCGCTTTTGGCCGGGAGGTGCCGCTGTTCGGTAGATGCCGGTAATATAGGTGGCTGTATGTAGTACCGCTTTTGACAGGGAGGTGTCGCTGTCCGGTAGGGTGCCTATGTAGTACCGGTAGTACAGGTGGCTGTATGTAGTGTCGCTTTCGATCGGAAGGTGTCGCTGCTGCTCGGAGTACAGGGAGCTGTAGGTGGTAACAGGCCTAATTAGGGAATTGGGTATTTCACCAGAAGATGGAGGATCAGGAGACGTTGGCCGGAAGGTTTATAAAGTTAAAAGATTACGTAATACCATGACGTCACAAACACGTTTCGACGGGAATTTGGCAGGCTAATGGAAAGTGATCCTAACAATTGGCAACTAAAACATATACATATCACCATCGAAGTACTGACCGCGCTCGACGCTGTTTGACTTTGGTGAAAGAAGGAGAACGGTTATTGTCAACGTGTTATAACTGTTGCATTTTTAAATAGACAGACGGTACACCATCCAAGTACTGACCCGCGCCTTACCGTTTGACTTTGGTGAAAGGACGAGAACGGTTATTGCCAACGTGCTATGACTGTTACATTTTTAAATACACATACGGTACACCATCCAAGTACTGATCGCGCGTGTCGCTGTTTGACTTAGGTGATCGCATGAGGGGCGCTATTACCAACGTGCCGATTGTTGCGGATCATGTTCCTATATATTACGTAATATTACGCAATACTATTACATCACAAGCAGGTTTAGATGATAATTTTAGATGCAAGGAATATGTTAGAACTTCGCTCTTAGTCAGAAGATGTTGATAAAACATATAATTATGTATAGATCCCTAATAAGATATTACGTAATACCATCATGGCATAAACAGGGTGAATGTTAGATGGGAAGAGCGTTCTCATTCATGATATCATACAAAATGCAGCGTTCTGATTGGTCGCACCCTATACAATGCCACGCTCTGATTGGTTACCAACTCGAAAAATTTCCCGATATGTATAGGAAGGTAGTTCACCCAACAACGTCCTTAACATTGATCAAGGTGTTTAACGTCAGACAGTAAGTAATAAAGTCACTGGATATGTGCAAGTTAGCCCTGGTGAACATTACCTACTATTGATCTGTCATTAGTAAGGTCAAGAACCGGTTTATATGTTTAAATGTAAACTACACCAAACTGAGGAATCGGGGGATGACCCGAATTTCATACGATTGATCGACCACCAATCGCAGTACGATACATCGTTAGACATCACAAACAGGTTTCAACGTTATATTTTAATATGAACAGGATGAATGTTATGCTATGTATAGGAAGGTAGTTCCCCAACAACTTCCTTAACACTGATCAGGGTGTTTAACGTCTGACAGTAAGTGATGACGTCACTGCGCATGCACAAGTTGGTCCTGCTGAACACTGTATACTTTCGATCGCTCATCAGTAACGTGAAGAATCGGTTTATACGTTTGAGCGTAAAATACACCAAATGAGGAATCGGGAGATGACCCGTGCTTCATACGATTGACCGACCGCTAATCGCAGTACGCTACATCATTAGACATCACAAATAGGTTTAGATATTATACTGTAATACGATATTATAAGGAAATGGAACGTAAGTCAATTAGTTAGTAAATTATTAAAACGTATCACATAGGCTTATGTTTAACTGGAACATTTATACCAATAGTAATCGATTGTAAATCAACAAAGTCAAACATATCAGGCTCGGTCAGGTCGTAGACGGATAGAAATCAGTATCTTTCAGTAAGATATGTGGATTTTCTATAACGATCCTATACAGTCGGCATCTAATAAAATTACGTAATACAAGGCTCCTTGTCTATTGATACGAGCATGTAACGTTACAAACAGGATTCAACGACAGTTGCTGTGTTAAATGTGTAAGTTAATATAAAATCAAATTTAATGAAACTCAGTCCATTATTTATTAATATATTAAGATACATGTAGAAAAACACTTACAAAGTTTAATTGATCGCATCATATGAAATATCGCATTCTGATTGAATATCGATAAATCATATAAAAGCTAGTTCATTTACCGACAGCTTTCTAACAGCTAGGTCGTGAACTTCAATATCTTTACCTCCAGTATATAGTTTTAGTGTTTATAGTTAGGCGTTGATTTCCTACTGGTTTAGCGTTTCATTATCACCTAGTATTCGTCGTGGTTGGACAGGCATATTTTAGATAAGTTATTCAAATTTCACCGCATACTTTCCCTAATAGACTGCAATATTATAGTTTAAGATGGAGTGTGAGATATGCCACAAAACGTTTGCAAGAATGCTTAAATAATAAATCTTACACATGCACCATATGTGAGGAAATCTTTAAGAGATCGGATAGTCCGTCTCGACATAAGAAAACGCATAATATCGATTCCATAACCAAGAAGCGAGATGTTTCAGAAGAGAAGCAGCCACCAAGTAAAACAGACCATCCGGCGAATAGCATGTCAGAGCAGGATTTTCGATGCCGCGACCAAACTTTACCGACGGCTACATTACACAATGAACACCTTTGTTTCCATGCGCATCTGAACAGCAGTTCTCTTAAACTTGAAGAGGATATGTTCATCATAAAAATCACCCGGAACAATAATGTAAAAATAATGATAAAGTAGGCACCTCATGATGTAATACAACCTACAACATGAAAATTTGCATAAATATAGGATATTCCAACAGTATTATCCGACGTGAAGGTAATATCGATGGACCGACGCCTTCCAAGAAACAGTGCAGCGAGTGAAATATAATAACGGAGTAAAATAATTTTATACATATTATACTGAATAAAAGATATCATCATAAACTTTACGAATTTTATTTAAAGGGTGGAACAATATTTATAATAAGTATGCAGTAATAGAATAATGCAATCTTACTAATAAGTAAGTATAGCAAAACAGCGTAAGAATGTTTATCCAACTGCTGTGGAAGGATTTAACCTGAATGGATCGATGTTTCGTATGATTGTATTCATCGATTATTTTAGACAAAATATCCATCTACCTATACAAACCTCTCAAACGACATAAATGTACAATGTGAAGCTACCAGCATTATTCGACAGTCCTAACCTCGCAAGGAACCGAGTTGCTGGTGAAATTATACGATACTGAACACATCAAATACATCTCTATATAAACGTATACAGACTTGACTTCAATACAGAAACAAAAACTCACAAAGTTGTATGAACCGTGTATTTAATAAGGGATGGAAAAGGATACATATATCTATATACTGTTGGCATAAGAGGAACAAAAGTCTCATTCTAACATGAGAACGGAAGTATATTGTTCGATGTCGATATCATGGAGGTTTAACGTGATGTCTACGATGGAAGATGAAGAAAAACAAGATGATACCGGAAAATATAAAATTTGCAAGCCATGAAAGAAAATAGTCATATATCAATCTAACCAGTTAAATAAAGAACAGGCTGTGCATCTAATGATGCATTACAATCTTTCTTTACCTTGCAGTTGAAGTCACGTAAATATAGAAACTAAACTTGCAAGGAGTCGAATTCCTGACGCGCGAAGTTGTATGAATCGCGTATTTAACAAGGGCGAAAAAGGACATACATATCAATCCGCTATTCGTTGAAGAGGGGTAAAACATTACTATGTTCTGATAACGGAACTATCTCATCCGATGTTGACATTATAGATATATCGAAGGCGAATATAAATATTCGAAATGATGAATAAGCGTGTATCCCATGGTGAATTACTGCAGTCTTTCGTCCAGCATGAAAAAAATATATATAGGCGATCAATTATCCGCACTGACACGCCTAATCTTGAAAGGAGTTAAGTTTATGGTGAAATTAAAAGGTATTGGTCACATCGACACCCAAAACAACCTATCAATATGTAAATGTATATGGACTTGACTTCATCATAAAGACGAAAATGTAGGAAGTTGTATGGATCGTGTATTTAACAAGGGGAAAAAGGATATATGTACATATCGATCTATTATTAATGGAAGAGGATCAATACATCATTATGTTCTGATATCAGGTTGTTTCGATCGGTATCAATATCATAGACATATCAAAGGTGAATGTAATAGAATGTTAACCGTATTGACGATAACCGAGACGAAGAAGAAAGCAAGGTTGTTGGGGTGATATAAAAATTGTAAATCACGAACGAAAAACGGTGTTACGTATTATGGTCTACATCGACTTTGCGTGTAAACGGATAGAATCATACTAGTCCGAGTCTCAAACAGCAAACACAAGTGGAATGCGTATTATGCATAAGCATAACAACGTATACTGGACCGGACTGAATCAACGTTTTCGTGCAACGATTGACGGAAATACATCAAATAACTATACAACCGTCACATGGAATTCCCCAAACACATGAACCACCTCTCCGCCAGCGGGCGCAGAGCATAACACTGAAGTCGAAAAATGACATATATGCGAAAAGGCATTAAACGAACATACAGTAACAGAGCATTTCCATTTAACTTAACCATTCTGGGGTGTAGCGCATTCCAGTTGTAACCTCAACTGCAAAATACCTACACTCATTCCGATTTTCTTCTATAATTTAACTGGATATGACAGTCATCTTCAAATACGCTAGCTGGACGACGATAGCTAAAATATCGACGATATCCCACTTAATAAAGAAAAATACATCAGCTTCATCAAGAAGTTTAAATCGAATCAGTATGTCGATAAGGTAGATGTATTTCGAAAAATAAATATTAAAATGCGATTTATGGAATCGTTCAGATTTATGGGCGGTATCTATTGAGAAACAGGATGAAATTTTTTCTCAAAATCAATGTCAATATGTGCAGACGTACGACTAACAGTTGAAGTTCATAACAAAGAAACGTACATCCCCGTACTAATATCAACAAGTACGAAAATTAAATGAATCGACTCTACTGCCCAAGAACAGCTTCCACGACACATTGACAGATAAAGGCGTTAGCGATCAAGACTACGAATACACTATAGTAGTCTAGAACACGATCACTCGTTCCACCTTACTGTAATATTGGAATATTATCTAAAAACCGATCTCCCGCTGTCCGCAGACGTATTTGGAAATTTTAGAGAAGTATATCACGATTCACAAACGATTTGAACCCAACCCACTACAACAACAACTGGTAGTTTCACCAATATGAAGGTTCAATGTGTTTTATCTCAAGTTAGTTTTCACCATGCAAGAGTCAAAAATGAATACCTAACCGTTAATGATAGCAGTGACCCATCAACCTACCTAGTAGTCTGAGGTGCTAATAATTTATGTGGGTAAATTATGTCTCAATCCCTGTCCTACAACAAATTCGAGTGGATGAACCCCGATGAAGTTGATCACCTCGACGTTAGTAGTATAGCGGACAACGATGAAACGCTATTGAAAGATGTCCGAAACGACCATCAGCTCCTTCTCGAAAACATAATTCATACAAAATCTGTAACAAACAGCATTGCATTATACATCATCGCAACCTTAAGCAGGCCATATTCAACGGTCTAGAACTCCCACTCACCCATCGAGTACTACGATTCAACCAGTTCACATGTCTGAAATATTACATTTATTAGAACACTTTCCTGAGGAACCAGTCCGAGGATGACTTCTAGATGAATTTTTTAAATTAATGAACAATTCCGTTTACAGAAAAATGAAGGAGAACATCGATAAACAAGTATATGTTTAACTGCTAAGGTATTGAAAGGATTTGAGGTGAAGACGAGACGCTGGACCTCTGATTGCAAAGCAGAAGTTTAAAAACATCAATATATTTAGCGATAATTTTACAGTAATTCAAATGAAGATACTTAAAGTCGTCTACAATAAATCCGCATATATCGGTTTCATCGTCTTGAAATTGTCAAAACTGCTGATGTATGACTTTCACTACAACTACCTGAAACGGTTGTACTAGAATAAAATACCATTATGCTATATGAATACCTACAGATAGCTTCATACTATACATTGAAACTGACAACGTGTATGCCGATATTAATCGAAATTCGCATACATTTAATACAACTGATTATGAATACGATGTAATTCATACGAAATAAACTCGTGCAGGGAATGTTTACATCGAAGAATTTGTCGATTTTCGATCAAAGATGGTCGGACTTCAAGTAGATAACTGACAAATAAAACGTGTGAAGGGATCCGACCAACGACAATTTGCTGTATAAAACACAGCATCTATTCAGGACGGCTCTGCACGATATCTATCTAATATGGAAAGCAGGAAATTGGCACTACCGTGCTTGAACGATAAGAGGTGCATCCATACTAATAGGCTAATGATATACATACACACGCCTAGGGTACAACAAGGCAATCAAGACTGAAAAATAGAGGTTTAAAGGTAAAAACTGCAATTACCATCCAGAAGCAAACCGAAACCTGTTGTTCCACGAATTTCTTCACAACCAGATTTATCATCATCAGCTTAAACAACACGGACAACGTAAATATCTACAGCTACATAGGATATCTCTCGTACTGAAGCAAGGTGAGATTTTAAGACATCTGTATTTTTATGAAAATATTAATGTTTGTATGTTATTATTGTATGTGAACGCCAGTTTATCTGACGGTCAATATATTTTTAATAAAATGCAATGTCTGAGTGTTTTTAACCGACTCGAACGAGCCACGGACAGCAGCGTGTTTGTCATGCGAAACATTAGTAACATGTACTACTTGTAGAAGCTGATTAACCAAAGAATATCCCTACTGAACACTGACTTGGATATAAGCGTTAAAATAGATGACGACGAGCAAATAAGACGGTATACGAGCTGTGACGTCAGCACTTACTATCCAACGTCAAACGTCAAGACGTTTTTCAGTGGCATACTTGCCAATATGCAGTCGGAGAGGGGTAAAGGGGCCACTCTTTCAGATGGCGCGAATTTTGAATTTCCGAGGAGGTTGGCGCGAATTTTGAATTTCCAGGGATGTTGACGCGAATTTTAAATTTCAAGGGGGTTGACGCGAATTTTGAATTTTCGAGGTTGTTGAACTGAATTTTAAATTTGCAAGAGGGGTTGTATACCTTCCAGACACGCAGGCATGCGTGTTGTCCACCTTTCGGAGTCGATGATGTGGACAACACGCATGCCTGCATCTGAGCCCTCTTACTGAAATTTGGCTGGCTATCAGCGTCAGGATGCGTCATTCCTTGTTTGGAATTCTCTTCCATTCGATTCGCCAGTCGGAAATTCAAATTCGCGCCGTCAGGGTGACCTCTTCCCTCCCGGCTGCATATTATTGAGGTATGCCGCTCAGCGTCTTTGACGTTGGATATTCGAATAACGGCGTCTACACAACACATTTCAGCAGATGTCATCTATTTTGGCAGCTTGCTATCAGTCGTGTTCGTAGGGATATTCTTTTGGTTAATCGCTGGAAATGTACATGTTACTAATGTTTCGCATGACTAAACGCGCATCCTTATTAAAGTTCGAATCGGCCTGCGTGGCGAAGGTACGCACAACCCCTCTTGCGAATTTAAATTCCGGTTCAACAACACTCGAAAATTCAAGTGCGTCAACAAATTTGGAAATTCGCGATCGGCTATAATTCAAATTCGCCAACCTCGCTCGGGAATTCAAAATTCGCGCCGTCTGAAGGTATTTCTTTACCCTGCTTCCGGCTGCGCCATTGAGTAATACGCCGCTCAGCTTGACGTTTGACGTTGGATAATCAAAGAATAACTGGCGTCACGGCTCTATACCGTCTTTATTTATAAGTCATCCTACAGCAACATATCGGTCGTGTTCAATGAGATGTTCTTTTGGTTGTCGCTGCACAAGTGATACATTTTTAATGTTTCATGTTTCGCTGCGCTTTATCCGTAAACACTCGGGCGTGCATTTAACAAAATATATTGACCGTCAGATAAACTGGCGGATTCACATACAATAATAACATACGAGAACATTAATATTTTTCATAAAAAAGCTACGAGATGTCTTAAAATCTCACCTTTCAGCTTCAGTACGAGAGATATCCTATGGTAGCTGTAGATATTTACGTTGCTCCGTGTTGTTTAAAGCTTTGATGATGATAAATCTGGTTGTGAAGAAATTCGTGGGACAACAGAGTTTCGGTTTGCTTCTGGATGGTACTTGC